>JACDJE010000538.1:316433-413698 GCA_016647715.1 Pavo muticus
TTTGACTCAGAGAAAAATATATAAATTTATGTTTTTACCTTCTTCGGAGAACTCTTAACATCTAACAGTCAACAAATTGAGTGATTGAATAGTGTTACTGCATGTATTGTGCCTACCGAACTCTTCTTAATGTTCAAGGTCTACTTCCTTCTTTCTCTGAAGGCTGATTATTTCATTTATTCTGCTTTTGTTTGTTGTTGCTGTTTATTTTTTATTCTGTGTTTTTCTAAATCCAAGCCATTATTATAATACAGAATTTAAAGCTACAGTATTGCACTGGGTCACACAATAAGAACAACTTAATATGGCAAGCTACTACTCTCCTCCTGTTAACTCTGGTGATGAACTCAATAAATTACACACCTTGCTACAGTGCGGCTTCCAGAAAAATGCTCCCTTTGTCCTTAAGTATATGAAACAATGTGATTATACTTTGAATACTCTTTTTTGGTATATATTCATTCTTCAATACTTGACATGTGCGCCGTATTTTATAACAAAATGAGTTTCTGCTCTTTCTGTATAAGACAGATGTGCTTGATTTTTATTTTTTCTTTCTATTGTTTTCTTTATTATCATATCCAATATATTTTCTTTACCATATTAGTATTTTTTGCACTTATGATAAGTTAAACATTTTGATCTCTTTCAATTTTTTTAATCTTTTACTTTTTTTTCATCAGGTTAATCACTTTTGGTGGGTATTTATTTTTCCTGCAAAATTTTCCTGCAAAATTTTTACTGAAAAATCAATCACAGAATCACAGAATCACAGAATCGTAAGGGTTGGAAGGGACCTCCAGAGATCATTGAGTCCAACCCCCCTGCCAAAGCAGGTTCCCTACACCAGGTCACACAGGTAGGTGTCCAGGCGGGTCTTGAATATCTCCAGAGAAGGAGACTCCACAACCTCCCCGGGCAGCCTGTTCCAGTGCTCCGTCACCCTCACCGTAAAGAAGTTCTTGCGCACATTTGTGCGGAATTTCCTATGCTCCAGGTTCTGACTGTTTCCCCTTGTCCTGTCTCCACACACTGCTGAAAAGAGTCTGGCCTCACCACTATTTCATTCCTACCTCTCAACTGCTGACTGCCACAGAACTCTGCTTAGAACATAGTGCTTACTTTTCGTTCCTGTATTAATAAATATCTTAAGGATAAGTCTGTCAATTTATTATCAATCTTTTTAATATATTTTGCAAAAAATACCAAATACCATACATTTTAATGAAACTGTCAAGTGTGTTTCTTAACTCTTTACTTACCACTGTGAACCTAACCAAACCTAAGCTTTGGTGAGATGTATTTTCTTCAGACATCTTGTTATCTGTAAAGTTACGATTTTTTCCGTTATTATTCTCTCATTCACGTAAGCTGAAAAAAATTAAAAAAAGGAAAAAAAAGAAAAAAAAAGATAATGCCTTGTCTACTTCTATGTTTTATCAAGATGAGTTTTTGAAATTGATCATAGAGCAGTAGTATGAAATGTTTGTGTTCTTGAAACTAACTATACTGTTAAAGGAAATGTACTTATTCTTGATAAATATTACTGTTCTTTTTTTTCCCCTGCAGGAATGTGACTTAAAGTGCAGATTGGTGAATTCAAGTGAAAAACTTTTAGCATTCCTATGGGAAAGACCACAGGGAGTCATAGAACCATTTGAGTTGGAGGAGACCTTTAGAAGTCATGTAATCCAACTCCCCCGCAATGAACAGGGACACCTACAGCTAGATCACCTTGCTCAGAGATCCATCCAGCCTTGAATGTTTCCATGGATGGGGCATCCATTACCTGTCTAGGAACCTGTTCTGGTGTATCACTGAGCTTACTGTAAAAATTTTTTTCCTTGTATTAAGTCTAAATCTCTCCTCTTTTACTTTGAAACCATTTCCCATTGTCTTATCACAACAGACCCTGCTGAAGAGTCTGTCCCCTTATTTTTTATTGCCCCTCTTTAGATATTGAAATGTCACTATCCTAGGTCTCCCCGGTGCCTTTGCTTCTCTAGGCTGAACAGCCCCAGCTCTATCAGCCTGTCCTCACAGGAGAGATGTTCCATCCTTTGGATTGATTTTGTGGTCCTCCTCCGGACACAAGTGCTTTTACTAGACCATGTCTCTCCATCTCAATAGAGTACTCCAGGTGAGATCTCACCTGAGGAAAGTTGAGAGGCAAAATTATCTCGCTTGCCCCTCTGGCCACTCTTTTTTTGATGCAGTCCAGGATACAGTTCGCTTTCTGGGCTGCAAGGGTACATTATTAATTCACATCCATTTTGCCATCCACCAGTACCCCCTCGTCTTTTTCTGCAGGGCTGTGCTCAATCCTTTCATCTCCCAACTTGTGAGACTTTCTGGTATCTTCTTAGCTTTTACCTCTGTTAGTAAGAAGGGGAAAAAAGTTGGGTAATTTTTCATAGCTAAATTCTTCATGATCAGCTTGAGGACCTCCCACTTCAGCAACTTGTAGACCTTCTATAAGAAATGACAAAAACCAACTAGGGTGCTGTAAGGCCCTGTTTAGAGATATTTTCTTCTTTTCTTCTTTATTTATACTGTTTATAAAAATAAACTACTTTTTTGGAGTGCTGTTCTTGGAGCAGGCTAATTCTCTGTAGGGAAGAAGCTAACCAAGACCTTTTACTTTTATAGAAAGCAGGTAAACTTTTATTCACGTGATGAGATCTGCAAAGTTAAAAAGCTTTGCTTTCTGAAAGGAGAATCAATTTAATTTGAGAGTAGTGGCAAACAAGCTGAAATAAATAAAGATCTATGAAAATTACCTGGACTAACACTGACTTGGAATAAATAGGCATACCTCGAATAGTCTTTTTGTAAACAGTGGTAAGTTTCCTTCTTTAAGCCTCAGCAGTCATAAGGGGGAAAAATAAAAAGACTTCTCTAAAATATGTCCCTTTGTGCATTGTTTCATGATATGTAACAGATATGAAAGGCTGCAGCATTCAGCAAACGTTTTCAGAGGAGATTTTTACTTACTTTCTACTTAAATGCCGAGTGTCTACTTGTTGGTTCCTAATTAGTGAGATAAAGCTTAAATATTTGAGGGGTAAGGTTTTGATAATAATGAAATATTTTAAAATTCTGAACAAACATATAAATATATATCTGTTTGTAATATATTCAGTCTCTACCTTTATGCCTAGAAATGTCTATACACAGAAAGGTATAATTTATTATAACTATTCATTGACCACTAGGGCAATAGGCATTCTATTCACTGGTTATATTGCCATTAAACATTATTTTTAAAAACCTAAATTTACATGAGAAATTCCTACTGTTTTTCCATTTAATTCTTTCAGTAATAATATATATCCCCTTAACTGCTAATATGCCTTGGAAATTGTTTCTTTTAAGCAATCATACATTTTAAACTGGCAATAATGATCTGATTGCAGTTAAACATTTCAACCAAATCAAATCATTAAGTGTCTGAGCACCATTTTTAGTAATCTAATAAAATCCAGTCAAAAGACTTCTCTACAGACTTCCCTTTCAAATTTCACATTTGACAGATTTCAATTTTAAATTTGTCTGAAATGAAAAACTTCACTATTTTTAAAACCTCAAAGAAAAGTGTTAAATTTTGAGGCCTTCTGACCGTACAATACCCCAGAATCCATTAGGCTTGCTGGAATGTTGTCCCAACATATGATACGCCATATTAATGATATATAGTATTTTAACAAATAGCATCTCATTAGAACTTAACACTCGAGGATTTGTTCTTCACCATGTACTCACCTCCCCACTGACCACCTTCTCTGTCCCTACTGTTGTCATACTATTAAATTTTCCTCCATAAAGGGAAAAATAATTTATTTTGTTCACTGGGATCTAAAGACTGAAAACTTTAACACATATGTACAGATAATACATACTTGTCATGTTTTCTTGTCTGCATTTTGAGATACAAAATTCTTAGATATTAAGAGGCAGATCAACCCCTCCCTCTTACCTAACTTAGATAAAATCTAGCTTTAAAATGTTCAAAATTTTAACCTTTTTTTAAGTAGTGTAGTATAGAATACAGTACACACACATAAAACAGTTTACATCCTAGCTAGATAAAGATCTTCAACTGAATATTTATCTTACCAACCATTTGCAATAGAGCAGCACATCAAGTTTGTATTTAGGATGCTTGAAGAGCAGAACTCAAATGAAATTTAGAGTCAGACTTACAGAATGTTGCTGGATAGGGTTCTATTTAAACTAAGTGGATTGTAATTTAATATACTTAAAATGAGAAAATCTTTCTCAAAAATATATGAAAAGTAGAACTTATAAGTAGTATTCTTTGTTTTGTGAATTGATTATTAAAAAATCATTCTGACTGCCACAGTATGTTAACAACCATGAATGCCACAGATGCTGCTTCTTTAACATACTATGCCTCCATCTCTGTAGTTCACTAGTACAGCACAGAGTCACTGTGTTGCCCTAGGTTTTTTCAGATGCGCTCAAGGCAGTGGTGCACTAGCTTTACTATAACAGATGGTCTTTAGCTGTAGTTTCCCACTTTGTGGAACTGGTACCACGCAGCTGAAGGTTTGCCTTGAGCATGTCCTTACAGCACTTTAGTGGTGTACCTGTCAGCCATTCATGGTGCTTTTAATGGGCATAAAAAACAGCTTAAGGCATTCATGTTGTTCATCATATGTACCAGATGTCCAGAGCAATAGAGCTAAGACTGCAGGAACTGTAATACTGAGAATTTAATACTGATGTAAGATAACAGTACCCCAGATTGAGAAATAATTCAGAGACTAAAGCTATTAGATATATCATCAGCCACTTTCTATTTTTATCAACAAGACAAATTTAACATTTTAAATTAAGAATTCAGATAAATATACTTAATTATTTTGATTCTGTGAAATTTAATTTAATGTATAAATATTAGATATTCCACACACACTTTTATTCAAATATCCATTTCTAGCAATAATAAGAGGTAACATATATTTGATTCAGTTAATGCAACTGTAAGAGTATTCCCTGATATACTTATTGACTCTGTTTTAGATACCAGCCTATACTTTAAGAGTTTTTAACAATATTCCAATTTTCCTACTTCAAAAATTTCACACAGCTTCAAAAATTTGTATTTCAAAATTCCTATTCAAAACTGATATTACAATTCCAATTTTCTTCTACTTACATTGTTAGGCAGTTGTGCCAGCGGTAGTGCATTACACTATTGATTTATTATCTCTGTCTTGGGAATTTTAAGGGCTTAAAACCTCGATGTAGTTGGAAGAAAGATAATTCCTAATGTGATTTAATAAATGGATAAAACAGATTTCTGCATGTGACCATGTGTTCTGCACCAACAGAGCAGGAGCAGTCTTTCCAGACCGCAATAAGGAAAGCATAACAGTAAGTAACATAAGCAAATTGTTTTAATGGGATCATATTTGGGATAAAAATAAAGATTTAAAACATTTGTGGTAAGGAGATAGTAGTATATCTTAGTGAGTAATACTTCAAGCTCTTGAAAATTTTTGAAAATAAATGTTTAAAATTATTCTATCAGAACAGAAAAATAACCCTGGTATTTCTCTTCCTCATTTCTCTATATGCCGAGATTCATTCTAGACTTAGACATTAAACATTCCTTCTTGGCTCCTACAGAAACTGAATTGCTTATCAAATTTGCCTTCTAGCTCTTTAAGTCCCTTTAATACACATCATACCCAATAGTATCTTCCGAAATTTCCTTTGAAATATGTACAGCTGTTTTTTCATCATGCAAGGACACTGTTTTTAGACTTTGGTCTTGAAAGCCAGAGGGAACTGGTCATAAAATGAAACAAACTGCAGGACCATCCTCAAAACACTTTTACAATTCTGTTACAAATTTAACCATAAAATATGTGTTTTTAAAGAGGAGAGTGGAAAATTTTGTGTCACAGTTTTTAAACAACTGAAGGCTGACTGCCAGCAAGAACTGTGATCAGAAATGTTTGACAGCCTCTGTGGTAAGGTAACATTTTCTAAACTGTGTTTGCTTCCTTCAGAGTTATGTTTCAGTAATCATAAAGTGATGATGCAGAGGTGGTTGTGGGGGAGAGAAAACAAATGGCAAAAAGACAGTGAGTTTTAACAACATAAATACTTTTTTCTAGTCCAAGGAACTATAGAAGCTCTCTGAAAATTTAAGTTTATACAGGTTTTTGGGTTTTTTTTCTGTAACTGTAAGCTTTTTTTCTGTAAACTGTGTAAAGAAGCTGTCAGTAAATTAGCTAAATATTTCAGATGAATGATCTAGCAATATTAACACTGCTTTCTCATGAAGGTTTACATTTATAGACAAAACAATAAAGAAAAATAAAGAAAAATAAAGAAAAATATTTTTAATATTATTGGTCTTCACTTGCAGCCAGGATGCTAGTACTTCTCAAGTGCCTGAACCTTGCATCCCTAAACCTCTAGGTTGGGACTAGGGAAGTAAATCCATCCCCACTGTAAGAGCAGACCAAGTCTGAGACCGCCTCATGGGACTGAATGCATACAAGTCTATGAGGCTGGATGACATGCATCCCAGGATTCTGAAGGAGTTGTCTGACATGATTGCTGAGCTGCTGTCTATCATATTTGAAATGTCGTGGCTGTCAGGTGAGGTCCTGAGTGACCGGAAAAAAGGGCTTTTTTTAAAAAAAAAGGGAGCAAGGAGGACTTGGGGAACTACAGGCCAGTGAGTCTCACCTCTGTGCCTGGGAAGATCATGGGACAGATCCTCCTGGATGACATACTTGATCTCTTGAGGAATGAGCGTGTGATCTGAGACAGACAGCATGGCTTCACCAGGGGAAGATCATGCCTAACCAATCTGGTGGCCTTCTATGATGGAGTGATGGCATTGGTGGACAAAAGGAAGGTGACCAATGTTACTTACCTGGACTTGTGCAAGGCCTTTGACATGGTCCCCCACCACATTCTTATCTCCAAATTAGAGATAAGTGGATTTGACAGGTGGACCACCCAGTGGATAAGGAACTTGTTGAAAGGCAGCAGACAAAGGGTGGTGATCAATGGTTCTATGTACTCCAGAGGACTGTCTTGGGATTGGTGCTCTTCAACATCTTTATCAGTGACATCAGTGATGGAATTGAGTGCACCCTCAGCAAGTTTGCTGATGACACCAAGCTGAGTGGTGCATTGAGTGACACAATG
The DNA here is from genome assembly GCA_016647715.1 of Pavo muticus. NCBI lineage: Eukaryota > Metazoa > Chordata > Aves > Galliformes > Phasianidae > Pavo > Pavo muticus. Next base: position 323,631 of record JACDJE010000538.1, read on the forward strand.
GAAGGAAGGGATGCCATTCAAAGGGACCTCAACAGACTTGAAAGGTGGGCCCAGGTGAATCTAATGAAGTTCAACACAGCAAAGTGCAAAGTTTTGCACTTGGGCCAGAGGAATCCCAGGCATATATACTGAGTGGGAGGAGCAATCCTTCAGAGAAGGACGTGGGGGTCCTGGTAGATGAAACACTTAACATGAGCCAGCAGTGTGCTTTTGCAGCTCTGAAAGCAAATGATATCCTGGGCCCCATCAGAAGAGGGGTGGCCAGCAGGGAGAGGGAGGTGATTGTCGCTCTCTACTCTGCCCTTGTGAGGCCCCATCTGGAGTACTGAGTCCAGATCTGGGGCTCCCAATACAAGAAAGACAAGGAGCTGTTGGAGAGGGTCCAGAGGAGGGTCACTAAGATGATTAGAGGGCTGGAGCACCTCCCCTACGAAGACAGGCTGAGGGAGCTGGGCTTGTTCAGCCTGGAGAAGAGAAGGCTGCAGGGTAATCTCATTGCAGCCTTCCCGTACCTAAAGAGAGTATACAAACAGGAGGGGAGTCAACTCTTTGAAAGGTAGATAATAGCATGACAAGGGGAAATGGTTTGAAGTTGAAGGAGGGAAGATTTAGGTTGGATGTCAGGGGGAAGTTCTTTACTATGAGAGTTGTAAGATGCTGGAACAGGCTGCCCAGAGAGGTTGTGGATGCCCCATCCCTGGAGGTGATCAAGGCCAGGTTGGATGGGGCCCTGGGCAACCTGGTCTTGTATTAAAAGTGGAGGTTGGTGGCCCCTGCCAGCGGCAGGGAGGTTGGAGCTTGATGATCCTCAAGGTCCCTTCCAACCCAAGCCATTCTACGATTCTGTGTTCTATGTTTGCTGGCAGGAAAAAGCTGAGTCTAGACTTACAAAGCAAACTGTGTCCGCATGTAAAGTTGGTAGTAAGTCCGTGCATTATATTCTGTCTCAGTAGGGCTTGTTATTTTAAGCTTAGAGTTACCCTGATCACAATTATACTGTGCTGATGCACCCTGAGGCTCCAAGGTAGCAGACTCCTGTCCTTTTAGAATTCATAGCATAGAATGGTCTCCTGAGGATGTCTCCAAAGTAATTGTAAGCATATATCAAGTTGTTTTGATCAATTTGCCTTCAGATATTGTCAAAATGAGAAGGTTGACTAGCTTTTTTGCCAGATAGGAATATGTCCTTATTTGAAAAATACTTTGCTTTTTATAGTACTATTTTGCTGCAGAGAAAAAAAGAAAGAAAGAAAAAGATAAGATAAATAGTCTCAGATATGACTACTTCAATGAGTAGAAACCCAAAAAAAAAAGTTAAGGAAAAACAATGAAATGAAATCAAAAGCTGTAAAAAGTGAACAAAATTAAAGCCAACAGTTTCACTTGCTTTGGTAACCTGAAATAGACCACAATAATTAATTTTTCATGTGAAGTTTTTGAGATAGCTAGTATTGTTTGAAATAATTTTTAATATGTGGCAAACATACAAATTCAATTCTAGATCAAAGCAGACAAGATGAGAAAGTTATTAAATGAACTACAAAATCTTATATATGTTTTTCCAGCACTTTTTTCACAGTCCCTGAATTTCAAGTTTTGAAAGACAAAGTGAACGTCTTTGCAAAACATCCTCAGGTACTGGCTTGTTTAGCTTCTGTATTGAATGGTATGTGTTATCTCTGGGATACTCTTGATATAAATTTTGTAAGGATTTTATATGCCTGCTTGGTAAACTGTAATACTTTATGTAGAAATAAGGACATTATTCTAACTATTTTTCTCATGACATAAAATACAGTGTTTATTTGATACATAAACTATAACAGTATCTTCTTTTTTTTTTTAACCTTTCTTTCAACCATTCTTCTAAATATCTTTATCCCTGTGTTCTGTCTACAGCATGATGTCAGCAAGGATCTTTTCCTTCTCCTTGTTTCATCTCATAAGATGCAAAATAATTTAAGAGCTTTGACAGAGTGTATAATGAGAAGAAATACAGGTATTATATCTCTCATTTAATAACGGTAGTAGATTAAGTCATTATCAGAATAGATATGTAATTATTCAATCTAAAATCATAACTTTTATACAGTATTCAGATTTTATTTAGAGAAATAAAAGATTTGATAACAATTCACATGTAAGTAGTAGTGTATCTGTATTTCGTTTTGGGGAGAGAGGGGGCACATTTTTAGTGCTTCTGTGTGATATTTAGCAAGTCATTCTCCTTGTACCTTGAATAAAATAATACAGTAGTATGTGAGAACCCTTCTTTGTTTTCTGGCTCAAAGCTTGCTTCCTGAGGTATTTCTTGCGATAAGACAATAACTGATTTATTGAGGAGGCGAGTGATGGGTGCTACCATGTGACAATCAACAACATTTTGTGGACACTTGAAAGCACTCTCATTCAGTGCTGTTTGCCTCTGGAAGAGAGTGCTCAGGAGTGTTTACTTGTGGAAGATCTGGCTGCGTCTAAATAGCCCCAGCTTGGTATGGGAAAACTGGGGAATGATACCATTGTGCCCCGTGAAAAAACAGGATGCAGGTGGGCATCCCTGCTCCCTCTTACCTGATGGCAAGGCCCGGAAGATGGGAACAAAGGAGTTTCTGCTGAGATCCCAGAGCCAGAAGCTGCCACTCCAAAGAGAGCTGACTCGACCATTTTGGACTTATAAGTTTGTACTGCTATTGAAAAGTCTTCGTCGACAACAGAAAAACAACACCCGACGACCCACCACTACTGAAGATCAGTGACTGAACTACGAACCACGCTGGACCCATGGTGGTGACTATTTATCTCCCTCTTGCTTCCTACAAAGACTACTTACTTCTATTTCCTATCTTTTCTATCGCCCTTCTTCCCTTCCCCATCTCCCTGAATGACTAGGATTTGTAATAAACTGGTCAGACCAACATTTGAACCTTTGTTTCTTAATCTCACATCGGGTATACATATATCAAAGAGCCTCCTCTCCCTCCTATAAATTGGAGCAAGACATAATACAATATTAATTTTCAGATAATTTTATTTATGAATGCCGTGCTGTCATTACATAGCCAAGAATGTTAAATTTCTGGCATTAAAACTGTATTTCTGACTTCTAACATTTTTCTTTATCACATGAAGATGGAAGAATTGTGGCTCACCAAACATAATAAATGAGTCTTGTCATAAGATTGTGTACAATCCAAACAGCAAGGCAAGACTGAACAGACCTAGGTTAAGGCCTAGACTGAAAGAAAGATGATAAGAAAAATGAGATTATTAATCATGGGTGATTGTTTTAAAGAGTCAGATTTCTGTTTTCACAAACATAGTAATTAAAGATGATATAACAATACCCTTTACATATAAACATTAAAATCTTAAAACCCTTCTTAAAAAAAAAATATTATCTGAATTAAATTTCTGTTAACATTATTAAAACAAGTCAAATTGAATTTTCCCTTTTGTCTCATAGTGCCAATTAAATACAGCAAATTTTTTTCATTACTATGCCTGTAATGAAATGTAGTGAGATGTAAGTAGACTGATAGACAGATCATGCTTCACAGTGGGAAAACCTGCCTTCAGTGCAGGTAATGTACCACATATTTAAAGGAATTATAATACCGATAAATTCTGAAAAATTCAATATTGTTTTCTGAAGTAATAAAAACAACAGACCTGCAATTCCAAGATTATGCTGCATTGGCTATTCCTGCTTCTATTATACCTTTCTTTCAAAGCAAAATATAAAAGTCTTGGAAATATCAAATTGAATATATTGAAAATCTGAAATTAATCTCTAATATAACTAGAAATTATTATTTATTTTAATATATCAGGTTTATACACTAAGATATATAATCATGAAAAAGTGCATGTTTCCTGTCATAGTTATGCCTCATCTGAGTAATATTTTGTTCATAAAAAGGTGTGTTTGCAGGCAGCATGTTCTATGGTGTTTTTCGACTGTGTTTTATTCACCCACGAGCTTAGCCTTGATTGAGCACAATCACTCTTGCTGACATGGACTAGGGCCAGGGAGCATCAGAGGCTAACCAAATTTGTACAATTTAGGAGAAATGATTTGATTTAACTAGCAGTTGTTACCTTTCTGTTCTCTCCCTTGACAGGCAGATTTAGAGCCTTATAAAATACACAGGCTGGAAGCCAAGCGTCACTGAACTACACAGTGCTGGATTACCTGGTGAAACCCTATCAAGACAAATAAATTAGCATTTAATAGTCAAAATGCTCAGCCCTAGGATAACTTGAAGGGACAGACATTAGATAAGTATGCTCTTTCCTAAGGAGAATAATAATGTATCTGACCTAATAAGTACAATTTTTTTTTCCAAAAATATTGACCAGAAGCTAATGAACAAAACATGACTATGATTATCTTTAACTATTTTGAAAGTGGGCACAGTTAAAGTATCACAGTGTACAGAATAAACATTTAGAATATATACACATACAGTATAAAATATCTTAACGCCACAGTAAAATTGCATTTTCATCTAGATGACATGAAAGCATGTAGTTGCCTTGAAAGCATTTGGTGGCTGTAAATGTAATTACTTGTTTCATGATTGCTACTCCTGCTAACAAAGGCATTGGTCATCTGACCAACTGTGCAACCAAAATAATAATCCTTAATATCTTCATAGATAACCTAGAAGGAAGGAATGGAATGGAATGGAATGGAATGGAATGGAATGGAATGGAATGGAATGGAATGGAATAGAATAGAATAGAATAGAATAGAATAGAATAGAATAGAATAGAATAGAATAGAATAGAATAGAATAGAATAGCCTGAGCTGGAAGGTACCCACAATGAGCATTAAGTCCCACTTGTGATTCCGCACAGGACCACCTCATTGACAGCGCAAGAGACAATGAGCACAAAGTGGAACACGTGAAGTTCCATACTTTGAGCACTGGAATAAGATGCCCAGAGAGAAGTTGTGGAGTCTCCTGGACACTTTCCTGTGCTAACTACTCCAGAGAAATGCTTTAATAGAAAGAGTTGGACTAGATGATCTCCAGATGTCCCTTCCATCTCCTATGAGTCTGTGATTTGGTGATACTGTGACTTATCTGAGAGCATTATTCAAGTACTTCTTGAAGGCTGCCAGTCTTGGTTCCATGACCACTGCCTTGGGGAGACTGTTCCAATGCTCTATGGCTCTTTTGACTAATGGCAGCACCCAAAATCAGAAAAACTTTAAACTGAGCTTTGATTTGACCTCAGGTCACTAACAGTGGCCTTAAGATATTGTATCTGAACTAGTAATCCAAAGGATGTTACTAAGCAATCAATTTGGTAGCTTTCTGCACTTCAATCAGAAGTAAATGAGAAAGCGTGAAAGATACAAAAGCCTCTGAAAACATGTAGATTATCTATAGCGGAAAAAAAATCATCTACCTGAGGTTAAATAAATGAAAGATATTTGGAAGCTGCTGAGCTGCCTGAACTTACAGCTTGCTTGTGCTCCAATGGTAGTTATTTCCTATGTATACACACTAGCATTCCTTACAGACTTTTTCTCTCTTTAAGCTGCAGATTGATAGTATAGCATATATTATATACTATGTACATATGTAGTATATATTATTATATATATATACTATATATTTCCAGTTCAATCAACTTGCATTTAAACTCAAGTTTTCAGATTATCTAGTAGATATGCAAATAAATAACAGATTACTTAGTTATTATGATATCTCTTTTTATTGTAAACAATGCAGTGCAAATAGAAAAAAAGATGTAATAAAATGACTGAAGTTCAATTATAAGAGAATGGATAGGTCTTAAAAGAAAAAGTGTTTACAATAAACAAACAGGAACTCAAATAGTACAAGAGCACCCACAAAGCAAACAAATGAACAAACAATACCAGCAACTCTATCTAGATGAAGAAGATTTTTTGTTAATTCACTGCATCAATCTATTTAAGTGAAATTTCTAACTGAAGAGGAATGTCCAAGTAATTAACTTGACATTAAATCTTATTAAAAAATCCTTTCTCTATAAGCATTATAATTAGGATCCTTTTCAACAGGGTCAGTGTCTGCCTAAATTCTTTATCTATTATTTTGATACTATTTATTACTGTAGAGTATCTGGAAAGAGACATTCAAGATAATATGTTACATTTATTTTCAAGAGAGTTAAGGATAGGACTTTTGCAGCATTCTGAACATTTCAAGATTCTGCAAGGGTTTCTTATTTATCCATTGGGGTCTTTTTTTATTTATTTGTTTTTTTTGTTTGTTTGTTTGTTTTAAGTGTTGCACAGCAGGACAACATTGATATGTAAGCCATTCTACTGCTGGTTTTATAAAAGCAAACTGTTTTGGTTCTGTTTTATTTTTCTTCATTGCTGCAAAAGTTAAAATGCTCAGGAGATTCTACTGTGAGGAAAAGTCAGAAGAACGTTAGTAACTGACAATAAAAAAGGAATGTATAAACTCTCTGTATATTCTACTAATTTAAATTTCTTTCATAACATCTGTATTTGAATAGAATCATGGAATGATAGAATAGTTTGGAAGGGACCTTTAAAGTCATGAAGTTCCAATTCCTCTGCTGTAGGCAAGGACACCTCCCATTAGACCAGGTTGCTCTAAGTCCCATCTAACCTAATGTTGAAAGTCTCCAGGGCGGCCACAAGAATTTGATTTACTGAGGTAGAATCATAGAATCATAGAATTGCTCAGGTTGGAAAAGACCTTAAAGATCAGCAAGTCCAACAGCAAACTACCTATACTACCTAACCATACTACCTTAACGTTAACAACCTGTAAGAGATTATTATTTTTATACCATTGCCTCAAAGTTTGCTGAGGAACACTGATGGACAAGTCCAGGCAAGTCCTGGGCAAAGACTGAAAAAACTCTTGGTCTGGAGAACACTGATGGACAGGTCCTGGGCCTGGGTTGCGAAATCCTTTGTCTGAGGAGCACAGATGGACAAGGCCAGGGGCAATGAGAGAGCAATAAGCTGCAGATTAATGGCTGGGAAGCACTCTTTTGTGTGGGCTTATCTCGAAGGAGATGGCCCTCTCAGGAGGTGCTGCACATGACTCTTACCCAAGCGCCCAGGAATGTCACGTAGGCAGAAGAAGAAGGATAAAAAAGGGACAAACAACCATGGTTTTTAGGTTTTCTGACAACAGAATTCCTCATGAAGAGCAAGGAGGTTTTCTGACAACAGATGCCTCATGAAGACCAAGGAGGGTTCCTGACAACAGAAGCCTCACGACCCGCCTCTCTCCTGGACTTGCTCTGCGCTCTACCTGCTTGCTTCCTAAGGCCGGCCATGCTGCTGCTGCTGCTCTCTCCCGAAGAAGAAAGGTGTCTGCCATCAGATTCCTCCCTACGGAATATCTGCATGCTGACGGACTCTCCTGGGCCTGCTACCGGAGACCTGCTGCTTTCTCCCGGACTTGCACCGCGGCTTCTCCCCGGACCTACCCGGTACCTGCACCGTCTTGCTGCCTGAGACCGGCCACGCTGCTGCTGCCCTCCTCCCCTGAGCCTCTGCCCCGGACCATCGAACAACGGGACCTCTGCTGGATCCTGGTGGTGACTATCCCCGCTTTATGCAATTCTTGCTTCTTTCCTATCTTTTCTATCGCCCGCCTTCCCTTCCCCATCACCTTAATTAGTAATAGTATTCGTCCTCCACTTCCCCATCTCCCTAATTAGGACTTGTAATAAACTGGTTGGACCAACATTTGAGCCGTTGCTTCTTAATCTCACGTCGGGTATACATACATTAAAAGAACCTCATCTCCCTCCTATAAATTGGAGCGAGACACAACCCTGCACTAAATCATGTCCCTGAGCACCACATCCAAAAAGTTTTTAAATACATTCAGGGATGGTGATTCAACCACCTCCCTGGGGAGCTTATTCCAGCGCTTCACAGCCCTTTCTGTAAAGAAGATTTCCTAATATCTAACCTAAACCTCCCCTGGCACAACTTGAGGCCATTTCCCTCGTTCTGTCACCTGTCGCCAGTGAGAAGAGGCCAACCCTGCTCTCACTTCAATCACCTTTCAGGTATTGAAAGACAGCAATAAAGTCTCCCCTCAGCCTCCTTTTCCCCAGACTGAACATCCCCAGTTCCTTTAGTTGCTCCTCATAGGGCATATTCTCCAAGCCCTTCACAAGCCTTGTTGCCCTTCTTTGGATTTGCTCCAGCACCTCAATGTCCTTGAGGTGGGGCCTCACCAGTGCCGAGTACAGGGGCAGGATTACTTCCCTAGTCCTGCTCACCACACCAATCCTGATACAAGCCAGGATGCCATTGGCCTTCTTGGCCACCTGGGCACACTGCTAGTTCATATTCAGCTGACAGTCCATCAATACACCAAGGTCCCTTTCCATGAGGCAGCTTTTCAGCCACTCCTCTGCAAGCCTGCAGGGTTGCCTGGGGTTGTTGTGACCAAAATGCAGGACCTGACACTTGACCCTATTGAAAATCATACAGTTTACCTTGGCCAGTCTATCCAGGTCCCTCTGTAGTGCCTTTCTCCCCTCTGGCAGATCAACACTCCCTCCCAACTTGGTGTCATCTGCAAACTTAATGAGGGTACACTCATCAAGATCATCAATAAAGATGTTGAATAGGAGTGGTCCCAGAACTGAGGCCTGGGGGATACCACTTGTGACTGGCCGCCAACTGGATTTAACTCCGTTAACCACAACTCTCTGGGCTTGGCCATCCAGCCAGTGTTTCACCCAGCAGAGCGTATGCCCATCCAAACCACGGACAGCCAGCTTCTCCATGAAAGTCTATGTTTCTTCAGAGTTTCTGCTTATACTGCATGTAAAAAGTGGCAGAACCTGTAACTGAAACCCAATGCCTCTAAATCTTCCACTTATAAAAAACACAGGTTTCTAATATGTAATATTTTTAAAAGTATGCTATTAGAGGGTAGACTTCTGAAGGGAAAACAAACAAACAGAACACTCAACGAGCTGAAAATCCGGTTTGGCTTTTTTTGTGTGTTTTTTTTTAATTCTTTCTCTATTGATCTGCATTAAAAAGTATGTATCTGAGAGTATGAAAGTACATTAACTCTATTTGTGTGCTTTCTTAATTATAATCTTGACTGAAAACAAAGAAAATTTCATTATCTTCTCTGAGTAGTGCATGAAAGAAAGTTGCCAGAAGAAAAAAATACCAAAAGTTCTTATCAAGGGATTTTTGTTCTCTTTGAGGCTGGGGGTTTTTATTTGCTTGTGTGTTTTGCATTGTATTAATTTCAGCAAAAGACAAACCAAACAAAAACGCAGAAGATATCAAGGAACTATGTGGTTTTATCTTTTTCCCCCCTAAGTGATATACTATTTCCTAATATAAAATATTGGAATCCTAGATCGCAAATTAGGCTGCACTTTTTGTTTAAGCCTCATGAAATCTGAATCAATGACATACATTAGAGAGAGATTAAAGCTTTTATGTGTCAGTCTGGAAAAGTGATGTCAAGATGATATTACTGCATAATTTATGAGAAAATGTACAAGAAAGTTTTTTGTGTGCATGCATAAACAAGTAGTTAGCTCAATCCATCAAAGCCATTGTATTCCCATTCATCAGCTCTACTCTGTAGCATGGCTGTGCTAGTCATGATTTTAAATACCTATATCCTTCATTGATGCAGGAAAATTTTATATAAATGCTGTTAATGTAGAAAGACTGTATTTTCTTGTGCACTCGTGCACTTGCACGAGAAGGTATTTGGGAGACATGAGACAAAATATTTGACTTAATAAACAAAACTTGTCCATTGAACAACATAAGCTACTATAAGTGCAAAATCTCAGAATTGACAGTACTATTCAAAAAACTAGAACAAAATATTAAAAAAGTAAAGAGTAGCTTAGATAAACAAGGGCTGCATGTATATTTGTTTTTCTGGTTTGCTTTATAAAAGATATATTGTAGGAAAGCCCTCCAAGCTTGAAGTCATCCTTTTTTCTCTTTGGCTAGTAAGCCCTTGCCAACAGAAGATTAATTAGGGAATCTGATTTAATACTTCAGGTTGTCCATGAACACGATTTCTTATGTAGTGGGTACAGCAATAATGAGGTTTCTATTTAGCTACTGTCTATTTACACGTAATATTTGATTCCTCCTCATTTATATTTCCTCTGTATCAAAAATATCTTTGGTAGTATAGCCTGTATTATTCAATCTACTTCCTACATAGCCATCCTACATCCATAGGAGTTTTGTAAAACCAGATAAGAAAAATAAGAGCAACAATTAAAAACGGAGACCTTTAAGCAGATCAGTCTGTTATTCTGTTATTTAAAATGGTCTTTAGTATACATTCAGAGAAGTCACAGAGTACTGGCCAGGTCTGGGTCTTTTGAGTCCTCTTTATTTTGTTTTATTGTTGTGACTGTTTCTTACCGCCTACCTTCCACTTCCCATGCTCAATACTCTACATTTTTGTTGTTGATGATATGAGGGTTACATCCCTCATATCATATTGTAGCTCCTTATGAGTTCCATGATCTAACATTCCATGACGTACAAGTAGTATCAGGCACAATGCCAAGCAAGGAAATAAGCAGAAATTGTAGTACATGACAAATAGATCAGATCTCAAAATGCTTCAGAATGCTAAGACACATAATCTATTCCATCCACTATCCAGTCTTAGTAGACTAGTAGATAAATATTTAACTTCTAGGTGACTTTTCCAAAACACACGATCTGTAGAGCACAGCCATATTTCCAGCTCCTCCATACTGCTATAAATGCATTAAGTATTTGTGTGAGTGAGGGAGATCTTTTAAGTTATTGAAAGTTAGATTCATTTCTCAGCAGTGCACCTTTAGCTGTATTTGCATAGGCAAAATATTATAGTACACAAGATATGATTTGGCCATTTTTAGAGAAAAGTTGAAGGTCTGTGTGCACCTCACAGTGTAGGGTCTAAAGACAGGTCAGGGCTTGTCTTGATCTGAGCTTGTTCTAGGTTGTTTAAACTGTTTTGTGAGCTACAGCTGAAACTGAGAATTCCTTCCATCATTTTAAGTCTGGCTAACTGGCAATCACAGTGTAAGAAACTGTTTTCTTCCCTTTCTGTCAGTGGAGGCTGGAAGACACATTTTTGAAATTTTCAAACTCGAGTTGATAATCCCTCAGAAGAAAGCAGACAGTCATAACAAAAAATATATACGTATGTATAGTCCCCAAACCGATGACAAGACTGAGAGTAAATGGACTCTCACAACGAGCAATGAAGTATGGAAGTATGGATGATTTACCATGACCTCTCACCATCTCTAAGATTAAAGAAGACTGGTGTCACCTACTTTAGGATCCAGAAGACACTTAATTGGTGAAAACAGCATCAGGTGAGAAGGAAGGTAGGAGGCAGTATCAGTAAGCAAATAACAATTTTGAGGTTATTGCTATATAGTATATTGGTTTTGTTGTTGTTGTTGTCTTTATTAGTCTTGACTTTCTCTTTCATGCCTCTTAATTTTTCCTCATGTCTCTTCCTCATCCAAATGACTCTGAATTTTTTACTGTACTGGATGTAGATGTCAAAGAGTTGGCAGCAGGAAAGCCACAGGAGTAACCTGTGGGAGAAGAGGCCAAGGACTGATCCATGACAGTTGCAGCCAGTACCAATGGACCCACTGCAGGACATACTTGACCATGTCAGCCAAGCTGGTGGTACTTCTCTGAAGATACAGTTAAGAAGGGGGTAAAAACACTGTCCGGGAGTGAGGGGTAGTGTTAAAAATAAATAAATAAATAAATAAATAAGTTATAAACAACCCTGCAGATACCAGAGAAGCATAGTTGAATTCTAGTTTTCAGAATGAGTTGCACTCACTGACATTCATCAATGCTTGCTGAATATTTATGTAGACAAAACAGTGGATGTTAGCACAGAGAGGTGGTGAGTTTCAGCAGTGGCAACAGTGACAGTAGGTCACCTCTGCTGGTGCAGATTTTTATGAATGCAGGTGGTCAAACACTGGAACAGGCTTCCTAGAGAGGTGATTGATGCCCCATGCCTGTCAGCTTTCAAGAGGCATTTGGATAATGCCCTTGTTAACATGCTTTAACTTTTGGTTATCCCTAAAGAGGTCAAAAAGTTGGACCTCTAAATAGTAGATCTATTTATTCTATTCTATTCTCGCTCCTTTGATTTAAAATGAAGAAAAATTGCAAAAAAAGTTTTTTATACAAGAAGCTATAGGAGTTGTTCAGTCAGATATAAAGGAAATTAAATCCATATGCATTAATATAAAAATTAGAAATCTAGGACTCCCATATTTCTTTTTCATAGTATACTTCACAGAATTTTGACTGCCTCGTTTTCCTGAAAATAAAAATATCAATCATTAGGTGAAATAAAAATGATAGTATCACAAATTCTAACCCAAAAAATTCCTTGTATTTTCCAAGTATCTTTAAAAGTCAAACATCCATTTGTTGAACATTCAAGTCCAGCTTCTATTTTCTTAATCAGTTTAGGAATGATGAGCCTACTCAAACTTATTATATGTTACCTCTCATGTTCTGTCCTTGCTGTATCAACCCTTGCGGGACTGCTGACAAAAACTGCTGACATACACCAATCACTCATGTCCTATTTCATCTACACCCCTTAAGCATGCATTGTCCAATTACTGAGCAGGGGAGGATCTACCGCGTCACATCCCGTCTCCTCGGAAACGCCTACTACAATTATAGAATCATAGAATCATAGAATGGTTTGGGTTGGAAGAAACCTTTAAGATCATCTTGTTTCAACCCCTCTTCTATAGTCAAGGATACCTCCCTCTAGACCAGGTTGCTCAAAACCTCATCCAGCCTGGCCTTGAATGCTACCAGGGAGGCAACATTCACAACCTCACTGGGCAACCTGTTCCAGTGTCTCACCATCCTCACAGTGAAGAATTTCTTCCTAATATCTCATCTAAACCCACCCTCTTTCAGTTTAAAACTATTTCCCCTTGTTCTGTCACTACATGACATATGTCACTACATGCACTTATGTGTGTATATGGTACTCTTAAATCTCACCTTTGCAATCTTCATTAATTTGCCTGTGATTTAAAAAGTAAAAGTTGAAGCCAAATTAAGAATTATTTTGGGATGACCAAGTGTTAAAAGAAGAATATTTTAAAATCTATTTCTTAATGTTTAATGAAAAGAGTTTTTAAAAGAAAATTGATTTTTAGCTATAGCCAAAGGAAATTACTTGTGTCCAGGTGAGAATACAAATGAAAATTAAATATTCAAAACATGTGTAAGCAATCAATCAGCAGTGCTTTCCTGGAAATTTAAGGAAAAAAAGGATCTAAAAAATAGGTAAGAGCATGAGATTGGCTTTTGTTTTCAATAGTCATTTAGTTTTTCATCACCCAAACTATTTCCCAGAAAAATGCCTCCAGAAATAGAATTTTGCCCTTCAAGAAAACTTTGAGATAAATCTTATAAAATTTCTTCAATTCAGTTCCAATAAGAGAGAGACTCCTGCTTAAAGAGAGACATCTCTGCACACATTCATAATGGAGAGCATTATGACTTTGAAACTATTTTGATTAACTTTTGAATAATAAGTCTATTTGTTTTAAATTTTAGATTTAAAAATACTTTCAAAGTTGACTGTCATTTTCTCACTGTGCTTTGCTAAGATGTTATGTCTTATCACTGTCTTTTATGAAGTGAAAAGCACAATAAAACACAAAAAGTGGAGCCTATTTGAACATTGGCCTTCATCTTTTCTTTTAAAATACTCTTAAAAATAAGCATAATAAATAATAAATATCTGTTTCTTCAGATTCTTCGAGAGAACTCCAGGTGCACAGTCTACAATAGCTGGCTGGATGATAAGATTTCATCATGAACAGAATCAGTTTCTCACTAGAAATTCAAGCAACTGGAACAGAGTGTCAGAAAGAACAACCTACTGAATAACTATTACTGATAAAAGAGTTCAGTATTTCTGTTGATTTTTTAAATTTCTTTTTCATAAGAATTTAAATTTAATCTGGCATTAAATCTCACGTTTCTCTAGTGTTCTATCTGCCATTTTCTCTTGTGTGTACATTTATGCAAAGGAGTCTATAATAGAAAGAGATTCATCTCACTAGAAAGACAATGCTAACTTTCAGCTCTTAATTATAATAGCTCTGCATTTTATTTCAGGCCTCTTACCTGATAGTAAGTGTGACATCATTACTGGGATGCTGATGGAGAGAGAATGACCTACCCTTTCCTAAATTTTGAATTTGGCTCTTAGGAATGTATACTACTAAACTTCAAATGGTACATTGAACAGTGCCATCTATCTCACAGTGTTACGTTGTAGAAATTACATCATGTTCTACATTATCTAACTCTTGCATTTTTTGTAATTTCAAGCAAACAAAAAAGAAGTGATTTCCACAAGATTCATTGCACTTTTCATATAATGCTCCTAACCAGTTTTAAGACAGTGGTCAGTTAGAAGAAAGTTCAAGGTTCGCTGTTCTTGAAAGAGGGTAGGTATGATATTAAAATAAAAAGAAACAAAGCTAAATGAAATGAAATGAATACACACCAGTCACAAGTACTGGTGCAGATTTTTATGAGCGTGGCATGCATAGCTGATGGTGGTGACCATGTTGAAAAATAGTATTTTGTAGCTGAGAATTTGCTCTATCAAACAGCTGTTGTGCTCTATGTACCTGTTGTAATCTCCATGGAAATTAATAATAGGCATAACTTTTGTCACAACCTGCATACATGAATTACAGTGGGGCAGTTTGTCACTTTACATATGTGATACACTATGTATTACTCTTCAAGTCACTGTAGTTATAAAGGTATTAAATGAATATATTACAGAATTAATGTCACAGAAGAGCAGTTTAAGAGAATTAGAATTGTGTTTCTTTCACTATTACTTATAGAAGAGGAAAATTAAATTTGCTAAAAAGAAAGGCGCTGTTTAACTTGCTGAAATTACATAAGTTAAAAGTGAAATAAAAATGAGAATTTTTTTGCTGCTATTAAGCAGCACAAATCTCTACAAACTTTCCTAAGAAACATACAGGAAATTTCAGGAAAAAAATTCATTAATTAATAAATGCATACATTTAGCAGTGAGAATAAAATGAAACTTAATAACATTGAATTTGGTAGCCTCAAAAAATGTTCAAATTAGTAATAATCTTTTGAAGGTTCGAGTTCAATGCAGAAGGCCTTTAGCTTCTACTTCAAAAATTTAAAGTAAATTATTTGTAGAAAATACATTCTCACCAGGTAGATTAAATATGAAAATTTGTATTTCTTAGGCACACTTTCCTTTATTTTTGTAAATCATTTGTTAACATAAACTTTTAAAAATCTTTAAATGAGTTTACAAAGTGTTTAAGGTGAAAAATTACCAATACTGTCCTCAGAAAGCGGAGGAAAAAGTAGAATGTCAACGGTTTACGGGCTGGTTCAGCCCGGTTCCGGGACTAGTGGGGCAGAGGGATTTTGCAAAATCCGCGCCTCCGGAAAAGGGAAACAGGGGACCCCAAAATAATTAAAAACAGCGGCAACAATCTGAGGAGAAACAAACTAATTTACTAAATATGGTATCGGAATGCAAGATAACACACCATAATACAATATAATTAGAATTGAAGCTAATAAATCAAATATAATGAGAGAGAGTGTCCTAAAGTTGGATAGGCCTCACCATATCACTGAGGTGAGATGCGTGGTATGGTTGAGCAGCAGGGAGAGAGAGCCTGATGAAGAAGAGTCCTGGTCAGGTGACCTACCAAGGCCTTATATCCATTCCCTCTGATCAGAAATGATAACAGCACAGTGAACAGTCTTCTGGGGAATGTAGTTCTTCTTCTCTTCAGAGACAGGTACCTGGAACACTTTAACTCCCAGTGCACTACATGATGTTACAATGTGGAATGCTGATAACCAAATATCATAAAACCATGACATTCTCAGATAATATAACGTTGCGATGTTATCTGAAAGATTGGAGTATGAAATTTGGAAATGGAATTTTGCATTGAATTTGTGGCAGATATAATTTGTTGTCTTATTTCTTCTGACACTTTTCTTGTTCACCTGAAAAAGTGCAGTAGATACAGATATGTTATAGTACTGTCAGGAATATACAATATGAATTATTGAGATCAAGAAAATCTTACACATCACACATGGAAAAAAAAATGCAACGTTCAATAAATTTGACGTCTGTAATAGATATATCATCTTTTGAAAGTTATTTAAAAATTATCCATCACAGGAGATGGTCTTTCTCATGAATCAAAAATGTCACACCTTAATCAGTTATTTTTCTTATTGAAACATATGTGCTGATTATAAGGACATATATTACATGTATCTCCTGCTCAAACCTGTAAATAAAAAAAGATTTCATACTGAAACAGATACCATGTATCAACTAGCAAACCAAAGTAATTTCTTATCAAATTAGAAATGTCACTCATTGGAATAGGTGATTTACTGTTTTGATGTAGACATATTGGCTATTCTGTATACACTGTCTCCAAAATTAGAGGCACAGTTACTTGAAAAAAAAAAAAATGAAAAAAAGGATTTCTCCTTGAAATTTTATGTTGTCTTTTTAAAAAACAGAAAAAAAAATGCATTATATTTCCATCCCAATATGCTGTCTGTCTTTAACAAATTATATCCCGGAAAAGGAATCTGGGTTTGAATTCTCTCTCTGACCATCTAAAGAGATATATCATACAGTACACAAAGAACAAGACATGTGTTGTATCAAATGTAATTTTCTGTCCTACACTTACAGCTACAGTCTCAAAAAGTCACATCAAGCCCAAATTCTATCATTTTCAAAGAACATGACTGTATTTGTATCATCTAGCCAATGTGCTAGATACCCTTTTGAATTACTAGTGGACATGAATCAAAGCCCATTTTAGCAAATGTCTGACTTTCACATGACAGTAAACTGAAAATAATTACATTATGCATTTGTTCTGACTGAAATAAATTAATAACAGTAAAGTTTCATCTTTTGGCATCAAAATGAACTCAAAAATACCACCCAAAATGCTGAACATTTTATTCAGTATTCCAAACTAATTGACTCCATGGCATGGTTGTTTTGTTTGATTGTTTATTGATTTGTATGTTTTAATATTTTTTACTAGTCCAGATAAGCATAGTCCTAAATATCTGTCTTTCAGAATTTTGTGATAAACATTCCTAGCTGTGTACTATGAAGTAATTGATGAAGAGCTGCTGGATTACTTAAATTTAATATTTCTCCATTTATAGACTAATACTTCCAATTGATTGATTGATTCTTCTTGTAATTCTGCATTTGGTCAAATCTCAAACATTTCTGTATAGTAAGGTGTGTAAAAAGAAATAATAAACACATTTTTAAACTTATTAATGGCATTTTGAATTTCATAGCTTTTGATGGTATCTTTTTTTTTTGTAGGAAGCTGAAATTGAAGAGCAGTGCTGTGGTGGACTGACTCCGTCCAGGAACTAAGTGCACTCACCCAAATACTGTCTCATTCCTCTATCTCAGGAGAAAAAGGGAGAAAACAGAAAGAACAAGACAAGAAAGTTTGTGGTTCAAGATAAAGACAAGGACATCACTTAAGTTATTGCCATGGATAAAATAGACTTGGAGAAAAATGACTTCATCTATTGCCTACTGACATAATCATAGAATCATAGAATGTTTTGGGTCAGCGGGGACCTTTAAGATCACCTAGTTCCAACCCTCTTGCTATGCCAGGGACACCTCCCACTAGATATATATATACATTCAGACATATTGAATCTATATAGCTTAATAGAAAATACAAAATATAAGCTTTATAGTAAATGGAGTTACATAAGACTGGCATCCAGTCACTAGTAGGGTTCTCCAGGACTATTTTAGGGGCCAGTTCTCTTCAATAATTTTTATAAAAGTGTTCTGAATGTACAACTAAAACTCATACTAAGTTTGCAGATAATACTAAAGTGGGAGGAGCTGTTGACTCCTAAAAGAGTAGAGAAGCCTTGCAGAGACATCTTGACAAATTAGAGGGTAGGACAATCACAAATCACATGAAGTTTAGAAAAAGCAAGAGACAGATTATGCACCTGAGGCAACCATGGATATATGTACAGATTGGGGTACAAAAGACCGGAGAGCAGCCCTGTGGAAAAAGATTTGTGGGTTCTGACTCACAGCAAGTTGAATATGAGTCAACAGTGTGCCCTGGTAGTCACAACAGCCAACCATATCCTGGGGTTTATCAGGCACAGCCCTGCCAGTCTCACCCCTGATGCAGCCTTATCTGGAGTTGTCACGGTTTTGTGATTTTGGTTTTCAGTATTCCACATCATAACATCATGTAGTGCATTGGGAGTTAAAGTGTTAACACTCTAATCCGGCCACCTGCCCCTACACGTCACGGAGGGATGGGCTGGGGGTGGTCTTCTTCTTTGATTCCCAACGAAGAGGCAAGTGCTCTGATAACTCTCTCTCTCCACTTTGTTTGATTTATCCGTCTTAATTAGATTGTATTATATTATATTATAGTTAGTAAAATAAGTTTACCTCCCTAGAAGTCCGTTCATTTTCTTTCCTTTCCTTTTCCCTTCCTGTTTTCTTTTTTTTTTTTTGGGGGTGGAGGGTTGGGAAGGGGGGCCCTTGGGCCCACTGTCTCTGTCACGGGCATAGACTGGTCCAGGTAACCCCGTGACAATTGAGCGCAATTTGGATAGCATTTTAAGAAGGATATAAAACTATTGAAGTGCAACAGAAGTGATGAAGGGTCTATAAGAGAAGACCACAGAAGCAGCTGAGGTCACTTCCTTTGTTTAGCCTAGAGAAGAGACTGAGGGGAGACCTCGTGACATCCTACATCTTCCTCACAAGAGGTAGTCACTGACCTCTTCTCTATGGTGACCAGCAATAAGACCTGAAGGAATGGCCTCAGTCTTTCAGACTTATGGTCCAATTTTTAGATTAGTCCTAAGTGGAGACAGGACGGTCTTTGTGGGTCACTTCCATCCATAGTCTGATTCTCTGAATACAATTTGTTTTATATTTTGTTTATACTTGTATTTGTTTACATTTAAAATAAATGATACAGCTCAGATAAATTATAGTCAGGATCAAATTTCTCTGCCTGTAAAAAACACCTATTTTCTTTAAGATATCTCTTTCCACCATTAAAAAAAAAAAAAAAAAAAAAAAAAAAAAAACCTGGAGTTGTTAAAAATGGTTCATATCTGATAAAATTAATCAACTTATTTCTGTCCTGCAAGGAGATTTTCTTTCTTTTTTTTTAAATTTGAGAGTAATTACAGATCATAGAATCATAGAATCATAGAATGGCCTGGGTTGAAATGGACCTCAAAGATCACCTTGTTTCAACACCCCTGCAGTGGGTGCCTATACCAGGCTGCCTAGAGCCACATCTAGCACGGTGTTGAATGCCCCCAGGAATGGGGTATCCACAGCCTCCTTGGGCAACCTGTTCCAGTACATCACCACCCTCTGAGTGAAAAACTTCCTCCTAATATCTAACCTAACCTCCCTTGTCTCAGTTTAAGACCATTCCCCCTTGTCCTATTACTATCCACCCTCGTAAACAGCCCCTCCTGTTTATATGCTCTCTTCAAGTACTGGAAGGCCGCAATGAGGTCTCCCCAGAGCCTTCTCTTCTCCAAGCTAAACAAGCCCAGCTCCCTCAGCCTGTCTTCATAGGGGAGGTGCTCCAGCCCTCTGATCATCTTAGTGGCCCTCCTCTGGACCCACTCCAAGAACTCCAAATCCTTCTTGTGCTGGAGGCTCCAGGCCTGGATGCAATACCTCAGATGGGGCTTCACAAGGGCAGAATAGAGAGGGACAATCACCTCCCTCTCCCTGCTGGCCACTCCTCTTTTAATGCAGCCCAGGATATAGTTGGTCTTCTGGGCTGCAAGTGCACACTGCTGGCTCATGTCCTGCTTCTCATCCACCAGGACCCCCAAATCCTTCTCCACAGGGCTTCTCTCAAGGAGTTCTTCCAACAGTCTGTATAAATACCTGGGATTGCCCCAGCCCAAGTGCATCACCTTGCACTTGGCCTTGTTGAACCTCATTAGGTTCACATGGGCCCACTTCTCCAGCCTGTCCAGGTCCTTTCTGGATGGCTTCCCTACCCTCTAGTGTATTGACCACACTGCTAATCTTGGTGTCATCTGTAAACTTGCTGAGAGGGCACTCAATAATCTATGTCATTGATAAAGATGTTGAAAAGCACCAGTTTCAAGACCGACCCTTGGGAGACACCACTTGTGACCGGCCCCTACCCAGACATAGAACTGTTGATCACAACCTTTTGTCTGTGACCAGCCAACCAGTTCTTAATGCATTGAACAGTCCATCTTTCAAAATCCATAGACATAATGAGACATAATTCTTGGATTTTTTTTTTCATTTGAACAAACTTCATTTTGTTGTTGTTTGTTTATTTGATTAGTTGGCTGCTTTGGTTTGTTGTGCTGTTCTTTGTTTTTGTTTCCCCAGAAATTGTATCAAAAATCCCTTATCATTTGTATACTAAAGTTGTAGCAAACTTGAATATTCAAGATTAACAAAATTTCCTTTGATTTAAAAAATAAAGCTCTTATTAGCTTTCATGTCTCTTCCATTAGCTGAACCAAATCTTGGAGTACTGTGTACTTGTATGTCTTCAAATTGCATTTTTTAGAACACATTCAGCAAAAATAAAAAATACAGGATCCTGGCCTTTTGCTACCTTGTGCCAAAAACTTTGAAGTTTTTTTTCCTACAGAGACGGTCTCTTGAACAAGAGTCCATTACCTCCTTTGGCCTCTCTAATCTCACTTCTATTTTCTATTCATTGATCATAATGGTGGTTTGTTTGTTTGTTTGTTTGTTTGTTTTTGTAAAAAAAAATGCAGTGATGTTCCTCCTATCAATCTTTTTATTTTAGTTTTATGGTATCTCCCTCTAGTCGACCTATTTTAAGCCAGTCTATTCAAAAACTAGTGCTCAGATATCTGAACAAATCCTAGAAAAGTATTAAATCATGAACGCTGACTTTTGCATATTTTTATTTTAAACCTATTGAGACTTTTGAAGAAAACTGGCAGCTTACTTAGAATATATTTCATTTATGTTTCCAAATACTTCTGTTATATTATTGAACTCATGGTATAACTTTCATTGACATGAAATGTAACTGTCTCCCTTCTGTAATATATAATAACAATCTGACCTATACGGAAAAGCAAATTCCTCTTCTAATACAAATTATAGCAGAATTAAGAAATTTTGTTTAAATTCTGCAACAAGTGATAGTAACTACAGATGATCATTTAGGTCCGATGAGTGCATCTATTGACTTATCATTATTTGAGTTATATATGTACAGAACTATTACTGACTTGCAGAATTATGAGTAATAGAATATCATAAAAACCTTTGGAAAGTCTAGAATATATGTAATATAGGTAAAAGTTAAATACCTGAAAGACAAACACAATCCCCACTAATCCAAAGTGTTAAGCAGTCTGGTCATCATCTATTGCCAGTTAGTGACTGACTGTCGCTAACCATGAGGGCTTCTCCTAAAATAACGCCTCCTATTTCATTATATTGGCCCATGATGTCAGAGGTGGATGTTGGTGGTATGGCAGTAGAGGTTGAACCTTTCCTCCAATATTCCATTTAATTTTGTTGCCTTGTGACAATTGGAAGCAGAGGGGCAGTCTGACAAAATGACATCTGACCATGGAAGTGCATATGAAGCAAAAGTGTGTAACTGAATTCTTCCATGTAGAAAAAAATTGCGCCCATTGACATTCCTTGTTAATGAATGTTTATGGAGACCAAACCCAGACAAACCATCAGTTGTGACTGCTACATTTTTACAAGGACAATATGCAGGCTCTTGGTCATTGCTGATGAAAATGTATAGCCAATAATGGTGACTATGTTGAAAAATAATGTCCTGTAACTGGGAATTTGCTCTATCAAGTAGTGTTAATGTATTCCTTGTATAAGTTGCAGTTTCAATGGAAATTAAGTAACAGGCATCACTTACAGAGTGACCTACGTATCTGAATCTTTTTCAATACTCCCCAGTTAACTGTGTAACTGTTATGAGCAGTAAATTCCAAAGCTATTATAACTAAGGAAGAAAAAGATATCACTTATTTTACAACATATTGTATGAACATGCAAATGACTTTAAAAGGAATCAGTAATAAATAAAATATGCATTAATTTAGTATATAGCTTTCTCAAGGCTAGACTCTGCAACACATATGAAATTATATGTTGCTAAGTAACATGAGAGTATTTCAGGTTGTAGACTTACTATCTACATAGGTAAAAATTGCTTTTTAAAAATCATTATTAAGCTGGTGAAAGCAGCTATTACGTTTTACAGATTGCAAATCTAGATCATGTCACACTTTAACTTATGCATTTTTTTTTCTTATAGTAGATGCGTTCTTCAGAGTTCAATAACATTAATGAATTATTAGATATGCTTCTGCACACTCAAAAAAAATCCAAACAGAAACTTCAGTCATCAGGTACGTTCTGGATGTTGACTGGCTGGGGAATGATTTGGGGACCTGGGAGTGATGAATATAAGCTGCTAGCAAGTTGAGGAAGTTGATCTTTCCCCTCTACTAAGCACTTCTAAAACCAAACCTGGAGTGTTTTGTGTAGTTTTGGTATCCCCAGTACAAAAGAGAAATGGTCATGCTTGCAAGAGTCCAATGAAGGGTAAAGGTACTAGTGTTTCTCTGATATGAAGGGAACCTGAGAGAGATTATACTATTTACCCTGGAGAAAAGGCAACTCAGGAGACATCACTCCTTTGAGTGGGGAAGTTCAACCAGATGTATGAAGTGCTCTCTTCCTGCCACAATGATCTTGTAGTTCTGTGATACTGCATTAAGAAAGGGGATTAAAACATAGAGACATTAAGTCACTTCAAAATATAACTGTATCCTAATATCGAATTTAGTTCCACAAATTTGAAACTAATTTGTTCAAGATATTCAGCTGGTTGTGTTTAGATATATATAATTGATATATTTAATATGTAATCTCCTTAACAGCTTAATATGTTTCAGTAATAAGTTTTTTGTAAGCCTTTAAGGAAGATATTCATTCAAGACTTGATGGAAATTGTTTAGTACGATGTTTTCTGATAAGTTTTTTTAGAATAAAAAACACATAATAAGTTATACATTTGACTGCATGAATCAAACCAGCCTTTACATTCTTAATCATTGTAGTTCCTTTAGGTATTTTTATAGATAATATAGATTAACAGTTACCTAGTACCTAGCAGAAATAATTCTAAATTCTGTAAGCTGAAACTTACTTTGTAAATAAGAGAACTTGAGAAAGGAGTTATACCGACAGTCCTGAATTAATTCTGGCAACTTGAAAGTTTCAAAAATTCTGTTGCTGGGTTCTCATTCATTCAGATATTTATTCAATATTCTCCTGTTGGAGCATCCAGATGCTATTTCTATCATTTGAAATGGAGAGTAGCTTGATAGTATTTACATTTTTATATTTGGTGTAAAATGCTGTTGGGATTTCTTGCACTTTTATAAATGCTAATCCTTCCTTATACTTCTACAGTATACTTTCATTTTACTTGTTTAAAAATCATACAATAAACAAAAATATAGCATATGCATAAAATATAGCATATAAACATGGCAGAAAAATGGGCCAAGGATCTAACCATTCATAGACTACATTTTATAATTTATATGGCTAAGATATATAAGGCCCTACAATGCTTTTATTTTTACAGCATTTAAATCCTGAGCTCCTTGTAACCTGCAGGACATATCCATGTGGTTGAGACTCATTTTTTTACATTATTCCTATTAGTTCAGTTAAAAGATAAGGATTTCTGTTAAAGCTTACACTTTTAAAAGCCCAGGGTATTATTTTTGGTTACTTGGATTAAGAGAGGTATAAATATACACAAGTTCTCAAAAAGAATATGAACATTTACTTAAAAATCCATAAATACTGTAAATTATTTTATTTCTGTATGTTATTTTTCCATATTACTTTCAATGTTTATGCTATTTAAAAAATCACATTCTGAATGTAAATTAGAGTATGAAGATGTGAACAATACCACTAGTATTAAGATGGTAAAATATAAACCAACAAGAAATGAGTTAAAACTTAAAAAAGAAAGTTCTGTTTTTGAGTTCAGCTGTAAATTTGCTACGATCTCTGAATAGGTGATGATACAGTCTTGCTACACCAGCACATTTAAGAATATGGTCCATATTTAGAAGTTTTACATAATCACGTTCATTAGTAATTTCCTTGTAGGTAGGAGCGTTTTGCAACACCATTACAGTCAGTCTGCTAGTATGTCACCCATACTTTGTAGGTATGTCACTCATGCTTTCCAGGTGTGTCACTCACGCTTTGCAGTAAACTGAATAGGTGAAGTAAAAGATATGCACACTAACATCTCTGCTCCCATTTCAACTCTAAACACAAAGGAGAGGTAAACAGACTGGGCCAACATCTGATTCAGTAGAAGGAACACTAACTCTATGTATTTTTAAAAGTGAATTAGGCAACTGATTTTATGCACAGATAATTAGGTGACATTAGAGAAATAAGATTCTTCTTTTTAAAAGAAAAACTTTGAATTTCTTATATAGTCACTGATGAACTCATTTGACATATGAAAAAAATTAATATGAACTACTGAAAATCTTTCAAACATAACAGTATAAATGAGTTTGGAATTCAAGATATTGTGGAAAAGAATGTAAGTTAGTGGCTAATTTATCTTTCATTTAACTGAAGAAATGTGAATAATTTTCATTTTAATAATATAGTAAAATATACCATGAAAGGAAAAAATCAACGATTTTACTATTTCTCACTGGTAAACAAGATAGATTATGAAAAAATTATACAGCTCTATCTCAGCTTTCCATAAAAGTATGAACTTCACAGAACTCAAAATACTTAGTAATTAAATAGTGTTTTCTCACTAACTATCCTAATACGAAGATCTAGTGGATACTGGGGAACTGTTACTTACATGTTCAATAGGTATAAACTAATTCAGAAAAGTGTGCAATTTTGGCAGTGCTGAATTACAAAAGAAGTGCTAGTCTGTTCTTAGCTTTACCTTTAGATTAGAGGAGTTAGCAGCTTTCTCTTATTTATTCTCTGGGGCTTCTTTTAACAAACTGGAATGTTCTCCCATGAAAGAGAGGACAATAAACTGCAATACCCTCAGAGACTGAAAGTGATTTTAGATCACGCTGTGTGTACAAGTATACTTGAGTATAACATTTCCAATTTTTTTCTTTAGTAATCTCGTGGATGGGTTAGATGAGGAGTATTGGGGGGGGGGGGGGGGAAGGGGAGGAGACAAGGAGACACAGGTAAGGGGGGCAATAGAATGTGATAACATAACCCTTTTCCGAATTGATGCTGTAGATTTCAGAAGGAAAATGCACATGATATAAAATACTCATGCTGTGATGACACTAGATTTATCTATAATAATTTAGTTTAGAATGCTATCTTCCTGAGGCAATAGGCTGTTTTTACCAGCTCTTGTCAAAAATCAGAATCCATTTGTACATTTTTGATTAGTGACATGTATTAAGGTTTCATTTTATTCTTTGTACTTCAATTGCATTTTGCCTAAGGCAGTCATTTAAAATAGAGTTCATTAAAGTGTGTTATTCCATTTGCGTTTTTGTGTAGAGAGCAAAGAGGGAAAAAATCCTATGCTGAGAAGTGAAAGACTTTGAGATGTGATTTATTTTGAAAACTATACTGCAATAGAAGCAAGGTAAGAAAAAATATCTTAACAGGAGATACAAATTTTTAGTTTATTTTTCCATTCACTTTTCAACAAAGCAGAAAAATCTGTAAATGTTTTGTTCTCACATAAAACAAAACACTTAATATGATGCGTGGAGTTTAAAACATACAATAAAATCACTTCAACTGGATAAGCTTTCAATTCACATTACTTTTAAATATTCAGTTAAAATTTTCAAGCATCAAAAAATTAAGAGGGATAAAGTTACTTATTCTTCTAAGAAATGAACGGTTTATTAAATGTGGTCAAAAGTTGATGTTCCGTGCAACTAGAATATCTGAAGGAAGTATCTAAAGTAAATATGAAAGAGCTCTGAAGTGCAGAAAACTGATGACTGTGAAGCAAGCTGGTTTTAATATTTAAACTGCAAAATCTCCTCCAGCTCATATAGTTTTATTCTTAATGATATGAACAACCATTGTGAAGTTACACTTCACTCACCACACTGAAACATAAAATTAAGTGCCGGTACTCAGAGCTTCAATGCAAAATTCCTTTTGAGAATTCAGGAGTGTGAATAGATATACTGCGAAATCTATTTCAAGATTATTGAATTACTTAGGGGCCTCATATGGAGATTTGAATTCAGTTTTGTTGATGTTATTTTACCTGTTGCTTTGCTTGATATCTCTAAACTGATAGACTAGTAGACAATTTGTCAGACTGGACTAGCATCATATTGGAGCAAAATACGAAGACTAAGATTCTAGCTATCTTAATTTCAAGTGAGAGAAATTAGAAAGGCCCCAGGAGAAGAAACAACTCTACATTACCTATCAGGCCTAACTTGAAGTATTTGAGTTCAAGAACTGTTCTGAAACTGTGACCATAATATACATAGATGAGCAATTTGACATGGTTACAAAAGGAACAGTAAAAGCTGAAGATCACATCCAAATGATTAGGATCCTTCAATAGGACTTAAAAATAGAGATCAAAGGCACTGGCCTTGCTTATTCAGAAGGAGATGAAGTTAGTGGGTAAACTGTTAGCAGCCTATAATAATGTGAAAATGCTCTACTCAGCATTGGTAAGGTCACACTTGGAATGCTGCATGCAGTTCCATTCTGCCCAGTACAAGAGAGACCTGAATGTACTGGAAAGAGCACAGAAGAGGACCAACAATGTGTTCAATGGACTAGATAAACTTTTGCATGAGGAGACGCTGAGAGAGATGAGACTGTTCAGCCTGGTGAAGAGGAGGATTGGGGGTATCTCATCAATATGTATAAATACCCGAAGGGAAGGTGCAAAGAAGAGAGTCAGGTTCTTTTCAGTTGTGTCCATTGCCAACATATGGCAATGGACACGAGCAGGAGGTTCCATTTAAGCATCAGGAAAAACAACTTTACTGTGCAGCTGATGGAACATTGGGCACCAGGTTGCCCAGAGAGGAAAACTGCAGTTGAAAGGATCAGGCAAAAACTTAGGAAAATACATATTTTTACAAGAATGTTAGTTCAATGCATTTACAAAGGACATTGTAAAATTTTCATCCTATGAATTTATTTTAAGACTAGCTGAAATCACAGAGACCAGATCTCATGCTGGCAGCAATCACTTTTCAGGCTGGACCATGGACCAGTTGAATAACAGAAATTTGCTATGGTTCTATGAAGTGAAGAAAAATTCAACAAACCAACAAAAACAAACAAACAAACAAAAAGCAACTGAGCAACTTAACAACCAAAGAAAACCAAAAGCAACAACAGCAACAAAACATGNCCTGGGGGTATTGGTTGATGCTCAGCTGAACATGAGCTGACAGTGTGCCCAGGTGGCCAAAAGGGCCAATGCCATCCTGGCCTGCATTAGAAATAATGTGGCCAGCAGGAGCAGGGAGGTAATCATCCCCCTGTACTCAGCACTGGTGAGGCTGCACCTTGAGTATTGTGTTCAGTTTTCGGCCTCTCACTTCAAGAAAGACATTGAGGCCCTGGAGCATGTCTAGAGAAGGGCAATGAAACTGGTGAGGTGTCTGGAGCACAAATCATATGAGGAGTGGCTGAGGGAGCTGGGATTGTTTCGTCTGGAGAAGAGGAGGCTCAGGGGAGACCTCACTGCACTCTACAACTTCCTGAAGGGAGGTTGTGATGAGGAGGGGTTTGGCCTCTTCTCCCAGGCAACAAACAGTACCTGAGGAAATGGCCACAAGTTGTACCAGAGGAGGCTTAGGTTAGACATGAGGAAAAACTTTTTCTCTCAGAGAGTGGTCAGGCACTGAAATGGCCTGCCCAGGTAGGTGGTGGAGTTGCCATCCCTGGCAGTGTTCAAGAGGCGTCTGGATGAGGAGCTACGAGATATGGTTTAGTATTTTGTGGTAGCAGTGGTAATGGGAGGATGGTTGGACTAGATGATCTTGTAGGTTGTTTCCAACCTTGTGATTCTATGATTCTATGATTCTATGATTTTTACTGAGGATCTTGTTTGTTCTATGTCTATACATAAGGAAATGTCTTAAATACTGGGGTTGAAACCAGTCAGTATATGTTGCTTCCTGCAAGCATAGCATCATCATTTCAAATGTAAAATATAGAGTATTTCAAGCATGAAATGAGAGAACTGACGTTAAGAAATAAAGTTGTCCATCCAGTTGTTGGTGCAAATAATAAAGGGCTTGAGTATCTTTTGATGTGTTTCATGAAATTGCAAATCTGCAAAGTCTTACATGGTCATAGACATACTGTTTATAGAAAAAGAGGAGACTGACAGAAAAACTGAGCATGTTAACTGCATACCTGATTCACAAAATCAAAGAATGATTAAAGACACCTAAATCTTCTCACAAATCTAATTAGGAACTTACTTTTTTCTTCCAGTGGGAGATGCTTCTCTAAGAAAATATTTCACATTTAGCAACTACCAAGAAGATGGAGAAGATACTCCGTATTTATTAGTTTCTGTAGGAAAAGAATAAAAACTTCATCAAGTGTAGTGAAATATATGTGGGTGGTAAATGCTTAGTGACAAGAATCTTTGCACGTGATCATAAAGTAGCTATTAATATCCACCTCTAGCAATAGTTATTGAGAAGAACTGACACCTAAGAAACTGCCAATGAACAAGAGAATTTTCAACACTTATATCTGTAAAATCATTCTCTGTCAAAGCTCTGCTAATGACTTGTCTGGTTGCTTCAGTGAAGTTGAATTACACACACACACACTCACACACAAAACTTCCCATTAACATCTAATTGAACGTGTCACCTTGAAATTGTAACCTATTTTTGCTGGATACTTACAAAAAATTTTAGCACAATGTCATTACAAAAACACTACATAAATAGGGGATATTTTTTAATAGGTTTAGAGAGAGTAAAAGTGGGAAAATAAAAAAAATAAACCTTTATTGAGAAGATTTAACTGTGAGACCTTAGTAAGAGAAAATAATTTTTACTAAGATGTAATTAATATGTAACAGACACATAAAAACGTAAACATACACTTTCTAGTTCTGTCCTTACTTACGAAAAAATAAGAGTGTTGAAGCACTATGCTCACATCTCATTGCCGGAAGATGATAACTTTGGTTTTGACAGGGGAGAAAGCGGAGTTTACTGAATTACCCAGAAATGATTAGCTGAAATATGAATTCTAGAAGGGATCTTGTTTGATCCTATTAAAAAGAGAAAAAAACACAGCATGAGCTGAAAAGGAAAAAACCTCCAAAGTCTGAATAGCTGTAAGCTAACTATGAACTTATATGAATATTGCTCTTCAAAGGAATCTTTAATATTAATGAATTCAATATAATTAAGTAGAAACTGAATACTGAAGACAAAGTCTGAATTCACCACTGATCTTAAAAATCTTCATGTTCTTTTCCAACAAGACACAGTAGTGTAAGCCATTTAATTAGAAGCAAAGGACAAAAACTTAATTAGGTCAAATGAGAAAATCTTTTTGTCATTATCCCCATCTCTGTTTCAGATTTCAGATGGAGTTTTGTACCACAAAAAAATTAGAGGTTGACAAATTTATATACATAGAAAATGCTTATTTTAAGGAGAACTCTATTGGCAATATCTCTCAAGCAGCGCGGATTTTATCAAAACTTACAACAGGACATGTATAATCATCTTACTTGGACTTAAGGAGGATTTTTTCTTTTACACTTTAAAGGGTCACTCATACCTTAAGAGGTGTTGACTTCAAAACAATTTTCTGTATCTTTCTGTTAAATTTATTGCGAAACTTGCATTTTGACATTCTCTTTTTTCTTTCCATGCATTTTGAGAAAAACAATGGCACAATCTCAGACAAAAAAAGAAAAAAATATAATGAAAGAAAAAAAAGCAAGACACAGTATTTTCTCTGCTGGTCTTACTATACTTAGTTTCTTATACCTGTGCACTATAATGAACAGAATTACAGAATTATACGCATGATTGAAATCAAATATGTATTTTTGTAATAATAGGATCAACGTATACATTGCTTATGTAAATATGTGTAAATGAAATATCTTCAGAAAGCTAATATTCTACAGAAATAAATTTCAATATTTGTTCAAAAACAAACCAAGAAGCTCTGGTCATAAGCTATTCCATTAGTAACAAGAAAAGCTGAATGTAATACATGAAAAATTTTATTCCAAACATGAGACATACTAGCTCATGGTATTTTAGAGGAAATATTCCTGATGAAGTATTACAGTATCAATCTTTTCAATTGTGTGGAAGTAATAAAAAAAAATTCTTACCTCCCCCATCAAGGAAAATATTTTAATATGTTTTTATAAGAATAAAATCCCTCAGTTTGCTAGTGCTTGAAATATTGGGAAAAATAATAAATAAATACTGATGGAGTTAATGCAAAGAAAGGAGGCTATGCAATCCCTTTTCTTTGCTGACATACAGAAGCAAGCATCAATCTGTTATGATTCAACATGACATAAAATAACAGGTGATAAGAAAGAGTTAGAGGGCAAATGCTGGTCTTGAAATTTTCCTGCAGCATTTCCAAAAGATTCAAAGCCACTTACTGACATTTTTTGCTGACATACCATGAATCAGCTTAACATCTCAACTGACAGTGTTATCGAACAGTGTAATTACAAAGTATTAATTATTAGCTCTGTGAAGATTCCTGAGGTAAATGAGAAACTGATATACATAAGTGCTGAAAAAAGCAGATTTAGTTGTATAACCATGTTAGTTCTGTGACTAATTAATGTAAGTAAAAATGTACTGAAAACAACATATCTCCAAAGCAAAAAGTATCTTAGTATTTTAAGAGCTTTTTAATCTATATAGCCATGAATTCTAAATTTAAAAGATTTTAATAGAAGTTTGACCACAATTAACAATGAGTTTACAATGACTTAGGTTAGTGTGTTCGGAAACTCATGGCCCATATGGTTTTAAATGGCATATATCTAGGGAAGGGACATGTCAAACAATACTTTCCTATTTCTTCTGGAGGACATGGTTAAGGACAATTGTTCACTGTTTTTCATAGTAGGAAATACTAGGCTTTTTCATTCTTTCCTTACTTGAATCCATGTATTGAATATCATCTACACTTTAAGATGTACACTATTTATACAAAACAAACTGGATAACATTTTGATTTACATTACTTTTAAATATTCAGTTAAAATTTTTCAGTCTCAGAAGCTGATGTTAATGACTTTTTTTTCAAACTGTACAATTTCTTAAAGCTTTATTTAAATAGCAAAGCCTCAAGTGAAAGGAGCTGAATTAAAACATTCTCTACTGACTGTAAATCAATCATATTCTCAAAGGATATGATTACTCTTATATTTTCAGTAAAATCTTGATCCTTACAGATCTTCATCTATTTGAATTGTCGCTGCTAGAAGATACTACCATTCCATATCCCTTGTTTTATCCTTTTAATGTTGGGGTCTGATAAGGGAGCTAGATTGAAGGAAGAGACTATAGAATCATAAAAGCATAGACTGGAAGACATAGACTGGTAGGAAGGGACTAATCTAATCTAAATCTCCCTTCCTTTAGTTTAAAACCATTCCCCCTTGTTCTATCACTGTCTACTCATGTAAAACATTGATTTCCCTCATTTTTATAATCTCTCTTTAAATATTGGAAGGCTGCAATGAGGTTTCCCCACAGCCTTCCCTTTTCCATGCTGAACAAGCCCTGTTCCTTCTGCCTATCTTCACAGGAGAGGAGCACCAGCCCCTGGATCATCTTTGTGGCCCTCCTCTGGACCCTGTGCAAAAGCTCCACATCTTTCCTATGTTGAGTGCCCCAGGCTTGGATGCAGTACTCCATCTGGGGCCTCACAAGGGCAGAATAGAGGGAGACAAACACATCCCCCACCCTGCTGGGCACCCCTCTTCAGTGGTACCCTGGATACCTTTGGACTTCCAGGCTGCAAGCGTATGCTGATGCCTCTTACTAAGTTTTCCATCAACCAGAATTTCTAAGTCCTTTTCAGCAGGGCTACTCTCAAGGAGTTCTTCTCTCAGTTTGTATACATATCTGGGATTAACTTGACCCAAGTGCAAAACCTTCCACCTTGCTTTGTTGAACTTCACTAGGTTTACAAGGGTCCACTTTTCGAGTTTATCGAGGTTCCCTCTGAATGGCATCCCTTCCCTCTGCTGTATCAACTGCACTGCTCAGCTTGGTGCCATCAGCAAACTTGGTGAGGGTGTACAAAATCCCATCATCTATGTTACTGATAAAGATGTTAAAGAGTACTGGTCCTAAGACAGACTACTGGGTTACACTGCTCATTTCTAGCCTCCACCTGGACATAGAGACATTGACCACAACCTTCTGGCTGCAACCTTCCAACCAATTCCTTATCCACCAAATAATCCACTCTTCAAATCCATCTCTTTCCAGTTTAGAGATAAGGATACAATGGGGGGACCATGTCAAAAGCCTTGCAGAAATCCAGGTAGATTACATCAATTGCCTTCCCTTTGTCCCACAGTGCCATCACTCCATCCCAGAAGGCAACCAGACTGGTCAGGCATCACTGGGAGATCTCCAGAAGACGAATTTCTTTCCCAACAGAATAGTCTTGAGGAAATTGTTTAGTGCAGTTTTCTTATTATCTGTCATCTTTTGTTACAGCAAAAAAAAAGGATCCTAAAACCTGTATGATCTATTGAGTCATAAACCATGTTAAGTTTATATAAACACTTTACAAAGCAAGGTCATTTTCCTGACTAAGAAATTTGCATTTGTTAAGTTGCTTATCATTCAACTGATTAAAGAAAAATAGAAGTTAAATGAAAAAGAAAGAAATGAAATAAACTATATAAAATTAAAAAATAAAAAGGTGATGGAAATGTCTATGTTTAGATGACTGAAGGAATAATCAGTGTCCAGTTTTGGGCCCCTCACTGTAAGAAACACATCGAGGCCCTGGAGCATGTTCAGAGAAGGGCAACAAAGCTGGTGAGGGGTCTGGAGCACAGGTCTTGTGAGGAGCGGCTGAGGGAGCTGGGATTGTTCAGTCTGGAGAAGAAGAGGCTCAGGGGAGACCTTATTGCTCTCTATAACTACCTGAAGGGAGGTTGTAGTGAGCTGGGGGTCAGCCTCTTCTCTTGTGTGACAGTGATAGGATTAGAGGGAATGGCTTCAAACTGTGCCAGGGAAGGTTCAGGCTGGACGTTAGGAAATACTACTTCTCTGAAAGGGTGGTCGGGCGCTGGAATGGGCTGCCCAGAGAGGTGCTGGAGTCACCGACCCTGGAGGTGTTCAAAGAACGTTTGGATGTTGTGTTGAGGGACATGGTTTAACGAGAACCATTGGTGATGGGTGAATGGTTGGACTGGGTGATCCTGTGGGTCTTTTCCAACCTTAGCAATTCTACGATTCTATGATTATGATGAATCACAATAAATAATATATCAGAACAATTACTACATGAAATATATCATACATAATCAGCAATTATAAAGCTAGAGTAATAACGATAACCTGCGTAGTCAAATCCTCATATGTTTTAAATGAGATAAAAGTTGAAATTTTACTGGGTTGGATCAGAGGTACAGGATAATTTAAATTGTGTTTTAAATAATTTCATTCTTGATGTAGAAGTAGTTGATACTCAGGGGTTAGACTTTTATTTGAAAGCTTATTTAAAGAAGTCATTTGTAATGAAGGCAAAAGGTCATTTTTAGTAATCTTTAATTCATGGAATAAATGAGACGATAAAAGGATGCCTGGAGTTTGCATGGTTCACCAGACACAGGTTACAGTTATTAAGGTTACCTTTAGTGGAAATGAGCCAAAGTAATAGTGTAATCATTTGCTATTTCAGGGAGAAAAGGACAATAATTAAATGTTTTTCATACATCTCTGACAACTGTATTGATTACCTACCGATATTAAACTACAGTGCTTTATACTGATTGTATAAAAGAAGGAAGATGTTCGCTTTTTCCTGTATTCTATTCCTGAAAATGACTCACTGGGATTTCAGATAAAATATTAAGCAGCAGATATTTAGCCCCCAGTCACTACTGATGTTTACACTTCAAAATTTAAAGTTAAGTAAAATGCATTTTAAGAGTGTTTGGTAATGCTTTTCTACAGGTTTAAATTCTGTTTGCAAAACAATGGAAACCCAATGAATGAACTAATAACAAAGAAGTTTTGTGATTAATATTCTACAATGAAATTTCTATAGATTACTGTGAAAATGTACATATAAGAAAAGAATCACTAGATTATGGAAGAAAAATATCCTATAAAAATCTCACACTTTTATTATCTACAGAGCTTTATGTTATAATTTGGTCCCCACTAAGCTGACTGTGATGAATGAACAGTACTAGGGATTCTAACTAGGTTTATGGTCAGAATACAATTCTTAAAGGAAATACATTTCTAAGCTTATATTCTGATGCTTACAGACAATTAAAAAAATAGTCTTTCTGTAGCCATTTAATTTCCATATCACAATGATCTTGGTGTTGATTTTAGATTTTAAACTATCATCTCTAAATATAACATTTTTCCATCCATAGATCCAACTAATTTAGAGTATTAAAAGTTAATTGCCAAAAAAGCATATTTTTGAAAATATAGTTTATCATTTTTAACTGAATATTTTACACTATTTTTTTGCTGTTGACTTTGTTGCCCCAAAATAGCTCAACCTTCAGCAAATTCCTTGGAATAAATTGTCTCAATGCACCAGAGTTGGCAAAAGCTTTTGTATTTGAGAGATATATCTCTTTTTCAGTAAAAGAATATTCATTGCAAATCTTTTTAATCTTGTTGGGAGTCTTTATTTGAGTTTAGTTAGATCAAGTTGTGAATATTTCAATAGAATCAGCAGAAATTTCATCCTGAAGGTAAGGTTTTGTATTAGAATAAATATTTAAAATTTCCACAAATGCTGAAATAGATTTGAATTAGATTTCACTGGGATATTAGAAAAATTTATTAGAAAAATTGTTTAAACATTTATATTCTTTTTTACTGTTAAGACAAATGCATAGTACCTTCCAGACATAGAATGTTTATTTTCTTCTGTAATACCATAGGAGATATTTAAAGTTATAATAAAAGATTATTTGTAATTTTTATCCTCTGCATATATCAACACATAATGCTTACAATTAGCATACTTTTCTTCTGTTTTCCTTCTGCAAGATATCATTATAAAGTCCTGATATTAAATAGTTTAAAGTTTTTGTAATGTATTTCTCAGTATTAGGAAATATGTCATATTTTAAAACTCAATAAGAATTATTTAGCATTTATTTTATAAATGTAACATTAAACATTTACTGTATAATATTTATCGTAAAGCATCTAAATTCAATTCTATTACTGAAATTTGGACAAAATCCAGAACAATTATACTTCTTGGGTAGGTAGTATTGAAATAGTCTCTGATTTCTTGTAGCTACTGTCTTCTGATTTAGAATTTCAGTGCAACACATTATAAGTAAGCACTATATTTGATGGTTGCCCAGATGTTTAGATAAGCTGCAGTTCCTCTTGTTTTTCACTGATACAGATTTTTCATCACCTACTTTTACTATAAATAAGTGAATTAAAATTGACACATCTAAATGGTTGCAGGATGTATTCTTTGTATCACAAAAATATAGGCCTAGAATACTTTATTTGACATATTTTTTGAAAAAAATTTCTTCAAGAACAGAAAGGAGGAACATTGCCAACTCAGTAATATTTCACAGTTTTATTAAAATTGTTTGGCATATACACGGAAGATTTTATATAACTGCAGCAGCAGTCATATTTTAGTGGCAATGATAACACTCTAGCATGACTCATAGAAACAGACAAAAGAAATGTCATAACTACATTTTCATTCAAAGAATTAGGAGCTATAACAAATCATAGGACTGTATTAAATGTTACTGCAGCCAATAAAAATTGGTTGGAAGTCTCACTGTTACAGAAAGCTTTACAAATGTCTTCATTTTCCCTTATATGGAAAGCTATTTAGACTTAAGCACCATTTCCTGGATTTTTCTTATTCCAAATCATAAGATTACTTATTTGTTTTCACTTGGTATTATGACAGGAACAGTTCATGAGAGCTAACACTGTAGCAAACTTCATTTCATTCCCTTGTTGCATTATGATATGATACATGTATGTCAAATGAAAATGTAATAGCTATAGACTAGTCTGTAGCCTTAGTTCTTCAGTATTTTGTACGGCACATTTTACCAGATCACAAAAGTTTAACATGACATTTCAAAAGTACCATCCAATGTGTTACTACAATAATTATTAATAAAATCACTCAAACAATAACTAAAGTCCATCAGTCAGATATTGTACAGTATTGTACTACTGTAATCCCTGCATATTGTTATTGTAGATTGGTACAGTAAATGATAACATTATGAAGACTGATTAAACAGTAAATTAAAGACAATTAATTCCTTGAAAGTTGCATATAGAAAAGAAAGAGGTAAAAGTAAATATTTGTTTATTATTCAGATTCATTTTTCTTGATAACTTCTTTATAATTAATGCCTTAAAGTACTGGATTTCTGAAAATATAAATTTCCTGCCGCAATGAATAGTGCATGATGTTCTTAATTTTATTTGCTGCGAGTATACTCCTTAGGATTATGGACTCAAAAATGATTTTATTTTAGATTATTTATAACTCCACATATGCAAATCAAAGGTTAAGAAATTCTCAAGCTCATAAATCTCTGCTTTTCATAGTTATGGGTAATACTTAAATATATGCCTTCTTGTGAATTTTATAAATATATAAATATGGAACAAAAAGTCATTCAAAGTCATATTTTTTTAAAAAGGTAGGATTTTGAAGTTAATACTATGGAAAATCATAGAGTCACAGAACGGTTTGAGTCTGAAGGGACATTAAAAATCATATAGCTGCAACTCCCCTGCCATGAGCAGGGATATCTTCCACTAAAATACTAAAACTGTCCTAAAGCATATTTATAGAAACTGCATAACTTCTACAAGATATCATCTGACTTGTTTTTTTTTCACTTGAATATACTTTTTCATCCTCTTCCTTAAAAAAAGGTATCACTAAGAAATTTAATTTTGAAAGATAAAATAAAATGAAAAGTATTGAAAAACCTTTTTTTCAATGGTTTGATTATTTTCTTCCCTTTTGATACTATGCTTAATCAAATGATATGTGGTGCATCTAAATATCTGTAGTCTTTAGGCACCATATCTGTTGTGGTTTAACCCAGGAAGCAGCTAAGCACCACAAAGCTGTTTGCTCACTCCCCTACCACCATTCTCTCAGTGGGATGGAGTATAGAATAGGGAAAAAATGTAGAACTTAAAGGTTGAGGTAGAAATGATTCACTAAGATAGAAAAGGAAGATGAAAATAATAGTAATTTACAAACCATATGATGCACAACATAACTGCTTACCACTCACCAACCGAAGCCCAACAGTCTCCAAACAGTAGCTAAACCCTCCCTGACCAACATCCCCCATAATTCCATACGGTATGGAATAACCCCTTGGCAAATTTAGGTCAGCTGTCCTGGTTCTGTTCCCTCCCAGCTTCTTGTTGCAGTCTTGGACCCCTCACTGGCAGGACAGTATGAGAAGGTGAAATGTCCTTGGCTCTGTGCAGCACTGCTCTGCAACATGTAAAACATCAGTACATTATCAATATCGTTTGTCTCCGAAAGAAAAAATATAGCATCATACCA
Organism: Pavo muticus; assembly: GCA_016647715.1. Taxonomy (NCBI): domain Eukaryota; kingdom Metazoa; phylum Chordata; class Aves; order Galliformes; family Phasianidae; genus Pavo; species Pavo muticus. Next base: position 361,698 of record JACDJE010000538.1, read on the forward strand.
GACACTATGAAGAAAATCAGCTCTGTCCCAGTTGAAACCAGGACAATATCATAAAAACCTGAATCTGGAATAATTCTGTGTCTGAAATGTAAAACTTTCTATAGCCTTTAAATTAGTTACTACAATTATTAACATTGCAACTTATTAAAAACCTCAAAGGATGCATCCTGGATCAACATGCTCACCCTTTGCTAAGATGTGATATTACCAAGAAGAATCTGTCTCTTCTGTGTAATTCTTCTTCACATAGCTGCAGGTTACTAATAGTTTACCCCCAAACTTTAGCATCTTCTGATTAAGCCAGGATTCTCAATCTCTGTTGGTACATAATGTGTTGGAGACCCTTAATCACTTGGATGTAACCCTTTCTGCCTTTTTTGACCCTGGCAATTACTTACCCTATGTACATTATGACCAGTTTCAGATAAGTTGAAATCTAACAGTTTGAATTAGAATAAATGAATCAAAGTCCATGACTTTGGTTTGCCCTCTACTGGACACTCAAGTCTCTTGAAATTCCACTTACCATATGATTTTAAAGCTTTCCAGTTATGGCTTCACCTATGCAGCAGAGGGGAATGATCACTTTCCTCAAGTGTTGTTTACCTCGCTTCTAATACAGTCAATCTGGGGGCAGTTTGGGCAGTTTAATTTATTTGCAGTGAAGATATAATGTTGGCTTATATAGAGCTCAGTGTCCCTCCAGTCATGTTCATCAGGGCTAACTCAGATGGTTTGTTCAGTACATGGAGTTATTTCACTTGGAGTAAAGAAATTTGCAATTTTCATTTTTAAACTGACATGAAATAGCAATAAGGAATTGCTTGTTTTTACATGTATACCTTTAATATCTCATTACCTGCTCCAGAAAAAAATGAAATATTAATTTCTTATTCTGTTTTCTTACCTGAGCATACCTCATGAAGAAAATTTCTTCCACTTTTAAATCTCCTAACTAAAATCTTAGGCACTTCATGAACATTCTCACCTTGGACAAATAAAGTCAAAATTTTCTGATACTGTAGAAAGAGATCACTAGTGGCTGAGCATTAATGAACATAACTGCACTGAACAATCTTCAAAAATTTTACAAGATTTTAAAACGTGTTTTAAAGAACTTCATAACAATGTACAATATTAACATGGAAACAAAGTTATTCAATGATATTTAACTATTATTTTCATACAAATTTGTACTGTTGTACAGGTCTGTAAGTATCAATTAAATTAGTTAAATGTGATTTACTTTTTTTTGTTGTTGATAGGTATATCCAAGCTTAGTAAATGTTTTACATATTTTAGAGCTGCTAAACACAGCAAATGTCTTTTCAGTTGTTGCTTTAATTCATAAACCGTTCAGTTTTCTCCTGTGCCCATGAGAAATATGTTAAAAAATAGCATCTGTGTAGTATTCTCGTATAATTTGTCTGCATTTTGAACTTGAATTTGCAGTCTTTACAATATATCTGTACTGTTTCCGTGGAAGAAAAAAAAAAAAGTTTGTCTGGTTGCTTTATATGTTGAGCATAAAAAATATAAGGTACTCTTGTAATATTTTATACTTGACTGTAACCCCTTAGACACTATTATATGGAAGAAAACTCATCATAAGCAAAACTTTCAAAGCTTGTTCCAGAACCAGATGAAGTCATATTGAAATAATTCATGGATGTCAAAACGTACCAGTAATTAAAGTTTCCTTGAAGGCTAGCTTTCCACTAAGTACATCAAGTTCTTTTTCAGCTTTGTACATCAAGAAAAACATGGTCAGATCATGTAATATTATTGGTAGCACAGTAACACTTTGCTTAAATAGATAAAAAGCGTGAGGACAGGAAGAGATCTCCTTTTTTTCACCTGAGTCAATATGAGCATTTGTAAAATTATTCCTTCACTATATACTGCAGTCCAGACATATACAGGCTATTATTAGAAACCTTCAAAAAAATTTTACTGCTATTTTCTAACAGGAAGCCTAATAAGCCTTAAAAATAATGCAATAATGTGAAAAATCATCCAATTTTCTGGAGAACAGAAGAAATCTACAGGTTCTGATCTGTTAAAAACTTTGCCTGCAGTAACTTGTTACCTTGTCTTGCCCCAGAGACTGCAGTGACAAGCTCTGTTTTATTGATCTGGCATCATCATTGCTGTAGAGTTGCCCAGAGGACTGAACTGTGCTCATTCAGTTCTCACAATGTCTAACATTCAGCAGTATTTAAAGTGGAATTCTGCAGCGAATAGATAGTTAAAAACACCCATTTCTCCCCATGCTTTCTCATGTCTGGGTCTCTCTCTACTAGAGAAAACAACTTATGTTGCCCTGGCTCCTATATTTAAAATAATTGCTACTTTCATTATTAAACTGCTGTGGTGAGTTGCTCCCACCCAGGCAGCAAAACACATGCATAGCCACTGACTCATTCCCATCTCCTTTGGGTTGAAGAGAACATAGAAAGAAAACAAGATTCATCAATCAAAACAGGCAATTTAAAAGGTGAAACAAAAGTGGCAAAGAAGGAATTTATTCGCTTCTTCCCATCGACAGATGTTTAGCCTCATCCTGGAAAACAGGGCCTCGGTACATGGACATATCATAAGTGTGAACATTACAGATTCCTCATTGTTTCTTCAAGCTTCATATATACTAAAATGAAGAAAGTCCTGCCCCAGCTAGATCCAGTGCAAAATCCATTCTTTATTCCCTTTTGCAGTGTTCTTAGATTCTACTTTTTCCAGTACAGGAACCACCACTTTCTTCTCTATCCATTCGTATGTTATCATTACCTCATTCTATAGGCCACTCCCATTAAATGAATGCCCATCAAATATCTGTAGAAGTCTGTTGAGTTCATTTAGCCCATGACTAGGGCTGAGCATGTTGTGATTGTCACTCAGTACAGGAGAGACAACGTACTGTTCTGTGGTACATGATGTCAAAGACAGCTCAGGGTGAGTCACCACTCCATTTGCCTCGTGTCTTTTGCAAGTCTCACCCTCCTTTTTTTTTGGGTGAGTCTCACTTTAAGACTTCCCATAACATATAGCTCCAGTCGTGGGTTATGACAGTTTAAATGCTTGTCTGTTACAACCACAAATGATAAAAAGATGTGAGATAGCAGAACAACCTACAGGAGTTGTAAAAATTGGAGAAGATGGATTAAAGCTGTACAGAGTAGCAGCTTGTCATCGGAGTTTTGAGTATAAAATTAAGCTCTTCTTAATTCTACTGTCAGTTTATCCTCTCACTGTAGGTTGTATTCAGAAATTGCATAATGCTGACTTTCACCTGCTTTAAGCCTGTTTGTTTTACTGAGTTCAAGGTAGGTAGCTTTTATTTGAGCTTTTGTTGTTTGTCACTTTTGCCATTGTTTTTGTCATTGTTGTTTTGGTTTGGATAGCTTTGTATTCTTTCATACTTATAATCAGTTAACCTATACTGAAAAACGAGGTCCACATTATCCCTCAATTCAATGGCTTAAACCTATAATGGTTTTAATCTACATCTTAGTATAATTCAAACCTTGAATTTTTCTTCATATTTATGTTTCTCCATAGTTATATCTGTATTTACTGTATATTTTACCTTTCGTAAGAAAGCATTGCAAGACACTGGTCAAGATCTGCTTCATTTTCTGAAATAATCCTTGTTTAGAAACAGTTTACTGATAGAAACAATTAGCAGTTTCCCTCTTAACTTTCTTCTTCTCTTTGCAGTCTTAGCAGTTATGCAAGTGGAAGAAACAAAATAACAGCTGTACTGACAGAACTGTAACACTTCATCTTTCATTATTATAGATCTCAATCACTCAAAATGTAAGATAATAGTTACTGGTGCAGAGCCTTCCAAAGGAAATGAATTTTAAGGAATAAGCTAGTACACTCTATGTATATTTGTTTGTTTGTTTGTTTGTTTTTAATTAATACTGTGAAAAACAGCTGCTGATGAAACATTTTATTGGTTTTAAAGTCATGTTGGTGCTGTGCTACATTTGTTACAGGAATAGCAGAAATTAAACTACAGAATCTTGGGTTTTTTTGGTTGGTTGGTTGGTTTTTGTTGTTGTTGTTTTTTGGTTGTACTAGCACAAGGGAAAAAAAAACAACTTTGAACTATATATCACATTTATGTTCAAAGACTGTTTGCTGAGTCGTTTTGCAATTTGTTTTTGGAGTCAATTGCATTTTACATTCATTCCTTCGGGATAGAAAAGTGCTCACAAATATTCCCACTGGAGAGCTGAAATATTTCTGTTTTACATAGTTCAATGACTGAGGTCAATAGTGTAAAGACCTAGTCTTGGACTGGATTCAACTACTTAATACCAGCTTGAAGTTTTCTCAACTACTGAAGTCCACTGCATTTGAAATGCTGCAAGTGGCATTCTGATAAATGTTAAAGAAAACTGTTTTCTATTCTGTGTAGTGTGATATGAAAGAGATACTGAAACAGTGACTGCTGTAGGAAAACTGTCTCAGTGTACCCTTTAAGTTGCTCCTTCCTCAACAACTGTCATTTGATCACTTACGGTCTTTTCTACAAAGTAAGGTCATAGGTAAGCTTTTGCAATTCTCTACTACAGAAATTCTTCACAGGCCTGAAGGAAGAAATACATAGCACCTTGCTGCAAGAAGACAGAAAGGACAATATGAGGTACTGGAAAAAAATTGTAATTTGGCAGCTAGTAAACAAGGAAACACCTTTTTGGAAACCACAATGGTATTTGCCTAGCATTATAAGTAAATAATACAAAAGATTGTGAAGAGGAATAGAATATTATAACATTTCTGTAGCCTTTCAGAATTATCCTACTGTTTTTCTCTTTACACACCATCCTATTATTTTGTCAGAGTTCTAAGTGAAAATATATATTTTATTAAAAACAAATATCTGTCATATTTTATTTATTTCATTTTACCCCTATAAAAGTAGTTTTCTTCAACTATGTGCAGATCTCAGACTATCTTGATATTTTTAAGTGACAGTAATGATTATGCTGACATACTTTCTTCTGCCAGTTAAGGACTTTGTTATGCTGAATGCAAAAGAACAAAATCATCTCACGGAAAAGTATTCACCATAGTTAATGTTTTCTTCAGGTTTAAATCAAAGAACATTATTATTTTTTTTCTTTTGATATCAGTATAAAATGAAAGACTACTACCTAGTCATGAGCTTATCTATGAATCTGCAGATTGAAAACCTCTCCTCATTTGCAGGTTGCACAGACATACGAGAAATAATTATTTGATTATTGTTGTTTGACTAAAATAATTAAAAAGAAGAAATAGTAATGCCAAATAATATCAAAGTAAAGTAATATGATTGAGATGGGTATATACTTAAGCATACCCTCAAGAAACAAATAAAATTAGCTTCCAGTTAAAATCAGTAAGGAGTTAAATTTCTTCTGCAAACTGATTTTTTGTTCATCCACTTGGTAGCTGCTCTGGATTTTCAGAATTTTTACATCTGGGATATGAAAATTGAAATGGCAATGAATAAATCATTTCTTTATCTTGAGCATAGAATCATAGAGTCATAGAATTATTTAGGTTGGAAAAGACCTCTAAAATCATCAAGTCCAACCTTTAACTTAGCACTGCCAACTCTACCAATATATCACGTCCCTATTCACCACATCTGCATGTCTTTTAATACCATCCAAGATGGTGACCCAACTATTTCCTTGGGCAATCTGTTCCAATGCTTCACAACCCTTTTAGTGAATATATTTTTTTCCTGAATATCCAAACTAAACCTCTCACTACTGTAGAAATCCATACTGCAAACACTGCATACATACTTCCATCAAAATATTTCCATCAACATATTTCCATCCTGTTCAGTCAGGAGGCACTGGATCTGTTTATGTTTGCACTGAGTGTCTTGTTTTCTATATGAGTTGATTTGTGTGGCTGTTTACAGGCATATGTATGTATGTATTGTGTGTATATGTGCACATATGCCAATTTTGCTCAGATACAGTGTTGGCTGGATCAGGAAAAATTCAGCCATAGCAGCCTCACATTTACTGGGCCATCTAGATTTGAGCAGCTAGTAACCACATAATAAATGTTTCCTCTTTATAAAAAAATGATAACAGCACTGCAAATTTATATGAATATAGTCAGTAATAATTAAAGGCATTGCAGCCTTGAAGTCCCACCCTTCTCTCTTTCATGGAATTTGCTACCTGACAGGTTGATTGCTTGGAATTATATTGGGCACACGTGGAAAATATCTAAAAAGACCTGTAAGTAATGCCTGTAAGAGAAACCAAGAGTATAATTTCAGCATATGCTGCCTTTTTCCAGCTAGTATTAGAAATGGAAATTTGAATTCTATTTGAATGTTTCTTGGATGTGCATTGCATTTACAAAAATACTTAAATTATGTCTAACCTTAGATACTCACAGTTTGATCTCTTGCTATCCAAATGTTCTGAAGTGATAACAGATGCACAACATTTAAAAGAGTTAAAATTTGGGGTAGAAAATATTTTCCTCAAGACATTTTAACTTGTGTAAATAATCCACTGAGACATTTAAAATTCAGTAAGTATCAGTGTACATGTTCATATACACACAGATGTTCTTCAGAAATAAATTAAACAAAGTCTATTGTTAGAAGTAGTTCAGAATAGAACTGTACTTTTTACTTTGAGCAAGATGAAGTCAGATAATTTGAGGCTTATGAAAAGTTCTTTTATAGAAACTAATAATTAGGTGCTTTAGAGCGCAGTAGAACATTACTGAACTCAGTGAAACAACATCAACATTCAGTTTTGAGACTGTGGCCATCTGCACAAAACACAAACTTCAAGAGGCTTACCAAGGCTTACTTACACAGCAGAAGAAATAGATACGGTGTACAGAGATTACACCCCTTTAACATCCAACAGTAGAATGAGTACCAGCCTGGAACTTAAAATAACATAGACATCATTTCTCTGTCAAAACTATAGTTTCATGCCTTCGTGAACCTCATACATGAGTTGTGTGAGGATAACACTAAGCACTCTAATGAATGGGTAGATGGCAATGGAGCAAGGAAAAAAACAGAGTCCTTTGAGGTTTAGGTCTTCCTGTACTTCACTAAGGCCTTTGACACTGTCCCATATAAAGAAGCTATTGAAAAATGGCTTGAATGTGCAGATAGTGAGGTGGATTGAAAACTGCTGGAAAGTTTATTTGGAGTTTACTAATAAGTGTAATGCCCCAGGGGTAAATACTGAGTCCAGCAGCTGAAGAGAGATGATCCTTCCCCTCTACTCAGCACTGATCAGGCAGCACAAGTCCTGTTGTGGGCTCCCCAGTACAAGAGAGACCTGAACATAGTGGAAATGTTCCAGTGGGGGACCACCTAAGTGTTCAAAGGACTGGAACACTTCTCATATGAGGAGAGGTTAAAAATTACTGTTTCCTCAGAATTTGGATTCAATGGGACTACAGCAATAAACCTATAATTTAAACCTTTTGAGATAAATATACAAATGTTAGCAGGAGTGTAAAACAAGAATCTAACAAACTGATTCATTTTAGAATACAACATTTGGCAAAAATATTGCTATTAATTCAAAGATAAAAAATTGACAGCGAAAGTCAATTTTTATAGGATCAGAATACTCAGATTTTGCATATATAATAATGTAAATTATGATTTTATATCAGTAAAGATAAATTACAGAGTTCAAAAATAGAAAAGAAATTTAGGTCATAAAAAGATATCCGAATATGCGCGTTAGTATCAGGATAAAAAATTATACCCATTATTGTATAGGGTAAACATCTGAGGAAATTGAGATAGCTCTTTTTGAGTACATTTGTCTTCCTTCCAATTTTCACTAAATACAGACATGAGTGAGAACAGTCGGCTAAACTGGATGTATACCTCTTAGAGAGTTATCTTTAATATTTATCAAAAAGTAATGTATTTATAAACATCATTTGTTAAAGTCCAGAAAAGACTCACTTGCATTCTTTACATGAACAGAAATGTAATTTATAATATTGATGCAGGACATTTTGTCCAGAAGGATACTGTGAGAAACAGTATTGAAAGCTTTACTGAAATCAAAAATGAGAACATCAACTGGCTTAACCTTGGTCAACTAAATGGGTGACCTTGTCATAAAAGAAGATTAAGTTAGTTAAACAGCTTCCCCTCATGAACCCATGTTGACTGTGGCTAATGACCATATTGCCCTTTATGTGCTTTTCAGTAACTCCCACCATAATTTTTTTCCAGAATTTTACCTGGTACTGAAGTGGAAGTGAGATTGACAGGCCAGTAATTACCAGGGTCTTCTTTCTTGCTTTTCTTGAAAACTGGAACAGTGTTTGCCAAATTCCAGTTAACTTCGACCTCCTCAGATTTCCAAGATCATTGCAAAGTAATTGAGAGAGGTCTCACAATGATTATTGGCCAGCTCTGAGTACCTTGGGTTGAATCACATCAGGTTGCATGGACTTATATACATCCAAGTGGAGCAACAAATCCAGCACAAGTTCAGCTTTGCCTCGGAAATGATTGTTACCTCAGTCACAGTACTCCAACTCGGGCCACCTGGGATCCCAGAGGCCATCACTTCTGTTGAAGACAGAGGCAAAGATGATATTAAACATTTCTGCTTTATCTATGTCCCTATTTATAAGGTGATCATTTTAATCAAGTAATGGGTCAGTGTACTCTCTGGTCCTCTTTTTATCACTAACATTTAAAAAACATCTTTTCTTTTGTATTGTACAGTATTGACCAGCCTCAACTCTAACTGAGTTTTGGCCACACAAATTTTATCCCTACAAAGATGAACAGCAACTCTGTAGTTCTCTCACATTGCCCAACTTTGCTTTCAGAGGCCACAGATTTTCTTTTTTCAACTAAGCTCTAGAAGAAAATCAAGCTGGCCTTATGCCCTGACTGTTTGACTTCCAACATTTTGGAATGGTCTGTTTCTGTTCTCTCAGGAGGTGGTACTTAAATAGTGACTGGCAGTGATGTACCCTTATGTGTTCCAAAGTAGTTTCCCAGGAGATTTTACTAACTTGTTCCCTGAGCAGCTTAAAATCTTTCTCTATATCTATGGTTGAGGTTTTTTGGCACTTTTCCTTCTATCACCAATGATTTTAAATTCTTCATGGTCACTATGGCCAAGAAAGCCACCAGTTTCCACTTAACCACAAGATCTTCCCTGTTCACAAGTGACAGACCAGGGATGGAATATTTTCTCATCAATTTCCTAAATACTTGTACCAGGAAGTTGTCATCAAAGTGTTTTAGGAATATCCCGGACCTGTTTGCATTAGCTACATGGTGTTCCCAGTCTGGCAAATTGAAGTCCCCCATAAGGGGGACAAGGGCAGTTGATCTAGAGATCTTTTAGTTTCTTAAAGAATAATTCATCAATGTCATCATCCTAGCTGGGTGGTTTATAACAGAATCCTACAGTGACATCCCTTTATTTGCTTTTCCCTTAATCCTTATCCAGAGTCTCTCAACCACGTCATCATCAACTCACAGCTCCGTACAGCCCAGCCCCTCTATTACATACAGTGTCACTCCCTAAAATAATACATGAAACTTTAAATATGGACTGTGACAAATATATTGCAATAAGAGCCCAAGTATGTGAAAGATTTAGCCATGAAAAAAAATCATGGATTTTCAGTTATGAAAAAAATCATGGATTTGAATTAATCTTTAGTATGTATTTTTGACACATAAAATCAATTATATATCTTACTATTTTATTTATCTAATGGGAAAGTATACAATGGTAAAAATATAACTAGTTCTTAATAAAATTACTAGAACACTGTTGGGAAGACTTAATACAGAGCTAAATAATGCATTCCATTTCTTGAATTTATTTAGGCATATTGAGAACTATACAGAGCTAAATAATGCATTCCATTTCTTGAATTTATTTAGGCATATTGAGAACTATACATTTTTATATCATAATTTATAATTTAAATGTTAAAAATATGAAACATACCATACACTATATATATATATATATATATTTCTAACTAGGAATTTCTCACAAGTCAATAAACCTAGTTCTCTGCTCAATTACTCTACTTCTGTTATTCATCTTTCTGTGATTATCTGTACACATTTTTCTACGGGAAAAAAAAATCTGTCTATGAATATTTGATTTTTAGATTAGGATTATCTGTAAATGAAGAATAAACAACACAGATGAAAGTTTCTGTTGAACACATTCATTTTGTGAATATTTTCATCTTATTCAGTGATAGCACTGTCAGAGCTCTCTGCTCTTATTTAGTAAATTCTTTTATTTTTCTCAGAGCTACATTCAGTAATATATTGTAACATTTAATAAAACTTTTCACTTGGCTCAAAACATAGTGTTTTTAATGATTTTGTTGAAATAAGGACCTCTGCCTTCTTGGATAGTTTGACTGATGAGTAAATTGTCATTGATCCACATTCATTTCAATAGAGCTCTGACATCGATGCACACTTCTGGTTTTGCTTGATAATATAGAAAATCATGACCAACCTAGCCAACTATTATGAAATTATATTACAATCATAAAAAAATAGAGCAAAATATTGAGTTTTTCATACAAGCAAGAAGGGGTAATACAACTAAGATACCTGCTGCCCAGAAAACTCATTTTTTAATACTTTTTATATTCTTCACATATCACATGATGTGAAAATCATGTTGTCATACTGCTATCCAATACTGAGATTTTTCCCCTGTTCTCTTTATTGGGATTGGTATAATTAATTCCTTCAAAAGTTCAGTTACTTGCCACTTGTAATAAAAATGTAATGAGCAGTGGCTTAATACGTACTATTCATCTCATGGCTCAGTTCCAATTACTATAAAGAGAAAAGCAGAAAAGAAAGATAGTAAGATTCTCTCTATCTGAATTTATAAACATTTCTTCAGAGTGAGATATAATTCCAGGAAAAAAAAAAAACAAACCAGCAAATTTATAAATTATATCTTTGAAAAGGTTATACTTTACTACATAATTACAAATACATTTTAGTCTATTGAATGTATATTTTTGTTAACTAAAACTCCATTCTAAAGGACTTCTCTTTAATACATTTTTATTAGAATATTTATCTCCATTAAAAAAAAAAAAAGTGAGAACAGGAATATTTAAGTGTAGTGTATCTCCTTGGATGTACACAAAAACTGACTGGATGTTGCCCTGGCCAACCTGCTCTAGGTGACCCTGACTGAGCAGGACCAATTGTTCTGTGGTTTTGTGAAATAATTCAGATTAAAATTGTGAAATTATGTGAAAATTTCATTAAAATGAAACATTAAGAGTATGCAGAAGAGGACTGTCTGATCCTTTAGGTTAAGGACCTGTTCTGGTGCAACAAGAGAAAAGAAGGAAGGGAGACAGTTCTGGCAACCAAGCTTATTAATTAATGAGAGCATGTGAGAATGTAGTAATGTTTATTCTAGTAGGTTATCTGATTGAATACTTCTAAGATGGGAGATGATTTCAAGAAACAGACCACCCAGGAATACCTCATTGTTGGGCTAACACAATGCAGGTGCCATTTCTAGGAAGGATAAACCTTGCAGCTATTATGATTGTGAACCAAGGAGCCCTGGACGGGAAGGGAGGAGAAACTGTAGAGCCCTGATCAGGACCTCTACAATATCATTGTTATTCTGACTGCTAATCTTAAAACATGAACACTTGATCAGATCCTGATCCATACCAAAGCTGGGCTTCATGCATTCCAGCTATTCTCTCACAAAAAAAAAATGTAGCACTCCTAGGTCTAAACAACTTGCATTCCTTCATTGCAGCACTCCATCCATGTGAGCTATGCCATCTTGTCTCTTTGACCCCAGTGAGGTCATTGCTCTGTAACTGCACTGACTTCTAATTCCTCCTATTTCTTCCCTATTTATTCTTTGGGTATTAGTGGAGGGACAAAGATGGAGGTAAGTGCTCTCATTTCTCATAGTAAGCATGAGAGATTTTTCTATGGGACTGCCCCATGTGTGCTTCATTCTTTATTTACCTATGCTTGAGATTAAAAGCTTTGCTGAAATCCAGAAAGATTACGTCAACTGACTGTCCTTAGTGTAGCTCATATGCGTCTTTTTAAAAATCAGAATGCCTTATGAGTTCTAACTGCAGGAAACTCTTCAGAAGTAGAGAAGATTTCACATTTTGCTAAGAAAGAAAAAACAATCTATTATTTTTAAACAACTGCACTATTTAAACTTAAAGCAGTATAAACTGTTGATGAAATAATTTAGTAGTAATGCCAAGAGAAAGAAACTTTACCAACATAGTTGCAAAATACTTTTTCATTCACCTGCTGTGATGAACAAAAATTCCAGTCTACCAGATGTATTAGTATTCCAAAATGTATCAGTATTAACAGAGGAATTCTACATACTGTGAACTTCATGAGCCTCATGGTGTGATACAGATTTGTTTTCCTTTAATTTAATGGTTCTATTTCCTAAATATTTGCATAATTCTTATGCATTTTGGATTATGAAAAATTATTTCAGGCGTTCAATTTTATATTTTTCCTTATTTACATATGCTATTAAAATAATATGCTAAAAATACAGTTTTGTGCAGCTTGACATTCAGAAGATATAATATGAAAAATGAAGTTGCACATGCCAGCTTTATGTCACTGTCTTCATGACTGAATTGCAAGCTTTTGTACTCAAATAATGGAATATAATATTCCGTCCTTATTTCATAAAATCAGAGAATCCTTATAGTTGAAAAAGAGACATCTGAAGGCCATCTAGTCTAACTCCCTGCAATGAACAGGGACATCTACAGCTAAATCAGCTTGCCCAGGGCCTTATCCAGCTGTTTAATTTCTTTTTATTCCATCTCATCTTAAATTTTTCACATGAAAATCTTTTTCAATTGACCAACTTATATTTTATAGGGGACTAATCTTTAAGACTGATATTATATATAAATAGATTGACTCATTAGTAAGAAACTACATCATCTATTTGTCTGTTATATTTGCCAATACTAGACTGGGAAATAAATGTGTAGAATGAAAGAAGGAAGGCTACAGTTCCTATTAATTTATATTTCCCGTACATGTTCAGAGTTTGTGTATACATGGATAACTTTTTAAAACATAAGAAGTACCACAATGAAAATAAATGGTATTGTTAAAATACATTGATAAAATCATTCTTAAATAATTGTTAAAGAGTTGTTAAAATAAAACTCCTGAAGTGTTTTCATGCTCCAGTACTATGATAAATAATTACCTTGCATTTGGATTTGTTGAACCTCATGAGGTTCACCAGGGCCCACTGTTCAAGCCTGTCTAGGTCCCTCTGGAAGTCCAGAGTAGCAAGCTTGCATGTTACTCACCACCCCTTCCTCATTGGTGAGGACAAGGTCCAACATAGCACCTTTGCTTGTGGGTTTCTGTACCACTTGGAAGAGGAAGTAATCATGAATGCATTCCAGGAATCTCTTTGATTGCTGGTGTCCTGTTGTGTTGTCCTTCCAACAGACATGTTGAAGTCCCCCATGAAAACCACGTTTTGTGAACACGAAGCTCTTTTTATAGACAGCCTCACCCACTCAGTGGTGAACAACACTTCAGAATAGGAAAAATCTGCATAATAATGTCAAAAGTACATTTGATTTTAATCTTTTAATCATTTCAATTTTTATGTTAGTGTATTATTATTATTATTATATTTTGATTTGTATGTTAGTATATATTATTATATTTATTGTATTTTGATTTTTAGTTTGCATACTATCTTTTACAGAGGTTGTAACCATCCCATCCCTGGCCGATTTTAAAGCTAGAACACTCTGTACAATATGCAAAGTAGCAAAGCATGTTTATTCTCTTGGAATGAGACGTGAATTCAGTTGAGATATAATCATTTATCTGAAATACTAAACACACATATATAAAAACATACTATGGTATTTTAGGTGCTTCAGCATTTTAAGAATTTAACCTGCTGTATCTGAGAAATACCAACTGTTATTTGAGTTGTGAACGCTGTCAGAAAATATGATTTTTCCCTAGAAAAAGGATTATACTTAAGAAGCACAAAATGCTATTTTGTAGTAGATACCCTTCCACAAATACTTCATAGCCTTCATATTTAGAAAACTGGTGGGGACTGGAAATTTTTTCTACAAATAAATCATATATAAAAAATTTTGTCTAATTTATTGTTTCTTTTTGATTTGTTTTGGTTTTGTTTTGTTTTGTTCTGTTCTGTTTTCTCATTGATCTAGTAGTTTCTGATGTGTTTTAAATGGCTAAGTCCTTGCTTGATACATTTCTGTTGATATTGAAACAAGATTGTTTTGTTACATCCAAACTCAGTTAAGTAGTAAATGTTGCAATCTTTTCACTGGTATTCCTATATCTTACATTATTTCTTAGCATTGTTAGAAAGGTTCTGTGACTCACACTGTGCATTCCAGAAAACTGGAAAAAAGAAAAGAAAGAAAAGAAAAAAAAAAAAAAAAAAAATTGATGAATAGACAAAAGTGAAATTCCAAGGCCTGAACACGGTGCTGAGTGAGGACAGGGACAGTATGGTTATCAAATCATGGTTATATGATTATCAGATATGGGAAAATTAGTGGTAGTTCTTCCACTATTAATTTAGAATATTGACTAACAGAAGTTATTGTTTTTCTTTATGAAATGTCTTATTATTCACAGAACCACAGAAATCTCATTTTTGATATAATTAAATGTAAATGTAATTTTATTAACAGTTCTTCACTATATGAAGTACATACACTTTTTGAGTATAATTGCATGACATTTCTGGCTGGAACTTACAGTGTCTGGAAGTTCTACATAATTGTGTTTAAACCTTTCACTGCTTACTCAGTATTTTGTCAGTGAGGAGAGAGAGCTGTTTCTCTTGAGTTTATTCTCTAGTCTTTACTTCTTCAAAATGTGCAGATGAGTAATCTATATTTCAAAGAAAGATGACCTTTACTGGATTTAAATGGAATCTTTCTTTCAATATCTGAAATGAGAAAGTGATTAAAGTTTTGGTTGATAGGTAAGATGTATTTTAGGAGCAGATAAGCTTAAAGGTCAGACACTGTCAAATGAAGGATTTTGACTTTTTAATATTTAAATACTTTCATAAGAATCATGCATGCCTGGCACTCTTTTTTAAGTTCTAAAAAAAATTGTTCTGCATTATCATAAGATTCAGTGTTAGCCATAATTTGATGGTATTGGGTGAATAATTATTTTGCAGCATTTATTTCCTTCCACCTTTATTTGAGCTTTATTTATTTGCCTTTTCGCCAAGGTTCGCTTCTTCGGAGCTGTCTCAGCCAGAACCGTAGCGGCTGATCGCGGGGTACACAGGTGTTTCGATCGGTTCCCTCATTCAGGAGGGTTTTCCGAGGCAAAGGAGCAGCCTGGAAGCTCTCGTGAGAGCGGCTGATGTGGCGGAGGCGTTGCCAGGGCAACGGCTCTGCACCCATGCCCACTGCCTAGAAAAAGCCTCAGGACGAAGAGGAGGAGTATCATTACTGTGAAGAGAGTGATAAGTGCGGGGGCACCCGTTAATGACCTAGTAAAGGGGAGAGGGCAGAGCCAGCACTACCAGCAGCAGGGCGGGGCTGATCAGTCTCACCCCGTTAAGGGTGTGACCCCTAGCAATACTGTTCTCATTTCCACTAGTGAGTCTGCTGGTTTACCATGGCTGCACCCCGGCGGAAGGCTACATCCACCAAAAATGTGGAGACCCAGACAGAGGACCCCTGCACACGGAAAAGGAAGACTGCAGCCAAGAAGCATGTGCAGACCCAGACTGAGGTCCCAAAACAACACGCTAGTGTGCAGGTCACTGGCTGTGATGAGTGCCAGAGCCTGGCCTTTGCAGTGCCAGGTGATGCAGGCAGCGCCTGTGTAAGGTGTGAACAGCTAAATGACTTACTCAGCCTTGTGGTCGACCTGAAGGAGGAGGTGGAGAGGCTGAGGACCATAAAGGAATATGAGAGGGAGACTGATTGGTGGTGCCAGTCCCTATCGGCCCCGAGGTCTTGGCATGCAGCTGAGGCTCCACATGGAACATGTCACCCCCTGCCGCCTTGCAAACAGGTGGTAGAGGGGAACTGGCAGGCAGACTGTGTTCCTGCTGCAGTGAGCCGTCTGTCCTCTCCTACCCCTAGCAGTACTAGTGAAGAACCGGGGGAGGTGGGGCAGTGGCAAAAGCACCGTAACTCTCTCCATGAAAGGCATCCAGCTGATATTCACCAGACAGTGGTGGACCCCCTACCCTGTCATTGCCAAGCAGAGCAAGGCAATTTGAGAGAGGAGGAGGAGTGGAAACAGATACCGGTTCAGCAAAGTGGGCATCCCCCATCCTGACCATCCTCGGCTCCCCAGGTACCTCTGCAAAATGTGTTTGAGGCCCTGGAACTCGAGGGAGAGTTGAGTGAGGGTGTGGAGGGAGGTCCACCTGTGAGGTTGCCTCAGGTGAAGCAGTCGACCCCACGCCTCAAGACTGCCTCTGCTCTGAAGGACAGAAGGGTTGTTGCCATAGGTGACTCCCTGCTGAGAGGAACGGAAGGCCCTATATGTCAGCCTGACCCTACCCACAGGGAGGTGTGCTGCCTCCCTGGGGCACGGGTCAGGGACATTTCTAGGAAACTTCCTGGACTGATTTGCCCTTCTGATTATTACCCCCTTATTGATAGTTCAAGCTGGCACTGACAAAGTTGCTGAGAAAAGCTTGAGGACTATCAAGAAAGACTTCAGGGGACTGGGGTGGGTAGTTGAAGGAGCAGGTGTGCAGGTGGTTTTTTCTTCTATACCTTCAGTGGCGGGGAAGGATACTGTGAGGATCCAAAAAACCCACCTCATTAATAAATGGCTTAAAAGTTGATGCAAACACAGGAATTTCGGTTTTTTTTGACCACAGGGCAATTTACTCAGCACCTGGCATGATGGATGCAGATGGAAGCAGCCTGTCTCCAAGGGGTAAGAGGATCCTAGCCCAGGAACTGGCGGGACTCATTGAAAGGTCTTTAAACTAGGTATGAAGGGGGAGGGGGACAAAATGAGGGCCACTGAGGTTGAGCGGGTAGTTCGAGGCTCAAAACAGAACTTGATGGAAGAAGAGGGTGGAGTTCAAAGGGATGGAGAGGGCCGGGAGGATGCTGCCTCCCTGAAGTGTCTGTACACTAATGCACACAGCATGGGAAATAAACAGGAAGAGCTGGAGATCTGCGTGTGGTCACAAGGCCATGATCTCATCATGATCACAGAGATGTGGTGGGACAGCTCGCATGACTGGAATGTTGTCATGGAGGGCTGTGTGCTTTTTAGGAAAAATCGGCTGGCGAGGCGGGGTGGTGGAGTTGCTCTTTATCTGAGAGAGCAGCTAGAATGTATTGAACTCCACCTGGGGGAGAGTGATGTAGGGGTGGAGAGATTGTGGGTGAGAATCAAGGGGCAGGCTGGTATGGGTGACACAGTTGTGGGTGTGTACCAGAGGCCCCCTGATCAGGAGGAGGAGGTTGATGAGGCCTTCCATAAGCAACTGGAAGTAGTGTCACTATCCCAGGCGCTGGTGCTTGTGGGGGACTTCAATTATCCAGACATTTGCTGGACAAGCAACATGGCCAGGCACGCGCACTCCAGACGGTTCCTGCAATGTGCTGAAGACAACTTTCTGATGCAGATGGTGGAGGAACCAATGAGGGGAGGGATGTTACTGGACCTTATTCTCACTAATAAGGAAGGGATTTGTTAAGGAAGTAAAGGTCGGGGGCAGTTTGGGTTGTAGTGACCACGAGATGGCGGAGTTCAAGATCTTGAGTGGAAGAAGCAAAGCAAAAAGTAGGATTGCTACCCTGGACTTTAGAAGAGCCAACTTTGATCTCTTCCGGGACCTACTTGGAGCTATCCCGTGGGCTAGGGTGTTAGAAGGTAAGAGGGCCTGTGAGAGCTGGTCGGCATTTAAACAGCTCTTCTTCCAAGCTCAGGATCAGTGTGTCCCTGTGAGCAAGAAATCGGGAAAGGGTGGCAGGAGACCTGTGTGGATGAGCAATGAGCTCATGTGCAAACTCAAAGGGAAGAAGGAGGTCCATGAAATGTGGAAAAAGGGTCTGACCACTTGGGAAGAGTATAGAAATGTTGTCAGGGCCTGCAGGGATGTGACAAGGAGGGCTAAAGCCCACCTGGAATTGAACCTGGTAAAGGAGATAAAGGATAATAAAAAAGGCTTTTTTTAAGTATGTTAACAGTAAAAGGAAGACTAGGGAGAGTGTGGGTCCCCTGCTAAGTGAGGGGGGTGTTCTGGTAACGGGAGATGCTGAGAAGGAGGAGATACTGAACGCCTTCTTTGCTTCTGTCTTCAGTGAAAAAGCTCCTCCTCAGGAATCCCAGACTCTAGAGGTTAGTGAGAGGGTCTGGGGAATGGAAGACTTCCCTAGTCAGGGAAGAGGTGGTCCAAGAGCGCCTAGGCAACACCAATGTTCATAAATCCATGGGACCCAATGGGGTGCATCCACGGGTGCTGAGGGAGCTGGCAGAGGTGATTGCTGAACCGCTCTCTATCATCTTTGAGAGATCTTGGAGAATGGGGGAGGTGCCTGAAGACTGGAGGATAGCCAGTGTCACTCCAGTCTTCAAAAAGGACAAGAAGGAAGATCCAGGTAATTACAGGCCAGTCAGCCTCACCTCTGTCCCTGGGAAGGTGATGGAACAGCTTGTGCTGGATGCCATCTCCAGACAATTGGAAGAAAAGGAGGCTATCAGGAGTAGCCAGCATAGGTTCACCAGGGGAAGGTCATGCTTGACCAACCTCGTAGCCTTCTATGATGTTGTCACTGGCTGGGTGGATGGGGGGAGAGCAGTGGATGTAGTCTACCTTGATTTCAGCAAGGCGTTTGATACTGTCTCCCATGACATCCTTATAACAAAGCTGAGGAAGTGTGGGATAGATGAGTGGACAGTGAGGCGGGTTGAGAACTGGCTGACTGGCAGAGCACAGAGGGTTGTCGTTGGCAGTGCAGAGTCTGGTTGGAGACCAGCGGTGTTCCTCAGGGGTCGGTGCTGGCTCCGGTCTTGTTCAACATCTTCATCAATGACCTTGATGAGGGCATAGTGGCCACCCTCAGCAAGTTTGCTGATGATACGAAGTTGGGAGGATTGGCTGACACACCTGAAGGCTGTGCTGCCATTCAGCGAGACCTGGACAGGCTGGAGAGCTGGGCGGTAAGAAACCAGATGAGGTTTAACAAAAACAAGTGTAGAGTTTTGCACCTAGGGAGGAATAATTGCATGCAGCGGTACAGGATGGGGGATGACCTGCTGGAGAGGAGCTCTGCAGAGAGGGACCTGGGTGTCCTGGTGGACGAGAAGTTGGCCATGAGCCAGCAGTGTGCCCTTGTGGCCAAAAACAGGCAATGGAATTCTGGGCTGCATTAAAAAGAGCATGGCCAGTAGGTTGTGGGAGGTGATCCTCCCCCTCTACTCTGCCCTGGTAAGGCCTCATCTGGAGTACTGTGTCCAGTTCTGGGCTCCTCAGTACAAAAAAGACAGAGATCTTCTGTCCAGAGTCCAGCGGAGGGCCACAAAGATGGTGAAGGGCCTGGAGCATCTCCCCTATGAAGAAAGGATAAGTGAACTGGTTCTGTTTAGCTTTGAGAAAAGAAGACTGAGAGGGGACCTGATCCAGGTCTACAAATATCTAAGGTGTGGGGGGCAAAGTGGCGAGGCCAGACTCTTTTCAGCAGTGTGTGGAGACAGGACAAGGGGAAAAAGCCAGAAACTAGAGCATAGAACTTCTTTATAGTGAGGGTGACGGAGCACTGGAACAGACTGCCCAGGGAGGTTGTGGAGTCTCCTTCTCTGGAGATATTCAAGACCCGCCTGGACGCCCACCTGTGCAACCTGGTGTAGGGAACCTGCTTAGGCAGGGGGGTTGGACTCAATGATCTCTGGAGGTCCCTTCCAACCCCTATGATTCTATGATTCTGTGATTCGGTGAGACAGGAAGTTTTCCTGGCCTTTCTATAAAACAGTGTTAAAATAGCATATCAAAATAATAGTAAGACCTAAAGTAAAATATCAGTTCTCTTTTCACAGATTCATTTCTTTTGTATCTAATAATGACTTAAGCTAAGGTCTTTTTAATGTGACTAATAAATTACTGTCAAATATAAAGTGCAACTTCATTTCGTAGAGTGTAATATTTTGAGCACTGTTGCTTGTATATGTTTTTCACCTATTCAGGTTTTTTAAAAGCCAAACATGGGATTAGTAATGTCCAGATGAATTATGAAACCAAGTTTTGTGGAATTATAATCAAATTACTGATAATTATCGATCTATGAAACACAAACTATTCAGAACCATAAGTCATGGGGACACATTCTGAAGGTAAAAGAATAAAAATAATAGTACACATCAGAGGAAGCAGATGCATTTTTAAAGAAGTTAACCAAATAATTAAAATGGAAAGAAAAGAATAATTAATTTACTATAATTAGTACAATATTCAAAAATAAAAAATTCTAGGAGTGTATGTTTAATTTGAGAAATAGCAAGTTTTAAAGCTTAATTTAACATGTTTTACTCCTTCCAAAAAGAGTCATGCTCGTAAGTACCCTTTTTCTATCAAAACTTTCCTTTCTACAACATTACTAATACATGCAATAAATTATAGAATTATTCAAGGCTAAAATGAAAATTTAAATACTATAGCAATAACTACTTGTTCCAGCTTTGGCATCTTTGACTAATGTTTTGATCAGATACTTACTGCTAAGATTAAACTTGTAAAGCTTGCAGCTGATTTGTCAGTTATTTTGCAGAAACTATCTGCTAACAATTACTTCCCAGAACTACTTTAGATGGTGCTTTTCCAGTTTATGTCTATAAAATTAAAAATCCTTACTGTCATATATGTTCTGTAGTTTGTTTCTTTATTCTGTTGAGATCACTATTTGTAGCCAAAACTAGAGATATAGAATAGACTTTCAGTCTTGGAAATGATGAGTTTTTGTTATGACATGTGTTTCACACAGTTTCTAGTCTATTATTTTTACTTTTTTTTTACTTGTTAATGATGAAACATTTATTTCATGTATGTTACTATTCAACTACTTTTATCCATATTTCTCTTTTTTCCACTTAAGCTTTTAATAACTTTGTTTCAATTATAACTGCTATTATTATTATTTTCTGTAAGATCTGATTTCATGTACTGAATCAGAACTGTTAATTCTCCATTTTATTTCCAAGGCTTACAAACCTAATATGTAAATATGGATATTTTTTTCTGTCTCACCTTATTTACCAAATGAAATATTTGCTTGAATTATGTGGAGCAGTCTCACCTCTTTCTCTTGAAATTCTCCAGATTNAGAGATGACATATTTACATATTACAGACGCACGTAATCTGATCAATGTTTAGCATTTCACAAATAATTATATGATCATGAAATTTCAATGATTATGAACAGCTGTATATTTAACTGTACAATACCGTAAATAACCAATTCAATAACTTTTTTAAAATATTGACTGTATGAACAAATTATTTCTAATTTAATGTCACTCAATGCAACACACAATGAACATAATTTATCCACTAAGTAGATAGTCTTACGTATTTGGATTTATTCACCAAATTTCAGACTTGCTTAGATTAACTCAAATCATAATCATGAAAGCAGCATTGAGAGAAGAATGAAAAAGCTCTCTAAACATCTATTAGGAAAGGTTATAAATACTGTGAGTTCTCTTGTGTTTTCTGAAGATGAGCTATCTTCATGATTGGTCTAAGATTATCACGGGAAGTTAACTATACTAGTCATGACTGGACACAATTTTAACATTATCATCATGTATGTTTAGCTGTAGAGTGAAGTGTAATAAAAAATATTCTCATCATAGATTTTGACTTTACTGGTGCTGGATTTTTCTGTTGATATGAAAGACAGTTCTAGTGGAATTCCACATACACTTAGTCTTTTAATCATAGATATAGACTGTGTGCATGAACAACGGAACTTAATTCTTTTTTATGGTCTTCATATTATACTCTTTCTGACACACAATATCCAAGTTAAACAATTTCATGTGTACTATTTTGACAATATTAAACAAACCATTTTATTCCAGGAAAGTTAACAGCTATTGAAAAGAAAAAATAGTGAAAATTGAGGTGATACCACTATTTCTTATGTCATTACAACACATATTGGAAAAAAAAAATAGCCCTGGTATTCAAATTTCATAAGGAACTAATGAGAGAACAGCTTCATGTGATATCTTTGTAAAGGTGAAAGATTACAGATGTTACTTCCTCAACTACAGAGTAGTGTACTTCTTTCAATACAGGAATTCCTTTAAGAAGATTTCTTACTTAACATCTCTATGAACCTCACCTAACAAGCGTAGAAGTCCAACACTCATTATTTTAAGCAAGAACCATTTGATCTGGACATAACATGAATAAAAACGTTGCAGCAGTGTAATAAGGATAGAAACAGCTATGATTATTCTAAATGTTTTTTTGTTTGTTTGCTTGTTTTTTCCCACAGGAATAAGGTTTTTTTGTTTTTTGTTTTTTTTTTTGTTTTGTTTTGTTTTGTTTTGTTCTGTTTTTTAAGAGAGAAGGCTCTCAAGGATTAGGATAAATATATGCACCAGTTTACATAAGAGGCATTTCTGGTGAGATTAGAAAGGAAACAACCAAAATTCTACTAAGTAGGAAATGTTCACAGGGCATGAATCAAACTGCAGTCTTCACCTTGTCTAATTCATAGCAAGTATTTAAATATCTATTGCATTTTGTCAGTATGTCTTAGAGCCTTAGGTAGAAATATATTTAGCTCTACCATAAGCCAAAAAATCCTCCTTTGCTTGAGGAATAATTACAGTAATACATGTTACATGTCATAGTATCTCTTCTAGATTTTTGGTAAGTACTTTGTATCATCATCTCTTAGTATATTTTTTTTACCATTTGAAACAGTATATTTATAAAATGTTGGTTAATTTAATTAGTATTGAAAAATTAATTCTCTAATTTGCAGAAATCATCACATAAATTGATAACATAGTTAGCATCACTATATTTTCTGTAGTTGTGTTAAGATACATACAACTATGTAGTATACACAGAATTAGCAGTAGAACTCAGAGTCCAAGTGATTCCAGAAGCAGCTAACTTCCCCCACATTTAATAGATAATACTTCCTGGTTCATTCACCCAGAGTTACTGTGATGTTACAGATATCTTCTGTGTTGGGCTGGCTCTGATGTAGCTACAAGATCATTTTTGCAACTACTAGTAATAATCCCTATATTACATAGTAACCTCACAGTGAAGAGTCTCAAGGATTACTCTGTGCTATGTGAGTAAAATAACTACTGCTGGCCAAGTGATAAATGCATCATCTGTTTTACCTGAAGCTCCCCGTGGTAACCTGAGATAATAACAAACAATAGCCTGCCTTCGTGAGGCCCCATCTGAAGTACTGTGTCCAGGTCTGGGGCCACCAATACCGGAGAGGGTATAGAGGAGGGCCACAAAGATCATCAGGGAGCTAGAGCAGTGCCCCTACAAAGGCAGGCTGAGGGAGCTGGGCTTGTTTAGCCTGGAGAAGAGAAGGCTGTGAGGAGACCTCATTGCAGCCTTCCAGTATTAAAAGGGGGTTATAAAAAGGAGAGGAATCAACTTTTTACTCGGGTAGACAGTGATAGGACAAGGGGAAACAGTTTTAAGTTGAAGGAGGAAAGATTTAGATTAAATGTCAGGGGGAAGTTCTTCACATGGAGAGCGGAGAGGTGATGGAACAGGCTGCCAAGACAGGCTGTGGATGCCCCATCCCAGACAAGGTTGGATGGGGCTCTGGGCAACCTGGTCTAGTACCAGATTTGGAGATTGGCAGCCCTGCCTGTTGCAGGGGGGTTGGAGTCTGATGATCCTTGGAGTCCCTTCCAACCCAAGCCACTCTGTGATTCTATGATTCTATGTCATGTGAGGCTGAATGCCATACTTAATTATCTCCATCTCCTGGTCAAGGCACATCACTGTACCTCATGGTGCACTTAAGCAACAGGTTTCTGCTCCAAAATCTTAGGAAACATTAGGAAATTCCCACAAATATAGTTAAGAGACTTTCTCACATGCTTGTACAACACTGTGCTGCCCTCCCAGTAGGTGTGTGGATGGCTGAAATCCCTAATGAGGATCAGGGCCAGTAGCATGGAGATTTTTTCTATGAAACTTTATGCACTTCATCTGCTTGGCATAGCATTCTGTATGAGAATACCTTGACAATATTCCCCAAATTAAATTCTCTTTGGCATTAACTCACAGATTTTGACAGGCATGTCTGGGGCTCATGCTGAAAACTTGTGCAGCCTAGGATCTCCTTAGCATACAGAACCTTGCCTATACTTCCTGACTTAATAACGTGTGACACTGTTTTTGTAATCTGCACTATTTTACCATGTTTTTCTATCAATGTCAAAGACTTGTGCACTTACCCAGTTCTTATGTGCCACTGTGCAACTAAGATAATCCTTTCAAAACCTGGCCTTCTAAGCAGGCATGTTAAAGTCCCCCTCTAACCTTCATCATCTCCTTTGCACAGTTTATTCAGTTACATCTGGCATTCTTTTCTCATTCCTTGATGAACCTAAGTTAAAATATTTTTTTAGATAGAAAGTCTGCTTGCTGGCCCCTCAGTATGGCCATCAAGCAAATTTTGAAGAAAATATTTTATGCGACTGCAGAATTCTCGAGACAGCAAAAGTGCCTTCTGCTAAAACAACACTTGTCACTTAAGTATTAACTTCATAACACTAAGCAAATTCCATACCGGGAAAATTTGGAGACGTGTGCATTTTTCATCTTTGCCAGAAAAATAAATTAATTTAACAAACACCTGAAGGCATCTGCAGCACTGAAGGTTAATAGAGTCCTGTGAATATTTGAAATGATCTTTATTTTTTGCAGCCTGATACATATTCTGAGGTTTATTACTGCTATTACATGCTTTACTCTTCACAATATTAAGTATGTTTCAACATTCTGGATATACCACTTTATTCAGAACATTACAGACTTTTATGTTTTCTGTTTTATGTCCTTTTAATACAAGCTAACATCTACTAACCCTAAATCTAACAATCTAAATTCAAAATACATTTACTGTACCAAATATTTATTTTGAATTCATAACTACTGCCATTCACTTTGGAATTGCTCTTACAACTCATTGATCCTGTAGGTCAGTTCAGATTCTTTTATTATTACATATCATATTATCAATAATATAACATATTTTATATCCTTATATAATAATACATATGTTATTATTATATTTTATATACTATGTATACATTGACTACTTCCACCTGTGTCATTAGCACTTGTGAGAATAAGAGTAACAAATCAGAGACTCTAGAAATCCAGAAATCTTTGCACTACACTGTTTGTACTCTATATTCTACAAAAGAAAAAAAAAATAGTAAAAAGAGAGAGAGAAAAAAGGAGAGAAAAGTCTTGTTAAGAAAGGCATTAAGGAACTGTGAATATTAATAACGGCCAACAACTTTAGCTATGTGGGGCATTAAATAAAACACAGGTTTCTGGCAGGATTTTCTGGGTACTTTATGATTTACAACAAATATTTGTTCCTTGCAAACATAAGCTGTCTAAAGACAGCTTTGTACATTGTTGCTAGGGTGCGCTATGTTTCATCACTGAAACATATGCTACTAAAAGGATGACTTGGAATAATCTGTCCACTGATGTAAAGCTAAAATGTCTCCTGAGTGTAAGTTTCCCTTTTAAGTCCTTTGAAGTGGAGCGAGACTTTTTTAAATTTTAACTTGCTATTTAATGCCTTAAAAATTATATTGTTCAGTTTCCGTAAGTCATTACATCTTCTGATCTGCTTTACAAAAGCATCTTAAGAGGACTTTTCTCCAGCAATGAGAAAAGATATTATGTGTATATACTTAATAATTCACTATTTTGTCTTGATTTTGATTTGTGCCTGTGGTTCCAACAACCAAAATGTCCATCGTTAAATAATTTGGCAAGAAGTAAAAAAGTGCATGCTAATTTCATAATATTACATACATGAAGAAAAAAACCTTCAAAATTGCCATCTTCTAAATAGTAATTATTTCTATTCATATCATAAATGCTCTTTTTTTTTCTGAATTTTCTTTCTCACCAATTATAAATCTCAGTATCACTTTAGTCGCAAATAAGAAAATATTGTTGCCCATACCAACTTCATTATCATGTTTTCACAACACATTTAGCCACTTGAATATTTCCAATTCTTTCTTACAGAGTTGTAAACATTTTCTATACAAAAATTCCTAGCAGAGCTATGCAGGTCTAAAGTTCAGCTGAAGAGTGTACACCTTATTTCAGTACACATTTTTGCTTATATTGTACTACCTTCTCTCTTCACATCTTTCTGATGCTTACAAATTTATACTGCTACGAGTTATCTAAAACTTGAATTTCATTCTGCAAAATCATCACATAAAAATCTTATAAAGGATTTTTTCACAATGATTAATCAATTAAGTGACTGTGTTGCTTTTGCTTCATGGTTTNTGTAAACCTCAGAGCTTATTATATTTTTGTATTACTTCTTCTAATTACTTTTTTACCCTAATTTTTTATTTTTTTTATATACTAGTGTGATCCCTGAGGTTATTGTTCTAGCTATTCACTTGGCACTCATTACTTAATAAAATTATTGTCAAAAAATTAATGTCTTATTGAAAGTACCATTGTTTTGTCAATCATTTATTGTTCTATGGATTGTGTCCTAATCTTGTCTTCTTTATCTGTTGGACAGAAAAAGATCCCACTTTTATATCTTTTAGTTCTTTGACTATTTTCTGGGTTTGTGTTTAATTTATACTTGCTCCACATAAAAAAGATTCTGAAGTATACTATAAATGCAAAATTTCTTTCTTTCTGCCACCAGGTTTCTTTTCAACCACAAGATAATACCATAAATAGTGAGTCCTACCAGATAAGTAATACTCATTTTGTATGGTATAAAATGTTAAAAACTTGATGTAAAAACAAAGTCAATACTTTGAACAATTAACTTCTGCACAATTAACAATTTTAATGGATCTCTATTTCAGTCATTTCCCATATGGCTTACTTAATTAACCCTTAGCAGCACTAAGAGACTAAGAGACCAGCACTACACAATTTCCCATAAAGAGAGAAGGAAAATATATCTAGGTAAACTGATGTCAAATGTGTTAGAAATGGCCTACACATCTTAGCTAATGAAGTTCATTTTCAATTCAGAACTTACATTTGAAGAGTTAAGCAACTGATTTTTGGATCGCTGTCTGAGAATGGCAGGCTGGTCAAACTGAGAGAACATCATGCTTCAAGGTGCGTGTGTATTAATGTATGATGTCTGAAATCCATTCATACTGCAAGGAGTAGATAACTCTCTGTAGTCACTTTTTCTCACTGTAAGTAAATAGCTTTTAGCTTCCAAATAAAAATTAGTTCTTCTAAATCAGTAACATAAGTAGTAAGGTGCATTTCAGGACTTCAAGCTCATTTTGAATAGAAATAGAGAAGACAAGGAAATGTATAAATGATGCACTTCAGAGATTAATGAAACTAAATCTAAAAAAAAATAAATCTAACTAAGGGATAAATAACAAGTAGCACAAATATTGCATTTCTTCTCCATTACCTCATATTCCTTTTTCTTTTGTCTTTATTTTTTGTGATCCCAGATGTTTTAAACAGTCATACTAGACCATATAATCTTACCACTTACACTGAATTATATCCAATCCTCCCTCTCTGGTTTGCCCCAGTATGAGATGGGGATGCAGCTCTTGAAAATTAGTACCTCCCGGTTCACCTATTCTCTTTTTTATCTTTCACTTTGTTCACTTTTTAATACAAAAGAATACAGAATGCAGGTTGCATAAATTCATGCATACACACCTACTCTATAAGCAGAAATCCAGAGACAAAACAAAGAACTGTTGCAAACAGAGCAACTAATGCTCAAATCTGAAAAGAATGGGCAGTAAAATCATTATATTACTCATTTGTAAATTTAGACAATTATGATATGAAATGTAACATATCTATGCCTAGCCCTTGGAGCAGATATATTAGTGTGTATCGTGTTTGATCCATTTATCTACATCTTTATTTGCCTGAAGGAACAGTAGAAGAAAGAATGATGCTTACGGACAGAATCTGACATAGTCTTCTTAATACATACTGTCGTATGAGATGAAGATGGTTTGAGCTGCATGGTTTCTGTCTTCCATAAGAACTGAATGAGTATGTTTTGCAGAAGTTAGATACTGAGAGATATACAACATAAATTATCTTATTCAAAAGAATACTAGCAGTATTTATCCTTGATTTTTTTGAATTTTATTTTGAGTGTTTTTCATGCTTATTTACAGGCTATTTTAATAAATATACAAGAGTTCATTTAGATATTATTTTATGATTGTTTTGTTTGTTTTTAATATAGTTGCTTTCACCTGCCTAGAAATTAATGCAGTAATTAATCTGCCTGTGAAATATGATTATGAAGTACAAAGCTAATTATTTACATTTTAAATAGGAAAGCTGATTGTATAAATCTGTCATTGTGTAATGCCTGTCCATGACTTTTTTGCTTTAATCCAAGTGTCATGATGTGAAGAAATAGATGAGAAATCTTTCAAGAAATAAAATAAGAGAAGTTCAAACAAATCTACTTTAAGAAACCTCAAGAAAAAAAAAGACACAACTACTTTAAATTAACAGCATGGAAAAATTATCTCATACTTTCCTTGTGCTCCTCTTTGCAAATAGAACTATCAGATCAACAAGAAAGGGGGAAAATAATCTTTTATTCTACTAAAGATTAAAGGCCAGGACTGTGAATTATTCTTAATTTCTTTGTAATTTTTTGTAACACTAGATTTTTGTAATTTCAGATATCTGTAGATTGGCTTGAATAGCCTATATTAATAAATGAATATGGTGCAAGGAAGCTTAGGTTTGACAGCAAGAAGATCAAGGTTTAGACTAAAAGGAAATTATTTACATGAAAATCATTTTTGGTGACGTGTATAAGAAATAGCATACCCTTTGTTACAAACATAAACATGTATCTCTCAGAAATACATCTAAGTATGACAATTCAGAAGACAGAATCAATATATCTAGATCTATATTTCTAGAATTAAGTTATCTGAAGATCTTCATTCTTTACTAGTCATCACCTTACATCTACTCATAGGGAGAAATTCATGCCAAATACTTCATATTTAAAAGTGTTCAATTTTGCTCTACTTTAATAACAATGATGATGAATAATAACAATGATGAACTGCTCCAACTGAGTACAGTTTAGCTAGTTTAATAGTAAGCACAAATATGCCACAGTTAATAAAAGTAATAATAATAAATCTTGAGATTTCTTAAAATAGCAAAAAATTAGGTAGCTACATAAACAAAGTTTATGTATGTTATATGCATGTAGTGTCTAAGGTTTTATGATCAAAAGCACCTTCACACAAACAAAATAAACCAGGTAGTACTTCACCCTTTGGGAATGTTGACTTCATATATTCTATTGTACGGTGATTGTATGTATTTTATGTATCCACAAAATTTGAGTCTCTATCACAATTACAATATTGTAATTACACAGAAATTAATTAAGTTTAGCAATATAGCTACTTATCTAGCTTACTTTCTTATAAATTGTGCTTATGTATGTATATATATATATAATTTCTGTTACTCAAACATCGAATATTTCACTTGCAAATTTTCATTTTTGTTTCCATTTCCTCCTCATTTTTCTTCTACAAAAAAATAAAGGAAATACCTTCCAACTTTATCTCATTAATGTCAACAGTTACTGTGATATCAGAAAACTCTAAAACCACAAAGGAAACTGATTTTTTGAAGGTAGGCGCCAAGTAGGAATAATGCAATTCTTCCTAGATGGATCTATACCCAAACCAGTTACAGTATACTTTAAGCCAGTAAGGAGTGCTTCCCCTAGATGAGAAGAAAGTAGCCTTCCTTGCTCATGTTGCCCCACCATAGACTTACTAAAATGTCACAACGTAGCCACTTGCATTCCCTAGAGGCAGCCTTGCTACATGTGGAGGGGTTATGCTGTCACTCCTGGCTCTGCCCACTCTGTTTAAGAACATATATTTTAAAATACAGGTGTTTGTTTTATTCATCATTTTAGTGCTTATTTTGAGAATTGCTACAGGCTCTTGTTTTTTCATTAGGCCCTAATACAATAATCAGTTAATGAGCTGTTCTGCACAAAGGGGAGGGGAAGAATATGAGAGGAACCATGAAGGGTTCCTTTGGGATGCCAGTAAGAAAGTCCTGACAACAAATGGAGTAATAAAATAAGTATTTTGGTAAGGCAGAATAAAAAGAGGGACATAGAGAGAAAAAAAAGTCCTACATTTCTTCATATGCTGTGAATCATGCATTTGTGCAACTTCAGATGGACTTTATGAATTTTCTCATAGAATGCTGTAGAGACTCTGTCAGTGGCAAGGTTCCTCTTTCCTCCTGTAACATGCTGCCCTTTAATTTGGGTAACAAAGAAAATCAGCTATGTTCTGACAGGCTGAAATGTTATTTGTCACAACATACAACTGCACGTAGTGCATCCCTGGAGGCACTCCAGCAAATTCCCTTACAGTGACTACTCATGCTAATGTAAGGGCTTCTCCCATACCTCTCCTTAAGAGGCCCCATAGAGCAGTTGCAGTTTGACCAAGATCATTGACTCCTCAAATACAACGTCTTCCACAAGACTTCCAAAACATCTGGCCACTTGAAAAGTCTCATGGGAAAATGATAGTATACTAGGAGACAATTATTTTAACACTGGAAAGAACAAACAAATTTCAATGAGAAATATATCTGTTATCAAAAGGTAAGTGAAACTTATTAACTTATAAATTGGAAGAGAATTCTAAAAAGCTATCTGAAAACAAAAACTAATTAACGCATTGTCATTGTTGAACTTGAAAACAGTAGGTTTTTGACTACAAGTGACAACTACTAGGATTTAAAAGACATATTTTTAAAACTCCCTTGAAAATAGTGTATAAGAATTCTCAAAACTTTATTTTGTACTCAAATGATGCAGTACAGTTCTTTATGAAAATAAAGATATAAAAGTAAAACTTCATCTTGCATTTGTCTGTGATTCACTTTGAATCAACTGAGCCAAAACATTTTTGGGTTAATCCCAAAAGAATTTAATCTAAATCAACCAAAATAAGGACACTGTAACTTTGTGAAGACTTAATATTGATGCTGACTGGTGTTGACACTTTATCAGTGTTTCTAAATTTTCTTACTTGCCATCAGTTCTAGTTTGCTATTTTCTTTACTTATTTTTAATCAACATTTTTCCATTAATTCTAAGCATTCATACATAAATAAATAACTTATTAAAAAAAATAACCCAGCCCTGCAAGCTGGGCCTTAAGAGTCACAGTTAGCCACTGGTGTTTACATTTTTTTCATTTAATTTATTTTTGTATTGATAACTGGATGTGTTTATGGATATCTCAGATCAAAAGCAAACTCAAATATTTGATAATCTGATGATAACTCAGCATTTTAAATTATTGAACTAACTAGTTTTTTCCACAGTTTTTGTTTGGATTTAATTCTTCTTCTACAGAACTGGGGTGTAGACACTGTTCTCCAGACTTGAAAGTGGTTTTTCAGTTTCTACTCATGAATATTTCGACCACTTTTCTAGGAATTACTATTAAAAAGTGAAGCCTGAAGAAAACAATGTACAGCTGTAATACATAATAATTTCTCTGGTGCCAGACAATTAACAAAAATAACTGAGTTATTAATAGGAAATGAATTTCTAAATGTAGATTTGAAAAACAGAAAGCAAATTAAAACGAAACACCGAGGAACCAGAACAGCTTTCTAAAGACACTCACTGCAGAATTTCTGACTGTCCAATGGGAGCTTCAGCCAGGCATATATAGATGTGTACATATCCATATTATCAAGTGGAACTATCTCTATGTTACAAAGAGATGTTCTAAACATTATAGGAATTATTTTCTTTTTCTATTATACTAATAAAGATTAAAGATTTTCTACTTCAGTTTTTCAAAAAGATACTATTTTAAAGACAAATATATATACATATATATTTAAATACCTGCCTGCCAAGCCTGCAACAGCCTTCAAACTCAAGGACAAGAAGTTTGAAAACAATGGGGCCACTCATATGAATGATTCTTTTGTTGTACTGGCCCGAGACCACTCAGATTTCCAAATCTGAGTTCTAAAGACAGCATCCATGTGGTATTTTGGAATATTTATTTCAGTGACTAGCTGACTTTAAGCTATCTGAAAAACATGTCATATATTCAGGTGGGACACTGACGTCACTCTCAAGCTCTCTCAAGACAGGCAAGGTTTGAAGACACTAACTCTTTCTTTAGGAAATATTTGGAAGCTATATAACAATAGGGACAATCTTTCCAATTATTTATGTGTTTCTTTTTCATTGTTTCATTGTCAGAGTGCAGCTGGTCTGAATAGTCTTCATGTTGATGTTGTGACAGGGTGAGAATTCTCTTCTTGTAAACAAAATTATTTATCTCATATTGCAAGTATTTATTGAAAACAAAAGCATAATAAACCAGAATGTCATGATTCAATGAAAGGGCATTACATTGTGTCACAGGAAACCCAGCTTCTTTTATTGCCGCTGCTCTGTGCTTCAGCGACCCTAAGATTGGATTTGAATTCTCATACTTTTGGTTTTATTTACTTTCTTTCTTTACGATGTACGGATGAGAAACTCATGCGATGCCTTTATGCAGAACTCAGCATGGGAAATCTCACAAATAATCTGTAGCATCTATGGTGCAAATCCTTATGTAAAAAAAAGGACGGGGGAAACTAACATGGAATATTAAATATTGCACCCATACTTATTTATCTTATAAAACAAACAAATATATACAAATATTCTCTCTAGGTCTTTCCCTGTTCTAAACCAAAAAGATGAAACTGTTTGATCATTAAATTCTTCCAAGATGTCTACAAAGAACACATGATTATAAAAAGTTTGAGCTGGAGTAACAGGCTGAAAAGGAATCAAATGCATACGCAGAAAATTATATTTTGAACAGATCAGGTCTTAAGTCACAGTCCAAGCAGTACAGGTCAGCTGGCCTACTTAAACACTTTAACCTTATTTAGTAAAGTCAATAGGTTTTTTTTAGTTCTTCTTTCTTGCAATTATATTGTTTTCCTCTATTTATACAGTTTCTCAGTTTCCAGGGTAGTTAAGCTATCATTAATTTCTTGAGTTCTTGTGCTTACTTAAGTGTTTTGCCATAAAGAAGTCAGTCATGAAATTGCACACCTCTTAAGTATCCAAAATAGGATATTTTGGATAGGATACTTAAGGAGCATTTTATAAGCATTTTATTGCTTCAAAATGCTTTTTGCTTCGAAGAATGTTCAAAGTGTTATGAAATGTGTTACGTTTAATGACAGCTTATGAAGTGGGATAGGTAATTCTTATTGATTCTTTTTTGTTTATTTTTCTGTGATTTTTCTAAAAGATAAGATGCTACAACAAGAAACAGAACACTTTGTATGCAATAATTGAAATCCTCTTATTATTACTTTTAAGTCTTTCGTAGATACAAACTAAAAATAATTTCAAAAAATAGTAATTCTTTAGAATTATTAAAAGTGATATGTAAAATTATAAAGGTTGGAAAGAAACTCTGGAGATGACTAGTCCGACCCACCAGCCAAAACAGGTTTCCTAGAATAAATTGCAATAGGTTAGTTTTACTTTTACTCAGCTGTACAAATATGTTCTTACCTAGAACAGTCAATAACACTTCTTTATATACAGGCAGCTCCTTCCTTCTTAAGTATGACCAATCACTAACTAATCAGTAGAAAATAAATTGCATTAGGACAATTTCTCAAACATATTTGGAAAGACAAAAAGAAGATAAAGGTCATTTTAACCACACTGGAAAAGGGACAGGAAACAAATTATTCTTGACTAGCAATTATTTTTCCATTTTATGCAATAAAATTGTTGGTTTTTTTGTTTGCATTGCTGTTGTTTTCTTATTTGTTTTCCATTGGAAGGGTTATAAAAACAATGGGCTATTATTCCCCTTTTCATACCTTTATTTTGTTTTAAATCTAATTAGATACTTGAATTCCAATTGGATGTGGGAGGATTAATTCAATTAGAGATTGAAATCTCCTCATTCAGTAAAACCTGTAAATTGTGAAAGCATACATTTCAAATAATGAAAGACACATTTCTCTACTAAAAAAAAAAAAAAAAAAAAAAAAACTTTGTAAAAGCACTACAGAGATGACATATTTACATATTACAGACGCACGTAATCTGATCAATGTTTAGCATTTCACAAATAATTATATGATCATGAAATTTCAATGATTATGAACAGCTGTATATTTAACTGTACAATACCGTAAATAACCAATTCAATAACTTTTTTAAAATATTGACTGTATGAACAAATTATTTCTAATTTAATGTCACTCAATGCAACACACAATGAACATAATTTATCCACTAAGTAGATAGTCTTACGTATTTGGATTTATTCACCAAATTTCAGACTTGCTTAGATTAACTCAAATCATAATCATGAAAGCAGCATTGAGAGAAGAATGAAAAAGCTCTCTAAACATCTATTAGGAAAGGTTATAAATACTGTGAGTTCTCTTGTGTTTTCTGAAGATGAGCTATCTTCATGATTGGTCTAAGATTATCACGGGAAGTTAACTATACTAGTCATGACTGGACACAATTTTAACATTATCATCATGTATGTTTAGCTGTAGAGTGAAGTGTAATAAAAAATATTCTCATCATAGATTTTGACTTTACTGGTGCTGGATTTTTCTGTTGATATGAAAGACAGTTCTAGTGGAATTCCACATACACTTAGTCTTTTAATCATAGATATAGACTGTGTGCATGAACAACGGAACTTACTTCTTTTTTATGGTCTTCATATTATACTCTTTCTGACACACAATATCCAAGTTAAACAATTTCATGTGTACTATTTTGACAATATTAAACAAACCATTTTATTCCAGGAAAGTTAACAGCTATTGAAAAGAAAAAATAGTGAAAATTGAGGTGATACCACTATTTCTTATGTCATTACAACACATATTGGAAAAAAAAAATAGCCCTGGTATTCAAATTTCATAAGGAACTAATGAGAGAACAGCTTCATGTGATATCTTTGTAAAGGTGAAAGATTACAGATGTTACTTCCTCAACTACAGAGTAGTGTACTTCTTTCAATACAGGAATTCCTTTAAGAAGATTTCTTACTTAACATCTCTATGAACCTCACCTAACAAGCGTAGAAGTCCAACACTCATTATTTTAAGCAAGAACCATTTGATCTGGACATAACATGAATAAAAACGTTGCAGCAGTGTAATAAGGATAGAAACAGCTATGATTATTCTAAATGTTTTTTTGTTTGTTTGCTTGTTTTTTCCCACAGGAATAAGGTTTTTTTGTTTTTTGTTTTTTTTTTTGTTTTGTTTTGTTTTGTTTTGTTCTGTTTTTTAAGAGAGAAGGCTCTCAAGGATTAGGATAAATATATGCACCAGTTTACATAAGAGGCATTTCTGGTGAGATTAGAAAGGAAACAACCAAAATTCTACTAAGTAGGAAATGTTCACAGGGCATGAATCAAACTGCAGTCTTCACCTTGTCTAATTCATAGCAAGTATTTAAATATCTATTGCATTTTGTCAGTATGTCTTAGAGCCTTAGGTAGAAATATATTTAGCTCTACCATAAGCCAAAAAATCCTCCTTTGCTTGAGGAATAATTACAGTAATACAAGTTACATGTCATAGTATCTCTTCTAGATTTTTGGTAAGTACTTTGTATCATCATCTCTTAGTATATTTTTTTACCATTTGAAACAGTATATTTATAAAATGTTGGTTAATTTAATTAGTATTGAAAAATTAATTCTCTAATTTGCAGAAATCATCACATAAATTGATAACATAGTTAGCATCACTATATTTTCTGTAGTTGTGTTAAGATACATACAACTATGTAGTATACACAGAATTAGCAGTAGAACTCAGAGTCCAAGTGATTCCAAAAGCAGCTAACTTCCCCCACATTTAATAGATAATACTTCCTGGTTCATTCACCCAGAGTTACTGTGATGTTACAGATATCTTCTGTGTTGGGCTGGCTCTGATGTAGCTACAAGATCATTTTTGCAACTACTAGTAATAATCCCTATATTACATAGTAACCTCACAGTGAAGAGTCTCAAGGATTACTCTGTGCTATGTGAGTAAAATAACTACTGCTGGCCAAGTGATAAATGCATCATCTGTTTTACCTGAAGCTCCCCGTGGTAACCTGAGATAATAACAAACAATAGCCTGCCTTCGTGAGGCCCCATCTGAAGTACTGTGTCCAGGTCTGGGGCCACCAATACCGGAGAGGGTATAGAGGAGGGCCACAAAGATCATCAGGGAGCTAGAGCAGTGCCCCTACAAAGGCAGGCTGAGGGAGCTGGGCTTGTTTAGCCTGGAGAAGAGAAGGCTGTGAGGAGACCTCATTGCAGCCTTCCAGTATTAAAAGGGGGTTATAAAAAGGAGAGGAATCAACTTTTTACTCGGGTAGACAGTGATAGGACAAGGGGAAACAGTTTTAAGTTGAAGGAGGAAAGATTTAGATTAAATGTCAGGGGGAAGTTCTTCACATGGAGAGCGGAGAGGTGATGGAACAGGCTGCCAAGACAGGCTGTGGATGCCCCATCCCAGACAAGGTTGGATGGGGCTCTGGGCAACCTGGTCTAGTACCAGATTTGGAGATTGGCAGCCCTGCCTGTTGCAGGGGGGTTGGAGTCTGATGATCCTTGGAGTCCCTTCCAACCCAAGCCACTCTGTGATTCTATGATTCTATGTCATGTGAGGCTGAATGCCATACTTAATTATCTCCATCTCCTGGTCAAGGCACATCACTGTACCTCATGGTGCACTTAAGCAACAGGTTTCTGCTCCAAAATCTTAGGAAACATTAGGAAATTCCCACAAATATAGTTAAGAGACTTTCTCACATGCTTGTACAACACTGTGCTGCCCTCCCAGTAGGTGTGTGGATGGCTGAAATCCCTAATGAGGATCAGGGCCAGTAGCATGGAGATTTTTTCTATGAAACTTTATGCACTTCATCTGCTTGGCATAGCATTCTGTATGAGAATACCTTGACAATATTCCCCAAATTAAATTCTCTTTGGCATTAACTCACAGATTTTGACAGGCATGTCTGGGGCTCATGCTGAAAACTTGTGCAGCCTAGGATCTCCTTAGCATACAGAACCTTGCCTATACTTCCTGACTTAATAACGTGTGACACTGTTTTTGTAATCTGCACTATTTTACCATGTTTTTCTATCAATGTCAAAGACTTGTGCACTTACCCAGTTCTTATGTGCCACTGTGCAACTAAGATAATCCTTTCAAAACCTGGCCTTCTAAGCAGGCATGTTAAAGTCCCCCTCTAACCTTCATCATCTCCTTTGCACAGTTTATTCAGTTACATCTGGCATTCTTTTCTCATTCCTTGATGAACCTAAGTTAAAATATTTTTTTAGATAGAAAGTCTGCTTGCTGGCCCCTCAGTATGGCCATCAAGCAAATTTTGAAGAAAATATTTTATGCGACTGCAGAATTCTCGAGACAGCAAAAGTGCCTTCTGCTAAAACAACACTTGTCACTTAAGTATTAACTTCATAACACTAAGCAAATTCCATACCGGGAAAATTTGGAGACGTGTGCATTTTTCATCTTTGCCAGAAAAATAAATTAATTTAACAAACACCTGAAGGCATCTGCAGCACTGAAGGTTAATAGAGTCCTGTGAATATTTGAAATGATATTTATTTTTTGCAGCCTGATACATATTCTGAGGTTTATTACTGCTATTACATGCTTTACTCTTCACAATATTAAGTATGTTTCAACATTCTGGATATACCACTTTATTCAGAACATTACAGACTTTTATGTTTTCTGTTTTATGTCCTTTTAATACAAGCTAACATCTACTAACCCTAAATCTAACAATCTAAATTCAAAATACATTTACTGTACCAAATATTTATTTTGAATTCATAACTACTGCCATTCACTTTGGAATTGCTCTTACAACTCATTGATCCTGTAGGTCAGTTCAGATTCTTTTATTATTACATATCATATTATCAATAATATAACATATTTTATATCCTTATATAATAATACATATGTTATTATTATATTTTATATACTATGTATACATTGACTACTTCCACCTGTGTCATTAGCACTTGTGAGAATAAGAGTAACAAATCAGAGACTCTAGAAATCCAGAAATCTTTGCACTACACTGTTTGTACTCTATATTCTACAAAAGAAAAAAAAAATAGTAAAAAGAGAGAGAGAAAAAAGGAGAGAAAAGTCTTGTTAAGAAAGGCATTAAGGAACTGTGAATATTAATAACGGCCAACAACTTTAGCTATGTGGGGCATTAAATAAAACACAGGTTTCTGGCAGGATTTTCTGGGTACTTTATGATTTACAACAAATATTTGTTCCTTGCAAACATAAGCTGTCTAAAGACAGCTTTGTACATTGTTGCTAGGGTGCGCTATGTTTCATCACTGAAACATATGCTACTAAAAGGATGACTTGGAATAATCTGTCCACTGATGTAAAGCTAAAATGTCTCCTGAGTGTAAGTTTCCCTTTTAAGTCCTTTGAAGTGGAGCGAGACTTTTTTAAATTTTAACTTGCTATTTAATGCCTTAAAAATTATATTGTTCAGTTTCCGTAAGTCATTACATCTTCTGATCTGCTTTACAAAAGCATCTTAAGAGGACTTTTCTCCAGCAATGAGAAAAGATATTATGTGTATATACTTAATAATTCACTATTTTGTCTTGATTTTGATTTGTGCCTGTGGTTCCAACAACCAAAATGTCCATCGTTAAATAATTTGGCAAGAAGTAAAAAAGTGCATGCTAATTTCATAATATTACATACATGAAGAAAAAAACCTTCAAAATTGCCATCTTCTAAATAGTAATTATTTCTATTCATATCATAAATGCTCTTTTTTTTTCTGAATTTTCTTTCTCACCAATTATAAATCTCAGTATCACTTTAGTCGCAAATAAGAAAATATTGTTGCCCATACCAACTTCATTATCATGTTTTCACAACACATTTAGCCACTTGAATATTTCCAATTCTTTCTTACAGAGTTGTAAACATTTTCTATACAAAAATTCCTAGCAGAGCTATGCAGGTCTAAAGTTCAGCTGAAGAGTGTACACCTTATTTCAGTACACATTTTTGCTTATATTGTACTACCTTCTCTCTTCACATCTTTCTGATGCTTACAAATTTATACTGCTACGAGTTATCTAAAACTTGAATTTCATTCTGCAAAATCATCACATAAAAATCTTATAAAGGATTTTTTCACAATGATTAATCAATTAAGTGACTGTGTTGCTTTTGCTTCATGGTTTGTTTACTTTTCCCAGATCCAGAATTTTCTGCTATATGAAATGTTACATCTATCTATGCTAACACTGACTTCATGTTTGAATTCAAAAAAAAAAAAGGAGGAACATTGCGAAACAATTTTGCCATTTAAAATCTGAAGCATCACTTCCACATTTTTCAACAAATGGATGAAATAATTTGGTACTGGCACAGCACTGAATACAAACATTTAAACATCGCTGGAAGCTAGAGATTCTAAGTGAAAGAAGAAAAAAATTGAGTAGCAGATGTTGAAAATATGGAGTAATACTTCAGGTTCACTTGAGAAAGTTAATCCAGCTTTTCTTTATGAAGAGTATACAGACTGCATTAGCATAATCTAGTCAAGCAAATAAGATCAACAGACATTGGAGGCATGTATAGAAAAAATATATATGGGACTGATAGGCAGATGTCAGCTTTTAAGGTGTTTTATGTGACCCGCACCAAAAGTGATCATAAAGTTTTATTTTCCAATATTTTTCATGTATGTGACACTAAGTTCACTGTACATAACTAAGCCTTAGCTGTACACTTCTGTTGTGGTTTAACCTGGAAGGCAGCTAAACACCACACAACAGTTTGCTTTCCCCCCATCATCCCATCCTTCCTGCAGCGTGATGAGGGAGAGAATCAGAAAAAAAAAAAAGATAAAATTCATTAGTTGAGATAAAGACAGTTCGGTAGGACAGAAATAAAGGGATAATAATAATGATAAATGAGTACATAAAGGAGACAGGCTACCTGGGGAGATTACAAGGAAGTTGCTAAGGTATGCAGGGAGGAAGTTAGGAAGGCAAAAGCCCAACTTGAATTCAGATTGGCCACTGCAGTAAAGGAGAATAAAAAATCCTTTTATAAATATATCAACGGTAAAAGAA
The DNA here is from genome assembly GCA_016647715.1 of Pavo muticus. NCBI lineage: Eukaryota > Metazoa > Chordata > Aves > Galliformes > Phasianidae > Pavo > Pavo muticus. The sequence goes on from JACDJE010000538.1 coordinate 402,276, forward strand.
GAACCAAGGAGAATTTTCATCCTATGCTTGATGCAGCGGGGAATGTGGCCACTGAGGAAAAAGGGAAGGCTGAGGTCCTCAACGCCTTCTTTACATCTGCCTTTAATAGCCAGACCAGTTATCCTTAGGGAATTTTACGCCCTGATCTGGAAGTCTGGAGTGCTACTCAGAATATACCCCCAGCAATTCAGGTGGAGAGTTAGAGAGCTCCTCCTCCATCGGGACCGTCACAAGTCCATGGGACCAGACGGGCTACACCCTTGGGTGCTGAGGGAGCTGGCGGGGGTGATTGCTGGGCCGCTCTCGGCCATCTACCAGTGCTCCTGGTTATCTGGAGAGGTCCCAGAGGATTGGAGGCTTGCCGATGTGACTCCCATCTACAAGAAGGGCCTTAAGGAGGATCCGGGGAACTACAGGCCTGTCAGCCTGACCTCGGTACCAGGGAAAGTTATGGAGCAAATTATCTTGGGTGAGATCACACGGCACGTGCGTGGCATCCAGGGGATCAGGCCCAGCCAGCATGGGTTCATGAAAGGCAGGTCGTGCTTGACCAACCTCATCTCCTTCTACGACTGGGTGACCAGAATGGTAGATGAGGGAAAGGCTGTTGATGTAATCTACCTAGACTTCAGCAAAGCCTTTGACACAGTCTCTCTGCAGAAACTGGCTGCCCGTGGCCTGGACAGGTATACCCTTCTCTGGGTAAGGAACTGGCTAGAGGGCCGTGCCCAATGGGTAGTGGTTAATGGAGTTAAGTGCAGCTGGCGACCCGTTTCAAGTGGTGTCCTCCAGGGGTCTGGAGGTACTGGGGCCCATCTTGTTTAATATCTTTATTGATGACCTAGATGAGGGGATTGAGTGTACCCTCAGTAAGTTTGCAGATGACACCAAGTTGGGAGGTGGTGTCGATCTGCCTGAGGGTAGGGAGGTCCTTCAGAGGGATCTAGATAAGTTGGATCGCTGGGCTGAGGTGAATGAGATGAGGTTCAACAAGATCAAGTGCCAGGTCCTGCACTTTGGCCACAACAACCCCATGCAGCGCTATAGGCTTGGGGACGAGTGGCTGGATGATTGTGAAGAGGAAAGGGACCTGGGGGTGTTGGTTGATGCTTGGCTGAACATGAGCCGACAGTGTGTCCAGGTGGCCAAGAGGGCCAACAGCATCCTGGCCTTCATTAGAAATAATGTGGCCAGTAGGAGCAAGGAGGTAATCATCCCCCTGTACTCAGCACTGGTGAGGCCGCACCTCAAGTATTGTATTCAGTTTTGGGCCCCTCACTACAAGAAAGACATTGAGGCCCTGGAGCGCGTCCAGAGAAGGGCAATGAAACTGGTGAGGGGTCTGGAGCACAAATCTTATGAGGAGTGGCTGAGGGAGCTGGGGTTGTTTAGTCTGGAGAAGAGGAGGCTCAGGGGAGACCTCATTGCACTCTACAACTTCCTGAAGGGAGGTTGTGATGAGGAGGGGTTCGGCCTCTTCTCCCAGGCAACAAACAGGACCCGAGGAAATGGCCACAAGTTGTAGCAGAGGAGGTTTAGGTTAGACATGAGGAAGAACTTTTTCTCTCAGAGAGGCACTGGACTGGCCTGCCCAGGGAGGTGGTGAAGTCACCGTCCCTGGCAGTGTTCAAAAGGCTCCTGGATGAGGAGCTACGAGATATGGTTTAGTATTTTGTGGTAGAAATGGTAATGGGAGGACGGTTGGACTAGATGATCTTGTAGGTCGTTTCCAACCTTGTGATTCTATGATTCTATATAAAATAAGTGATGCACAATGCAGTTTCTCACCACTCATTGGCTGACACTCAGAGAGTTTCAGAGCAGTGGCTCCCCTAACTGCAGTTCCACATAGTTATATTATTCAGTATACCATCATAGGGTATGGAACAACCTTCTGGATGGTTTAAGTCCCCTCCTGACTTCTTTTGAACCCCTAGTCTTCACACTGACTGGATAGTATGAGAAATAGAGAAGTCCTTGGCTCTCTGTAAGCACTGCTCAGCAACAAGTAAAATATTGATGTGATATCAACATTATTCTCATCCTAAATCCAAAACACAGATACCAGATACTAGGAAGAAAACTCTCTACCAGCAAAAATCAGGACAACTTCATAAGTGTACTTTTCTTTTTCTCATTCCCTGTTCAGTTCCATCAAAAATTAACCATACAGTTTACTCATAAAATTCATTATTCTGTTTTGGTAAGTCATTATTTGTAGTTATTGACCTTTTTTTTCATTCAAAAATCAGTTTTGGACAGTGCATAAAGTTCACCTCAAAACATACCACTATATCATAGAAAAAAAAATGCATTGAATAGTAGTAGAAATATTGAATTTAGTTGCATACCTACTATTCATACCTAATCTTATATAATATCTATCATCTTTATATTCAGATATAAATGTTTTAATCTTAAATTAGATTAATACTGAATACAAAAAATTCTGCAGAGGCAGTATTCATGATTTATATAAATAATTTCTATTCCACCATTGATTAATAAAGATGTGTGTCCACAGCTACAAAAGAGTCCTTGCAATTTGAAAATAAGTTGTTATCAGAAAAAGAAAATGTTTTATTGGACATATAAGATTTTCTATTCTTGGACATGGTCTGAAGATGAAATTCAAGCAACTTTATTTCAAACTGTCATCTACTAACATGGGGATTATAGTAAAATCTTCAAATGTAGATCTTCCAAAGAAACTTTTTATTTACAAATGCTACATTAGAACTCAGCCAGTAGCCAAACACCCACTCTGCCTTTCACTTACTCCCTTCTCCATGGCCATGGAGAGAAAAATGGAAGGAAAAGACTTGTGGATCAAGATAAAGAAAACTTCTTAAGAAAAACAAAACTATACATGTAAACAAAGCAAAAAGAGGAATTAATTCACTACTTTTCATTGGCAGGAAGATATCCATGTCCTGAGATACAAGGCCTCAGTGCATACAAGTTATTTTGGAAGACAATTGCCATGATCATAAATGCCCCTCCTTTCTTCCTTGAGTTGAATTACTCATTTTATTAGACAATGTCATATAATATGGAACAGTCCTTTTGTCAGTTTGGGTCAGCTGTCCTACCTGAGTCAGTGCTGGCCCATTCACAGTCTACTAACATTGTGAAGGCAAAGAAGAAAGAAGGCCTTCCACTACACAAGCACTGTTTGACTGTACCCAAAATGTCTGCATTAACAACAGTTCTTTAACATTGAATGCAAAATACAGTACCATGCAGGCTACTATGAAGAAAGCTGACTTCATAACTTCATCGTTGCCAGGACCAATACTTCTCATTAAGCCTGCATCTGATTGCAGCGAATAATAACATGACAGATTATAGGTAGTAGTGACTTTTTTTTTCCCACCTGAATACTCTGCTTTTGGAGTTATGTCATTGTCTTTTATAAGAATTTCAAGTATTCATCTACTGATTTGAAGGTGTAATTTCATCACTCTGCAATTACATGTGAAGTGACATGTCAGACTACCACAAGAATGAAGCTACTGAGACAGAATTATATGTGCAGCCAAAAAAAACATGGCAACAGCAGATTTATCTAAACTGACTAGAGTTTAGACTAATCTAAACTCACTGATGTCCAGAGAGAGTGACCTAGTGAAATGATTTGCGTGTAGGCATAATGCCATATGGACAGATGGACATAGAATCATACATGAGTACAAATATCTAAGACACCATCTATAATCACAAAATGCATTTGTGAAGGGCAGAAGTTTAGCCAGGAAATACCAGATGGTTCTCTATCCTGAGGTTATAGGAATAGAGCTATGGGAATGTACCGCTCTAAATCTACCTTTTGGTGAGGCAAAATTTTTAAAAGAAAATGTCACTGTGACTGATGAAAAAACTATTCTATTTCTTTTTAGGAAATGTTTTCATCTATATAAAAAAAACTAGATTCACTATTATATATGTTAAAATTAAATATGTATACAATGGAAAGAGATAGTTCAATAATACTGCTCATAAAATTTAACAAAGGTTCCTTGTTTGTTTTTACATCAGGTGAGCTCTAATTTTAAACAGAACTAATGTCAATGATAGTGGCCGTTAGTGAACAGGAAAGACATTCTGCTCTTTTATGTTTCACATGCAGACAACTCTTGCAAAATATTTTTAAAATATTCTGCTGTATCTGAGGCATGGACTCAGATGTGAACGATCCAAATCATTAACTACAGGTTCTAACATCATCTTCTTTATATCTGCCTTAAACAGTCAGATCAGTTATCCTCGGGGTGCTTTACACTCTGACCCAGAAGTCTGGGATGAAAAGCAGAATACACCCTCAGTGATTCAAGTAGAGACAGTTAGAGAGCTCCTCCTCCATCTGGACTGTCACAAGTCAATGGGACTAGACTGGCTCCACCCTAGCGTGCTGAGGGAGCTGGCTTTCTCTTTTTAAAAGTGTCTAGAAGTGCTCAATACCCTTGAGTATGCCCACGGCAGCAGGGTTGGAACTAGATGATTTTTAAGAACTCTTACAACTCAAGCCATTCTATGATTCTATTGTTTGATTGCATGTTGGGAACATTCTAAACATTGTATTATTTCCATTAAATTTCTGCTCCTTTGAAACTGACTTTAACTAAATTAGGGTATAATTCACCTGCTTAAAATTCTAAGTAACACTCCAGAAGGAACAGGAATCTCTTCTTTCCCTATCTTTACCTACATATATTATGGATATCTCCATCTATGCTCTTCCTCACAAATGAAGATGTTCTTGGAAAAAAAAATGTAAAATGATCTGGAATACATAATTTTCAGGTAATATTTTTATAGCCAGCACAAATTTACATTAAGAAACTTTTGTCTTCTTGGATTTTCTGTCCTCTGTTGTAGGTTCTAGTTCCAATAGCAAATGATATTGCTATTATAGAAAAAGATCTATCAGTAGATCTCCTTCTGACTAATGTCCAAACCAACATTTACGAAAAGAAAGTGAAGTCTTTAACATTCATTTATGTATTTTCATACTGTGCTATTCATTTTAGAGTTTCTTTACACAAAGTGGTATTATATCATTAAAATAATTAATAATTATGTGATATTACTTTGAATTTTTATCAGTATGTCAGAAATTTCTGCCTTTTCTGCTGTGGTTTACAGCACAATACTTTGTGCTGAAATTTCTGTCTTTTTGATCACTAGTTCATCTCTAATTTTAATTGCACCCTTAAAAAAGCAATCACCCCAACACCAACCAGGCATACCTATTATGTACTTTTTCTGTGGCATCTTTAAAAGGCTACTCTCATTTCAGTGCTCTTAGATTTATACACATCCTTAGGCTTTACAAAACTTAGCTGACAAATTCTACGTTCAAGAATATAATATCTCCCCATATGTTTTACTACTTAAAAAGCACTGAAAAAGCAGACAAAAATACTGCTGATCTAAAACATGCTATGATATATTCTGTACACTTCTGTATGTTAGGGAATGATTTTATACTGTCAATACACATTATACTGTGAAGCTATCAAGCTTTAACCTTGAAGAATAAATTTGTAAAACTTACTTAGAATCTAAGATTTTGGCTCTGGGCAAATACTTTTTATGCTATTTTATGTCCCTCAAAATGATTTAAAATTCTTGCAGGTTTTACAAATAGTCTGCCACTCTATCAAAATGTTCATGAAAGATTTTCCTAGTCTGCATCATTCAAGGTCTGATACAACTGACAAGATAATGTCAGGGGCAATTTTAATCCATTAAAGACCTTGCTTTATTAGATCCCGGTCTGTGCTGACTGTGGCAGAAATGGAGAAAAGATGTTCATTATGTCAGGGAAAAAATGTTAAACAGAAAACATGATGCCAGTTTCTTAACCTTCATAATATAACCTTCTCTAAAATGACAGAAACATGTCAAATTATGAGAAGAGAAAAAGTAATACCATGTCAGTAGATCAGAAACTAGGTGAGAAAAAGTCCAATTTTTTTTAATTATCTGATGAAAAATTAAAAAAATCTTGATATCTTCTCCTTTCTTTATCCTTTTCTATCAATACATATAAAATACTGCAGTTTATGAAAGAACAACAGCCAAGATTCAATGTGCATTAATTTAATTTTTTGCTTAGCATGTTATCTATATGTTTCTGTGAACTGAAGATAAAAATATGAAATCAAGGAAATGTCATCACATACTTGTAATCCTCATTCATATCATTATGTTTTAAATTTTGAACAAAATTGTAAAAATAAAACCAAATACATAAAAGATAATTTGAAATGAGGTGTTGTATAATCATTAGAAATTGTGGATACAAATCTATTGTAATGTTGGTTTTGCTTAAATCAATACCAAACCCTAAGATCTTATCACTACTGAAAGTTACATACTGGCACAAAACAAGCTAGATTTGAGGATCCGATCATTTTAGCAGACATTCAGTGACAATGAAAAACACCTTACTAACTCAATAGATGGGATCCAATACTTGTCAGATATCTCTTCATTGATTTAAGCAAGATTAGCAAATATTTCTACATTCACTCCTGCTTTCCTACTCTTATTTTCCTTTGACTTTACTGAGTCTGAGGCTGATAAGCAATGTATTGTCTCAAATCAACATGAGACTCCACTTTGTGCAGTCCACTTTGTGGACAGTTTTACATTTGAAAGCAGTTCATTGGAGCTGTTTGTTTTAGAAGTGGAAGGCTCAGAAATATTTTCTGGCTGAAGAACTGGCCTGGCAGGAAGTGTTTCCAGCTTGATACAGGAGGCTGGGAGATTATACCATTGTATTCTGTGAAGGCAAGATAGAAGGTGGCATCTCCCTGCTTACTCTTATCTCTGCTGATTTAAATTTACAAGGTCTGGAAGAAAGGAACAAAAGAATTCCTACTGAGATCCTGGAAGCCAGAAGCTGTCATTACAAAGAGCAGGCTCTACCACTCTGGACTTAATATGTACCTTCGTCGTTCAAGTCAACTTATCATCACAACCTTGGACAACCCACCACTACTGATGATCGGCACCTCCTGACATCAAGGAGTGGTGAACTGCTTTGCTTTGCTTTGCTTTGTTTCTATATCTGTATGTCTGTCTCTCCCTTTATCTTCATTTACTCTTTAACTCTTTGTAGTAACAGTTGCCTAATATTGTATTACCTGTAATACTTATTCTTCGTTACTAGCAAATTAGCCAATTTTACCTCCAAGCGGAGTATTAGTTGTTAAGAAAGCTCTCACTAAATTGACTCCACTGCAGTAGCGACCCCTGCTGACTAGGGGAGGCGCGACTCAGGAGGTTGAAAAAGTTTTACCCTCCACAAAACCCCACTGAGTGGGATGAGATAACCACACACTAGAAGGCTGTTAATCTGTGAGGACAAAGTTAGCTCTCTTTCATCAAGAAGTGAAGACCTAAAAGCCGGTATATTTTTGGAGGCTTTGTAACTATCTTTCTAGTACTGTTGCAAAACATATTACTTCGTTACTTATATGCTACTACTGAAGCAATAAATATGTTCTGCTCTGTCTCCAGTCACAAAACTATGCTTACTCCAAAACTGGTTTAAAACCCATGCTAATACCAACAAATAATAATTAAAAAAAGATAAATATTTAACAGTACATAGCAGTACATACATAGGATATAAGCTTTGATTTTGAATCAGAAGAATAGGCATACCTTTTAAGCAGAAATAATAAGCACATTCTCTGCTTACATTGTCTCATGCTCATGCAACAAAGCTCTGTTGTAAAAGCCTGTTCAGTAGTACTAGGTTAAAAATATTAGGAGTGTAAAAATAAGGTGTTATTATTTTAATTTATAATTAATAGAAATATAACTATTAGAAGAAAATGTATCTGACTTTAGAAATTCTGTTCTTTGACTTTACTCGATTGAAGCCTTGTAGCCAAGTTCATATTTTTAATGCAAATATTTGACTGTAGTAGGCTTGCCATTGTCTGCAAAAACAATACAATGAACTCCATTATTGTCTAGTAATTATTTCATGCAAAGTAATGAAAATTACTTAATGATGTCTGTCTATAGTAATAGACATGTTCATTTTAGACTAAATTTTTCCACGTCTATCATCCTGAATAGAATGCTGAATTACTTCTTTTTTTCCCAAAGCATGTCAGACTATAACATAATTCTCCCTACTATCAATTTTTATAATTGTTTCTGTATTAGAAGTAAAGTCAGAGTACTGACCTTTCATAGCATATGACACAATAGTTGTAGTTGTTTTTATTCAAGACAGACACAGCAGAACTGCAACTCAGATCTGTCTTCATGTTACTCAAAAACAATAAAGTAAATCTTTAGTCAAGAACAAACATACTGTATCCAGAAGAGAACTAATTCAATATAAGAGTTTTCTATGATAATTTTAACATAACTACTCTTTTTTCTTACTTCAATTTTTATGTTATTTCCATGGCCTGGTGATGACAGGTTTATATTTTCCCCATTAACCTAAAGATATCCTTGAGTTTCTCATTTTTTGAGAACATACATGCAACCTCAAATATCAACATAAACACTGTATATCTTACAGTAGGACATGAAGTTACTGTGGGAAATGTCAGTTTATAATGGGGTACTAATATAAAAAATAAATATATATATATACACTATGCATTTTATTTTTCAACTATTATTAATTTTTCCAATGATTTTCATCTGTAACCATTTACTTCTTTCTGTAATAAAATAAAGTAATGCTAATTTACAGGATTTCCACTTTCTGCAATCACATAATCATTTCCATTCAGACCTTAAGTGAGCTGAATCACTCCAGCTGGAGACACCTAGGTTTCTCCCTTGTTTGTAGAGAGTCTTGAGAAGTGAATTACATAGCTTTGTTAAGTGTCTGATGTTAGACAGGGGTGAAAGATTTCTTTTTCAAACTGTGCAAGGCATTCTCATATTTACTGTGTCAGCTATTGCTAACAAATTATTTGTACTACTTTAGTGGTATCTGTAGTTCACAAGTAGGCATAAAATCATTTTGACTTTTCAGGAACAGTAGGACCTTGAGCAAGAATTTTTGTACACTTGAATTGATTATATCATCAGCACAATGTAGTTAATGGCTATAAAACAGATACTTAGAGCTTGATTTTCTCTAGGCATGCTGCAACCACAATCATCTTGTTACTATTCCAAACTCTGTGTGCTTCTTTAGAGTGCTGTATTTCAGAAGTTCTCAGCCATTAATAAAGGCACTGAGGAAAACCAAGATAATTGTTTTTTTGTTTTTATTTTTATTTTATGTAGGTGTTATTTATTTATTTTTGTTTTTATTTCTTCTGCCCCAGACACCTTGATCACAAACAGAACCTCATCTGGCCAGGAATTTAGAAAATGTCTTTACAATCCACCAAGGCTTGAGTGCTTCACTGACAAGCAACACTGTTTTTGTTGTGTCCCAGACATGCATTTTCACTTAAAACTGAAATTTTTCTGGGTACTACGATAGCTTGATTCCTTAATTTTGTAAAATAAAAATGAAAGGTAAAAATCTGAAGAATATGTTAAGGGAATGGGAAACCTGAATACAATGAATGAAACATAAATGACTCAAATATTAAATGTATTTCACAAGAAGAAATATGGACCTGGCAAATATTTTTTTTAATCAATTAAAAGTCCTTCTTAAATGGATAGAGATGAGAATTAAATATTTATTACTCATAAAACTTAAAAACAAATGTAAATATTTTTATAATTTGAGATAAGAAACAGTTGAAAAGAACATCATAGGGATAAATACATCATATTTATCTCCTTAATGCAATTCACCGGACCCTTAATCACAGCACTAAATAGATTTTATACTTCCTTTTTATTTGAAATTTACTTATATATGAAAGATATTTTGATCATGGACTTACCCTAATTGTAAACTTAATAAAGGAATTAAGATCTTAAACATATACAGCAACAGCTGCAGTCTTTAAAGAATTATTAGCTCTGCTTCCCTAAAATATTCAATTTAATATATGTATCTTATCGTAAGGGTAGAGAAAATAAAGATTTCTACACTTACAAATATTTTAATATTTCATTCTCCCTTGAGTTATCTGAGAATCTCTGGGGCACAGAAATAGGAAACACGATATTCTGATATACATATATATATATATGAACTTGCATAAAACACAGTACTTATTTTTCAAATGTTATATACTGCTGTTCTGTCTATTGTTAAAATGTGAAACTGTTTTTATGAGGAATTTCCTCCATTTTTTCAAGATTTTGAAATCTCAAGGGATGACACTGTATATCATTTGTGAATGTCTGGGCCTGTGAGAATGAGAGTCAGAGAAAAAAAATCATGAAAGTTTTACTAGCTCTTTAAGCTGAAAAAGTTGTAGAAACCTGATTAATATGTTCGTTTTTATATTATTTTCTATACATTCTTAACTTTCACACTATCTAGAAACTGTGGATCATGTTTTCACTGGGATTTAATTAACATAAATATTCCACAGTTAATTTCTGACAGAAAATTACAATATTAAAAACAAAAGTGAACAAAAATAAATAACTTTTTCTACATTTGAAGCATATAAGAACCAGTTACTAGGCTTTAAACTTGGAAAGGCAAAGTTTATTGTTGTTGGTTGGTTGGCTTTGTTTTGTTTTGTGTTTTTATTTACTTATTTATTTATTGAACTTGAATCTGCATTAAATCCTTATAAACCTGGCCTTTTATGTCCCCAAAAGACCTGAAAATCTTTTAAAACCACTTTTATTCTTCAAAAATGCATCTGGAGTGTGTTGTTGTTGTTGTTGCTGTTGCAAATTATTGAAAAAATTTTGTGACGGACATATTAACCAGTTGGAAAACTAGGAAAAAATCCTATTCTCAGTTAATTACAAGGGAAATCAATCACTGATTGAATTAAGACATTCACATTGATAAAAAACAGATAAATAACCATATGGAAGGTAAAACATAAATGAACGAGATGTTTCAGGTTATATATATTTATCCATTTTTTAAAAGCCATTATATCATTGACAGTTATTATTTTAAAATTGTTTCAGATTTTAAAAATTAGAAAATTAGATTTTTTCTGAATTAGTGAACTGGAGAAAAATGAAATAATACATGTCTAAAGCTAGAAAATTCTGTATTGAGAGTTATAGTTCTAGCATGCTACAGCCAATAATTTAACAATGAAAATATTAGCAAGAGGGAAATTTGTAATCCTCTAATTGTATTTTAGCCACAATCAGAATAATTGTGTATATTGTCCAAACAAATTTGAGTTGATTATGTTGATTTCTGTTTGTTTTGTTTTAGGATGGTAATATTATTCTGGCAATAATAAAGGTGTTAAAGAAAACCACAATGACTTTTTACTGTGCATATTAAAAAGAACTGCAACTGGAAAAAAAAAAAAAAAAAAAAA
>JACDJE010000538.1:415868-438172 GCA_016647715.1 Pavo muticus
CCTTCCTTCCTTCCTTCCTTCCTTCCTTCCTTCCTTCCTTCCTTCCTTCCTTCCTTCCTTCCTTCCTTCCTTCCTTCCTTCCTTCCTTCCTTCATTCCTTCCTTCACGAATTTTGACTGGATTGTACAAAAAATACTTATAGAAATTATTATATAATATTTTGAATACCACCTAAGCAGATCAAGTATTTGATATTCATGTTCATCTCCATATTGTTATAAAGTTAGTGTTACTATGCAGCAATGGATTAACCAGTAAAAATAAGTAGTAACAGGAAAGTTTATTTTCCACACAAAAAGGAAGGAAAAAGATAATAAAAATCAATAAGCATCCAGATTCTATTTGTGAAGCAATGTGCTTTGCCTCAAAAATAAAACGTTACAAGTCATGTGTCAATATGTAATCAACCTCTCAAGACAGCCCCAGATCTGAACTACTTACTATGTTGCCTGTAAGTATTACCTAAGTCAATGAAATTCAGTAATAGCAGTTTTCCATAATTAAGATATCCATCAGTATTAAAGTAAGGGATTATCAACATGCACAATAATTCTTTCAGCTAAAAAATAAAAATCTCAAATTTATAGAAAAGAGTATCTTTAGATTAAAAATTGTGAGAACAACATTGTCAGACTTTGTGATTTCTTTTTTTTTTCCTGGTGCTTAATTGACCATTAAATTTTATTAACTGCCTCTGATTATTTTGCATTTTTATAAATATCTAATATCTTTCTCTTCTGCTCTTTATTGGACAATTTCTGAAAACCTAAAGGTAATTGATGAGAGACAATATGAACATTTATAGTTTTGCTGGAATCTTTATTTTGTACTCATGTAAGCACCAAAAATTATACCCATTGAACTCCATGAAAAGCTCCAAAATATTCACCCCCATGACATAAACCACCAAGTTTCAAGACCCAGTTTGAGAAAAATTAGTTTTGCTAAGTCGAACATCTGTGAGGGCAAAAATTAAACAGTGGATCTAAAATGAAAGAAAGACTTGCTCTATAGTAGATTAAGATCTTAGATCTTAGGAGATAGATAGATTCAAACAATTTATTTCTTGGAAGTTTATTCTTTGTGGTGAATATCCAGTGCTTTAAAAAATAAAGATAGGATTTCAAAATATAATTGTAATTAACTATGCACTACAAATACTGATGTTTCTTAGATTTTATTTCAGTCTGAACAATTGAACATCTTTTACCAATTACTCGGAATCAGTGTAAATAATTACTGATAAAATACAAAGATGACACAAATTTAGACAGTTGTCCTGTTCTTAATACATGACTGCAAATTAATAATATATTTTGCAATAGATGTCAAATCAGGATTTGGACACAAACACATTATTGCATGATAAAACATTGCTACATTGTCAGGTTCTCAGTGGTACTTTGTGTACTTGCTTTTCTGTGCAGTAATCTAGGTGTAATTAAAAAGTATATATAAAATAGTGCATTCTTCTGTCTTTGAAAGTAAGCAAGTTTGCATTTGTAACTAGATAATGTAAAAGAGCCAAATGGAAAATTATCATTCAGCCGATGAACACATAACTTCTACTATACGGCAAGTTTGGTTCTTTAGATGCTAGGGAGTAAGAATACAGACAGTGAATGGAAGATAATCATGTAACTTGAAAAAGCAGGAGAACTTCCTTTGTAGAATGGATAAACTGCTGAACATGAAGCTATAGGTACTCCACAGATTACAAAAGTTGCAATAGAGATATCATAGTATTTACACTGGTCAGTTAGCAACAATTTTACTTTGCCCTGTTATTCTGTTAACAGCTGGAGAGCAGAGGGTTGAGAACTGCAACAGATTGGAAGAACTGTGGTCTTCAATTGAGAGGCAAAATGAACTCCATCTCTGTTATTCTTTTAAGAATTGTTACGCAGAGCATAGTTTTCCACCTACATATCTGTGTGGACAAACAGGAATTCAAGAATGCACAGATGATAGTGCCTGGCAGACAAAAGTACGCCCTGATAGTCCTTGTTTTCTGGAGAAATTTTGACTTTGTACTAGATACACTTTTTAAATATTTGTTAGTTCATTACTAAATGAAACTATCCAAAAAGTGAGTAAATTTGACATAAAAGATGTAAGGTTTAGGGATTTTTCATTCTCCTTACGATATAGTCTTGATTTTAATATAACAAACCATACAAAAGTCAGTTATCCACATGTTTATAATCTCCTTTAAAGTACTGGAAGGCTGTAATGAAGAGAAGGCTGGAGCCTTCTCTTCTCTAGGCTGAAGAAGCCCAGCTCCCTCAGCCTTTTTGCTGAGGATCCAGCCCTCTTAGCTGGCCTTGCTCTGGACCCCCTCCAGCACTCCTTATAACAGCACTACAGTACTAGAGCAATGCATGAACCCAATCCAGTTCCACTGTCTGGTTCCAGAAGCAATTTAAAAAACTATCTTGAGACATTAAACAGATAAGAACAGGCTCTATAGTTAATGCTACATCTATTTCTTTATATTCCAGATTTGGCTTTATGCATTGCAGACCCCAGTAATAATTTTCTAAGGAATTGCTTGGAAGATCTTGGAAAATATGCTTAAAATTAAGAAAAATATATGAAAATGTGCACTATGAAAATAATAAGATATCAAGCATTTGGTATGTTTGAATTTAAATATTCTTAAAAATATATACATATATATCATAATTCCTATTCTTCACCCAGCCTGTTCTAACTCTCTATGTTGCCTATAAGTAACTACTAATGTTGGATGAGAATCATTATCAGATTACTGTATCACTCAAATCAGTAATCACTGATTTACTTTTTGAAGAAAGCAGTCCAGGAGATTTTTCAACAACTAATTTTAATAAATTTAAAATATGTAAAGCCCTTCATGTACTAAAAAAGAGTATACATAAGTATGTATACACACACACACATACACATACACGTGTGCATGCATGGCATATCACTAAATATATTTAATTCTATTATATTATGTTGGCCCACAATATCAGAAGCAGATGTTGGTGGTATGGCAGCAGAGGTTGAACCTTCCCCACAGTATTCCATTGAATTTTTTTTCTGTGAACAGATGGCAGCAGAAGGGCATTCTGACAAAATGGCTTCTGACGTGGAAGTGCATATGAAGCAAAAGTGCGGAACTGAATTTCTTCATGTGGGCAAAAATGGCCCCCTTTAACATTCATTGCCACTTACTGAACGTTTATGAAGACCAAACAGTGGGTGTGAGCACAAAGAGGTAGTGGGTGGTGCATTTCAGCAGTGGTGACAGTGGATCACCTCCACTTGTGCAGATATTTACAAGTGTGGCATGCAGGTTCTTGTTCATTGCTAATGAAAATGCATAGCTAATGGTGGTGACTGTGTTGAAAAAAAGTGTTTTGTTGCTGAGAAATTGGTATTTAAATCAGAGTATTACTGTTCTCTTTGTTGTAGTTTCCATAGAAATAAATAGGAGGCATTACTTTTGGAGTGACTTAAGTATATAACTCACATCTTTGTTTTCCTTTCCAAATTGTTTTGTAAATGCTAGCTCCTGGATATTTCATGGACTACGAAGGGGCATAACTATCAATTTTGATGTCTGATCCACTTAATACTTTTAACCCAACTGTCTATTTGCATTGAACGTTGTTGGCAGGCCTAAATCTTAAATAGTTCCACTCCCAGGAACAGGACGATTGATATAGCAACAGGCTCATAAACAGATTTATGCAGGATAGGTATTAGAAAAGGCAGAAATAATGTGATAACATAAAATGTCTTAACATCATGTCTCTTATTATACCAGAAGTGCAAAATCTTTTTTCATCTCATGATCAGTTCTAGCTCAGTTTCACAGCATACTGGCAACTTCTCATTATAGCAGAATAATTTACTTGAAAAATCTTGATTTGCAAACAGAGAGAAAAAAAAAAAGGAATCACCTGCAATGCAAGTGCAGTTTATGTTTGTTTGTGTCTGCTCTTATATGTTTGCAATTATATTGCGACTGATTTGTCTTTTTTTTCTCCAAAGAAGCAGGCATTTCTGCATTTCTTATTGCTGCCTATGACAGCATCATGCTACAATTATAACCGAAAACATTTAAAGCAATATTTCTATTGCTTGGACTGATTCTGTGGTTCATGTCTTTGAGCTTTTCAGGAATACTGTATGAAGAAATGAACATCTTCAGTTTAGTATTCCTTCAGCAGATAATGCATTTTTCTCAGCCTACTTTACAATCTATTTTACCACAAGATTTTTAAATAGATTTCATTTTTCACATCTTGTTTCAAAAATCCTCTAGAGATTTGATCACATCATAAGATGAAGCAACCATTGGTCAGCAGTATAAACTGCCTCATCAAAACACCATTGGGTATTCCCACATATTTATGTTAAAAGCATAGGATTGAAACAGGTACTGGTTGGTGAGAATGCCAGGAGGTACTGTGGCACTCTGGAAGTGACATAAAATGCTAAGGAACTACCTAAAAAATTCTGTACTACACAAATATAATCACTTTTACATAGTCTCCTAGTGTTCTTTAGACATTTTCCATAAACTTTACACACCTTTTCATGGCAGTATTTCTCTACCATACCTTTAGTCTCTTCATTAAATTAGTATGTATTTGCTTTTATAATCAACAGCCATTATAGAATATCTGAAGAAGTATAATGAAGAGAGGAAAAAAACATCTATTTAATCACTCTGTGTAAAACTTCTATAAGGAGTTCCATCAACATTCTTATCTGCAACTATGAATGAATTTCCTAAACTTTATAATCCAGAACCATAAGTTGCTTCAAAACTGAAAAAGTTCATAAAATATCAGAAATGTATTTTTAAGAAAAACAAATAAAAAAAATAGCTAAAATGATCTTTTTGATGTAATTTGTTAATTTTTATTGTTATCCATCTTTACTGAAAAAAAGCCATTGTTGCTTCTTTGCGATATTTCAGGAAATTTTCATTCAATGAGATGAAAGCATTTAAGAAAAAGCTAGAAGTATTGTGAAGTTTTATGTAAAAGAAACACAAACATAAATGTGTATATCATAAACTGCTTCAATGCCTTATTCTGAAAAAACTTCGGCTGCCCTAAAAAAAGGCATAGATTTTAATAAAGAATATGTCTTTATGACTGTTTCAATTGATTGCTTTTGAGCAGAGGCAAATGAGAAATCATTATGTTCATGAGTAGAAGCCTCCTTTTAAGTGGCAGTTTAGTTTAATTCATGTCACCTTACTCATGACAGCAATAACAAATAAAGAAACGGAGAATAGATTCCCAGGGATAATTAACCAGTGTTGATCTTGGGAAAGTTGTCTTTTCAATGAAATACTGATTGCATTGTTCATAATGCACTGTTCAAAACTATCTCAGCATGACAGAACTAATTAGTGACCATCTGAACTTACTTAGTCAAATGGAAACNAAAAGGAGGACATTAAAAGACTATGAAACTACGGTATATTTTTCTATCCTTGTGTGCACACAGTATCAAAAGCACAGATAGAAGCCATGGGAGAGTTTTACTTGTTAGGAGAAATAGATCAAAGCTATGAGTGCTTTTCCCTGCACTGAGAAAGCTTTCTAACACTTTTACAAGCACAAAAGCATTTTGCTTCCTATCAGAGTGCCTGAGTGTGTGATTAACTGTCTAGACCAACTGGGAATAGCTTTGGCTGCTTTTTAAGTTTTTGTGTATTTTTAAGTAAGTGATGGAATGAAGCAAACTAAGAAATAAATGTTCCATCTAATCCCATCTTCCTCATAACATGTAATTTCTTTTCTCTTGAGTAACTATTATGGCTTATTTGGTACACTCAATACTTTAGCATTTCCAAATCAGCTCTCTCAAATCTTTGTGTCCAGTTTTCGGCTATAGAGGATGTAGCTTTGTGCTCAGAGTAACACTGAGTCAGAATTAAGTAAAGGGTTAAAAACCTTTCTATATCACCCCAAACTCTGTGCAGTGCCAAACATTCTAAGGCCGAAAAATAGATCCTTGTGACAAATTCACTATAATAACAGCAATATGTATCTAGAAACAATACCTATGTATGAGTAGCAAACCAAAATATTACACATTCATTCTAGCTTCCCAACAACAAGTAATACCAGGGAAATGAAAAGGGAAGGGAATGGAAAGGGGAGAGAAGGAAGCAGGAGGGAAGGAAGATTAATATCTTTGCTCTGTTATAGATACTTTTATCTACTTCATTTTGTTTTTCAGTATTTTCTATGGAAAATATGTTGCTTGCAATGATATACTTTCTCTCTATACATCTTTTTTTTTTTGCAACATACAACCTAATCACTGTTCAGAAGTTGATCATGGACTTACCCTAATTGTAAACTTAATAAAGGAATTAAGATCTTAAACATATACAGCAACAGCTGCAGTCTTTAAAGAATTATTAGCTCTGCTTCCCTAAAATATTCAATTTAATATATGTATCTTATCGTAAGGGTAGAGAAAATAAAGATTTCTACACTTACAAATATTTTAATATTTCATTCTCCCTTGAGTTATCTGAGAATCTCTGGGGCACAGAAATAGGAAACACGATATTCTGATATACATATATATATATATGAACTTGCATAAAACACAGTACTTATTTTTCAAATGTTATATACTGCTGTTCTGTCTATTGTTAAAATGTGAAACTGTTTTTATGAGGAATTTCCTCCATTTTTTCAAGATTTTGAAATCTCAAGGGATGACACTGTATATCATTTGTGAATGTCTGGGCCTGTGAGAATGAGAGTCAGAGAAAAAAAATCATGAAAGTTTTACTAGCTCTTTAAGCTGAAAAAGTTGTAGAAACCTGATTAATATGTTCGTTTTTATATTATTTTCTATACATTCTTAACTTTCACACTATCTAGAAACTGTGGATCATGTTTTCACTGGGATTTAATTAACATAAATATTCCACAGTTAATTTCTGACAGAAAATTACAATATTAAAAACAAAAGTGAACAAAAATAAATAACTTTTTCTACATTTGAAGCATATAAGAACCAGTTACTAGGCTTTGAACTTGGAAAGGCAAAGTTTATTGTTGTTGGTTGGTTGGCTTTGTTTTGTTTTGTGTTTTTATTTACTTATTTATTTATTGAACTTGAATCTGCATTAAATCCTTATAAACCTGGCCTTTTATGTCCCCAAAAGACCTGAAAATCTTTTAAAACCACTTTTATTCTTCAAAAATGCATCTGGAGTGTGTTGTTGTTGTTGTTGCTGTTGCAAATTATTGAAAAAATTTTGTGACGGACATATTAACCAGTTGGAANAAGAATTTAAAATGCCATAATTGCTGAATCTATCACTGAACAGCTGGTTATATTGATAAGCAATATAGCAAGTTAAATCTAGTTTGGAATATAATAGAACTTAATCTGCTTGCTAAGTAGTAATTAGAAAGCAAGAGGAGAATATGAGGTTACTGTTCAGCAGCAGTTATTATGATGCAAACAGTTTTCAAAACTTGGTTTGATTCCCTCTCACTCCAGAAAATCTTTTTTTATATTAAAAAAGTTGGTGAAAATAACTGCATTGCTGTAAGCCTTTTTTAAGGGGAGAATAAATGTCAAAAAATGAGAGAAAAATGGACATGTAAACAGCTGTTTAGATAGATCAAGAGCACTTTCTTACTGCCTTTGAAAAACAACAGGATTTTTAGCTTATCATAAAGTCAAAAGCAACCTTAAACTGAACTGTCCTTTAACCTCAAAGCCATTTGAGTGACTAATAATTATTTTTCTAATTTTTCCATGGCTGATAAGATAGTTCTGTAGGCTGGTTCATCTGGAGAAAGGTAAGTGTCCTCCATAGATAAACAAACCTTTCAAATAGGCCAACTGTTGTATACGTCTAAATAAAGTTTCATGTGCTATTTCACCAGTTATACCAGATAAGCTATAGTTTGAGCGCATTGGTTTTTGTTGCACATTTATCCTGACCTGCTCACCCTTACACTTCTTTATGCCTTCATTCTGCCCCTTATTCTCTTTACTGCTCTATTTCCTCATTCTCCTCATCATCTCTAATGTTTAGCTTATCTTTTGTTTGTGTGTGTTTTCTTTTGTTTTATTTATTTTTGACCACTGTGCAAAAACAATGAATATATAGCCACTTTCTTAGGGGATTGTGAGAGTTGATAGAAACCCCCATAAGACAGGGTAAGAAAATGACAGAAAAACTGTTGAAAGCTAAGGACCAGCATGCTCTCTCTTAGATTATCAGTCTCAAGTTGTGATGCCTGGTGTTGCAGAAGACAAGGCCCTTCTTAAAGTTTAGTACAGATCATCAGGGCAATTATTTCAATTTAATAAAAAGTAATGGACCTTGACTTTTTCATTGACATTTGTCAGACATGTCTAGAGCAGCGTGATGAATTCCTCAGCAAAGGACAAGGAGAGGGATGAGACAAGAAAGAATATTTTGTAAAAAAGTGGGCGACATTCGTAACAGAATCCTAACAGATTGAGACAGATACTAAGGAGAAAAAGTTTAAAAAATTCTTATCACTGTCAGGAATCCACTTTTTGCAGAATCCAAAAATTGTTGCCAGCATATGCATATATTTATATAAATTAACATGGTGAAAACAATGATCTTTTCACATTCATGACATGTGAATACTGTATGGATTAAAATATTCATCTGCAGAGGTATATCACACAGCTTTAGTAGAATTACCCTTTTTTTTTCCTGAATAGTCCCTGTGAAAGTTAAATAAATATGTTGTCTCAATACCTCTGACATTTAGGTATGCTTATGTTCAATGATGCTTTTCCTTCCCTGAATTTGGTTTTGTTTCTGTAAATATTCTTCTGCTTTCATTTACATTATGAAGCCATTAGAAATCTTGCAGCCAGCTTCCTTTTCCCTAGAGAAAGGTGAAGAATTATGCCAACAGCAATAATTTAATTTCATCTTTCAGCTAATGTCAGATGGATGATTTCTATACATTTTTCTACCAAATATAATCTACAATCTACAAATAATTTCAAAGAAATATCTTGTGAAGACTTTATTGTAATTAGATTGAATTTACTTTAGTTTGAATTAAGTCCTTAGTTTGCTAATGATTTACGCATAAAACTGCTTAATTTTTCATCTCGTGGAAAAAAAAGAAATGTTACTTTTGTCATTTGACTTTAAAAGTGTTGTATTCATTTTCTTTTATTTAAAATATCTTACAATGAACAGATAAAATTATTTCCCTTCTTGAAGAAAAGTGTTCTGTTCTCCACATCAGACTCACAGATTCAGTGGTGGAATACGTTTCTTTATAACACAAAAATCAACAAGATCAACAAAAATCAACAGATGTCTGTCTAAAAGCAGACATCTATTTCCAAAATCTAGTTACCATATTGTACAATATACATTTTTGAAAAATGTATTAAAGTGTTGGAACCTTTGACTAGAAACCTTCCACAAATGCACACAAAGTAAGAAGTCATTTGGGCCAAAACAAAGTAAAAATTTACTATCTGTGTAATGGATTTTCTGATGCTCCTTGTCATTAAGTTAATACTAGTAATAACAAGACATTATTGTTGATGTACGCTTCATCAGAATCCCCATTTATTTTAGGGGCTTCTAATCTACCTTCCAGCTGACACAGGGAAGGAGCAACCTCTGCACAAAAAGCTGTAGTACAGAAGAAAATAGTTGAGAGAAAAAAGAAACAATAATGATTACCAAAACAAATATGTTAATCTTTGCTTCCAGTTGTTACTGATTTCATAATTCTATAAATATGTTTTAATATTATCCTTTATCACAAATTTTAGTTGTGAGATAAAGTTATATTTTAAAAAAATAGTGTTAATGTTCCCTACTGGCAACAGATTTTTTTTTAACATTTAATTTTATTACTAATATTTCCAGTCTATGGAATGGATAACATTTCTTTCAGTAAGAGTCAGCAAAGCTTCTTATACTGAAGCACAGCATCACATGACCTAGATAATCAATCTGATGTTATTATAAATACAAATCAAAATGAATAGACTAGAAAAAAATCTTTAAATTGAAATAGAATTTACAAGTGTATTCAAAAGCTTGTGTGGTTTATTAATGACTCAGAAACAATAAAATGCAGAAAAAAAATTATTGCAGCAACAACCTCTTATCTACGTCCAGCGTTTTGTCACATTATTAGAAGACAAAAGGTTTCCAGGATGAGGAATAACTTTGAAAGCCTATGATGGCAGATTTTCTAACAAATCATATTAGATTATGTTCAGTATGCAAAATGCTTTGCTTTGATATCTGAAAAACATTGAACATCTCTGAAAACACTACATCAGAGAAATACAAATGAAATTTGCACTTTTTTTCTGTTTTCTTTAACAAAATACTATTAAAAAAAAACTGTTATCATGCTCTAGGAAGAATATATATAACTAGAGAAGTGTATCAATTATAATAAAATTCTACAGTCAGGAAAGTAAAATGTGCTAGTATATTAACCATTTTAATAATTTTAAATATATATTAAAAATTATAAAAATATAACAAAAATATATTTCTTCAAACTATATATGTACTTTCATCATCTATTTTTAATCAATAATCAGTTTTCTTACAACAAATGTATATAAGTTGAGACAAACTATCAAATAAAGTATTTAGCTAAATAAAGAAATTCCTGATCCAGTGATCTCCTCATGTTTTATGAGTTTTCATCATAATAATCTATTTTTGAAGTATATTTAAGATTAAGAGCAAGCAAATTTCAAAGATTGAGGATATAGTTAAAATATCTCCTTTTCAATGCATGAAATAAAATAATCTGAAGGTTCATCTCTGCTACTGATGAACAGCAGAAATTCCAGAATTGTGTGTGCTGCTAACTTTGCTGCTTTGTCTTCAACGCGTTTATTCATTCATTTACACGATTTTTTCTGTTTCCTCCTTTATTTCCCTCTATATTCTTGAATTATTTCTATCTAGCCACCCTCCATTTCAAACAGTATCATGTAATTTCTTTCTTTACATACGTTTATAAAGCTTCTTCTCATAGTAAGTTTCTACAAAAATAATTTAGTTTAGTATTTTCTATCCATTTTTAGTATTTTCTATCCATGATAACTTTAGTATACTGTAAAAAATAGAATTCTGTGTAGCTTATACTACCATAACGCTAACATCCCTATGCAGATATTTAGAGCTGTTTGAGTTAATAGCTACTCATCCATACTCTTATTCATAAAATACAAAATGTATTAATCCATACATGCATTTGCTGGTTGTCTTGATCTAGTAAGATTCCTAGGTAAACTTCCAAGTTTTAACACATTATCTGAAGGGATTTTAAAAAAGCATATCTGACATACATTTAACATATATGCACAATTAAAAGTAGCAGTGCTGCCGGTAAAGCAAGATACTTAAACATTATCTTTCACAATAGTTCTTAATAAATAAATAAAATAATTGAAGTCAGACCTCTGTATGTCGTCTAGGAGTAATGTCCAATTAAAATCATATAGAGAACTTGTCCATTTGAATTTTGAAAATCTCCTCATAATAGAATAACACAGAATCACATAATGGTAAGGATTGGAAGGCACCTCAGGAGGTCCCTTAATCACCTAGTCTAACCCCCCCCTCCAAAGTAGGTTCCTTACAGTACATCGCACAGTAAAGTGTCGAAGTGGGTCTTTAATATCTCTAGAGAACGAGGCCCCACAACCTCTCTGCACAGCCTGCACCTGATCTGTGAGCCTCAAAGTTCTTTTTCATATTTGTATGAAACTTCCTGTGATACAGGTTTTGCCTCTTAGCACTTGTCCTGACACCGCATACCACTGAAAAAAAGAGGCCAGACTCATTCATTCGGATCTGATCTTTCAGATATTTATAAACAGTGATGAGATCCCCTCTCAGTAAACTCTTCTCCAGGCAACAGTCACAGAAGTAGCTTTGAAGAATGTCAGTAGTGCAGTCTGTAGGTCATTGAATTTTAGTATGATTAAATCCAAATCTCATAAGAGGAAGCACTGTCTTAACAGCAATTGCTAGGAAAAATGCCATAAAATCTTCATCTTTTGTTGTGGTTTGGTGATTTTTCTTTTGTGGTCAGTATTCCACATCAGAACATCATGTGAACCAGTAGGAGTTAAAGAGTTAATGTTCTGGTTCTGTTTACTGCCCCTTATGGGCATATGGAGTATCCTGATGGGAGGTGAGGTGCGGCTTCCCTGGGGAGGATTTGGCGCGAAGAGGAAGTGGGGGTGGAGCTCCGGACCGAACCGAGCCCCTGGCTTCCCCCACTGCCCGGATCAGCCTTCTCAGCTCGCCGCAGAGAACAGCATGTGGTTCCTTCGTGCTATTGTGGTTTGAGCTCGCGTTTTGGATACTCTTCTCTCTCTCATTTTGTTTGATTTAGTTAAATTTAGTAAATTACCGTTCCCTCTCAGATCGGTGCTGGTGCATTCCTTTTGTTAAACCCATCCACTAGCTCCCTGCCCTTCCCCCTCTCTCAGGAGCGCGTGGCCTGGGGCCGGCCGGATCGCACGGCAAACCGTTAGTACTCCTTTTCTTTTTTCTTTTTGTTTTTTTTCCTTGCTCTTCTGTTTTTTTTTTTTCCCGGGGCCTGTGCCCCCCTGTCACGGACTTGTATCCAGGGATAACCTGTGACATCTTTCGATTTTCTTCTTCCTCTTCAATAACAGAAAAACTAGAGAATAATATGATTTGAGTTTTGAAATATAAAACATCATAAAATTTCATATGTTGAAATAAAAATATTTTAAATAACACACTTTGCTGGTGTGAAATGAACAAGTTCCACTGAAGCCAGCGGTTTAAGCCAGAAATATATTGATATCAGCTGAAGAGATCATAAATTAAAAAAATTATTCAAGAATGTAATATATAAATATGATAAGCACAACATGACATATTGCAATAAAATGAAGATTAGAAAGAAGTTGTGTTTCTTTATTCCAATAGCAAATTTTTAAGGATTTTGGAATGTTATCTCTTCAGAGTGATACAACTAGAATGTTAATAAACATGATGCCATTTTAACAGATGGTTGGGAGTATAGAAAACCAAAAGACCATGAATGAACATCATAAGTGTTTGCTAAGAGCATAAGTCCCAGTCAGAAACACCCAAACATCTGTCTGTCCTAAGGTTATCCACCTATGGTTGAAGAGATGTGCCATCACTAATCTATTTCTTCAACAGAGATTCTTCTATGTAAACTTTATTCACTATAATAAAAAATATTTGGTCCTTGATTTTCGCAGCATGAATTGTCAGAAATGATTGAAATACAGTCATTGATTGTCAGTAATGGAGTTGACTGACTCTCCAAGGAAAATTACATTACATTTAGTACTTATTTATCAGGATTTCTATTTACAACTAGTATTTTACATTTTTTAATGTTATTAGAACACAGGAGGCTAGTCTTCACCGCTTAAAATAACGACACATATATATATTTCTAAGCCTTGATTGATTTGTGCGGACAGTATGATTGTTAGGAACACTGGGTTTACTGCCAGGTGCTGTTGTCACTTAAGTATCAGTTTCAAAGTTTCAAAGTTATTTATTTGGGGGCAAAGTCAGGTCTACAAGGCACCTTTTTTAATTATTTCTTAGTTTTAATTTAAATGTGTCCTAATATTAATTGCTTATAACTTTTAAATTTAATTACACCTTTGAAAAATATCATGGAATTCAAACATGTAACCCAAGCTTATTTATCAAGACATAGCTAATCATGATACCATTCAGCAGTGATGCAATCAGTTATGGAACTGCACCCAACTCTTTAATATTACTCAAAATATATATTCAGTAAAACATAACTATCATGATTCATCGTACACATCAAGGCAACAACCTGAATTATCAGCTGATAGAATTCAGTTCTTGTATTTTAAATGTTTCCCTCACCTCTCATCCATCAATTGAATAGCAAAGTCAAAAAATATTCTATAAGGAAGTAAATTATTTACAAATCAAATTTTTTGCTTTATAAAATTTCTTTGACCCGGTAAACAGAGTGGAGCTAATGGCTCTGTCTTTCTACAGATTACTGACTTAAATTTTCCAGAGTAGCTTATAGGCACTAAGCCACAAACTGTAAGTTCAAAATACTGCTGTATTCTTCCTCCGAGGAGTTCTGACCGGCTCATTTTCTGTCCATTTAAAAATGCTTTCAGCTATCATAAGTAAGAAGCTTTTCTCAGAGGCAGACAGCACAGGATATGGGAATGGGGACAGACTCTTGCCACAGGAAAGTATTTATTTTAAAGCAAGTTATATTTGTAATGTTTTGTAATATATTTTTTTCATCTAACAAAATATTCTCTAACATCTTTGACTCCAACAAGGTTTTTTTCAATATACATTAGTATAATTAAACAGTAGAAGAAGCTATTTCTCTAGTCAGCATACAAGATGATCTCCATACTAAGCTGTTTTTTTTCATTAGAAAACTAATTCCAGCACAGTATATATAATATGTTAATATTCTGTTGATCCATATGTATCTCACATTAAAATTTGGATTTGTTTTTTGAGAATTGTCATTATATTTTCAAGAAATAAAGCACCTGGTAGTAAATAAATTTTATTTAACGATATTTTTACAAATATCTGTTATTTCATATTATGTTAAATATATAATACAATTTTTTCTATTAATATAAATGAGTTTTTATATATTCCTATGAGTTCTGTGTAGACCATGTATTGAAAAACAGTGAAATCTAACTAATCTATAACTGTTACTATTAGTCACTTGATAGGGATGAGCTTAAAAACACTCAGAATATATTTAACTTTTCTTGAAATTACATATGATGTTTACACTTACTGAGATGAAAAAACTGTCCAAGATATATCCAAATCTTACAGTGAAAACAGCAGGCTTTCTGGTTGTTACCCTCATTCTTTCTTCTCTTTGGTCTGTAACACTGCTCATTCAGAATATCTCAGGTTAAAAAATAAGTTCTAAAATTAATGTAATAAACATACAAAAGCAGATGTTTATGAGATTTATTATAATTATACAAAAAAGTAATTACATTATAGCTGTATGTATGCCTTTTTGTTTCAAAAGTACTTTCAAAGATAAGTCTAACACTAACACTGAAAACACTAATGAGTATATACTATCATTACGATCGTTGGAATGCAGTCTAAAATGGATTTGTTTATACATTTTATAATTCAACGGAATAAAGATTCAGAGAAAGGATCTAAATGGACCTGAAGGAGGTTTCTGAAGTAACCAAAACCAAAAACCAGATGGCATTTTACAGGGCCAAAGGCAATATTCTGAATTGCATCTTCAAATGAACAAGAGCATAGGTACTACAGCCTTGAGACAGGTGGGAAAGACTGCAATGAAATCAGTGCCCCAATTTTAGTCAAATTACAGATGTCCAACCCAATAATAAGAGGTAGGCAAATGTAATTATTTGTAAACATGCATACACACATCATTATGCATATAAGAAATACAGTTATTCCTTCATTCGAAGCTCCTGCCCAAATAGAAAAAAATCTGTTATAAATATCTTTTTTTTTTTTTAAATTTTGCTCACAGAAAATTTGTTATATGCAGTCATGGAAATAACACATTTGTGAGTTTGTTTTGGAAGTTTTTGTAAGATTTTACTTTTCTGTACATGAGGAAAGAGATTGCAATTTACAAGACAGGTAAACAATTTAACAACATTCTGATGCAATTTAACAGAATTCTTCTATATCTCAGAAGAATTTTCATTTCCCATATGAAATCAGATACACTATTCTAGGAAACCACAATACACTTACAAAATGCAGTATTCTCCTAATTATTTAATAATGGACTTAAATTCTTCATTACTGATTTCTGAAATGACTGTAGAGCCTTCTTATTGAGTACAAAACTAGATATTTTGTAAGTATCATTTTGAAGATACAGAGCAATGTTCCTTTTTCCCTCTCTTGAAACCAAATTAATTTTATCTGGTTTACCTCTCTCTTTGACCTTCCTTAGGCTTTTTTTCTAAGAGCTGAATACAGCTACTGGACATTTTGATACTAACATATTAACAATGCTATCTCAAATTTTCCAAGTCCTTAGAGACAATAAGAACATGGAATACTATGGATAGCGAATGTGTTCCCCATGGGCAACAAGATTTTTGTTTAGTTTAAGTGGAAAATTAAAGGAAAAAAAAATTGAAGTTCCAATGAATAAAGGATTTGAAATAGTCTAACATTCTGTTCAAAGTACAAGAACTCCCATAGAAGAGATATATATTATAGCATCACAAATTGCGGGCCAGGGAGTAACTGTAATTTACATGACAGTAAAGCTGAAATTAAAACATGAAAATCAATAAAGTTACTTTTGAGTGTCCATTAACATATGTAGTACATAAGTTTAAATACTAACGCGAGACCAAATTTTCAATTATTCTAGCAAGACATTATCATAATTATTTTTAAAAATACAGCAGATACAGTTCTGAAGAGTATCTATCTAGAAATATGTTCTTCTAGTGCCCAAGTACTACAAAAAAAGAAATTAATAAAACAGGAGGTATTAGTTTCAGAGCAGTCCTCATAAATTAATTTGTAGTCTGTAGTTAGATGTTTAAGTTGTTCCTTTTATTTCTCATGGTTTGAAATAAATATATTACATTGACACCTTATAATAAAGGAGCTCCTTATTCTCACCCTTTACTGTTTAGTTATGAAAGCTTTCATTCTAACATATTTCACAAGTTCGCAGCTAACGACATGCAGTAGGTTTGCTCAAAGTACAGTTTCTGTTTGGAAAGTGACTGCCTAAAATATTATCTTCTTAATATTATATCTCTCTGTGAACAAGATGCTTTATTGCTTTTTATTTGACTTATTAATAATTTTCTTTCTCTTCTTCAAACACCTGTGGACTTCCAATACTTGCGAGCATTGTGTTAGGCAAATGATAACATCTGTGCTCCAAAAATTTTTGAAATTAATAATTAATATCATTTTTTATTATGTTGTTCATGGTAGTAAATGAAATAGATCATCATGAAAATGGATCAGTGAAGATGCTTCACTGAAATGCAGCTGTGTTTCTCTTTGCCAGGACACGATAAAAATTTGGTAGATTTAGCCCTTATCTCTCTTTTTAACCATAGTAGATGTGAGTACTGAAGTAAATATCTTAACTAGCTGTTATGCTATGTTTAGTTTAGCGGCTGCTTAGTATGAGGGCAATAATTTTTTTCTCTTTTCCTAATTTTGATTTCTGCCACTTCTGGAACAATGATTTGTCTCTCTTGCCTTCACCTGCTTCTCCACATCCATGCAATGCTAAGAATGATCTGGAGAAACGAAAATCTACTGCAATTCCTCAGAATTATTAGATAAGTTAACATAAGTGATTATCTCAATCATGTCACCATTATGAAGCATGATACTACTGAGTTTTCAGTAGGTACCTGGAGCAAATGAACAATTATCTTACGCATCATCTTTTGTCAAGAAACAACAGAATCATCTCTCTAGCACATGTACTATAGAGCACACAAATAATAATAAGACATTTATCCACAATTCTTCCTAAGAAATCTAAGAAAAAATCTCCATCAGAAGTCAGTTATTTAACTATATATTTTAAATCACCTATTTACCTAACATAAAAAAATAGTGCAATGTAATCAGAAACAGGTCAGTTTCTTAGCTGGAAACCATAATTAGGATAGGTAATAGGAAGATGAATAATAGAATTATACCCAAATATTGTTTGGGAGATTTTCTTTGGCAGAGAGCCCTGATTTTAAATCTTGGGTAACTAGAAATTTTTCTTCGAAATAAATGGTGTTTATGATATTTTTCAGAATTCAACCAGTAAGTGATTTTCAGCTGTAGATTTACTCTTTAGGAAGAACAACTGTATGGCAAAATAAGGCAATGACAGCACCTTTGAATTGGATACAGGCACTCTGGAGCAATAGTTAAAAATAAAAAATAGTTTAAAAAATAAACAAATAAAATTAGCCTACCCCTTCCAATGATCAGTGACAACCCAAGAGGAATACAATCTCTACCCTCACTACCCAGAAAGATACTGCTCTCTCAGCTGCTAACCCTTAAATGAGAGTGAGGAGGGGTGGTTCCAGGCTCCACCCCTTCCAATCACTCAGGTGCATTGCTTGCACCTGAGCTCTCTGGGTTAGCCCCGCCTTCTCACCTGGCGCTCAATCATTGGTTCCGGCAGTGACCTGGCTTTTCCACTGCAATGGTGGTAGACATACTGCTCAGACTGGCATCAGAATAGTGAATTGTAGGCTTTTTTTAGTATTTGGGTGTTAAACCGACCTTGAAAGGAAAGTACTTTTTTGATAGTAGAGATATACATGTCTAAGCTAGAATTCTCTTTAAAGTCCCACCTCCCCATAACACCAGAAAAAAAAATAAAAACCTTTATGTATTTATTTGTCACATTTGAGAAAGAACAAAAAGTCCTCAATTACATATCTTCTTGGAAGTGTCAAGATTAAGATATTGTATTGTTTTACAATGCTTATCCCTTGAAAATAAATTAACTCTCAGAGTGAAACGATAGGAAAAAGAAAACGTCCAATGGTAAAACTGATCCTCAAATAGTAGAGAAAAAAATATACTGCAACTGAAAACTGTAGATTGCAAATATATGTACATTTAAATTTATTAATAGGAATAATAAAAAAAAAAGTTGTAATGAATACTAATACTTTCTTTACTATTGTTCACTCCAGAGATTTGTAAACTCATACATATTATATGATATTGCAAGTATTATGCAAATGTTTTCTCTGCAATCCAAATAATAACAATATTTTCTGGGTCTATTTGAAATACCTGATATTCATGTAAGAACTTGCTTCATTTTATTTTGCTTTTGACATATTATATTGAATCTTATTTCTATTATTGCTTAATTTAAATAATTCATATCAAATCTATGATCATAAATATTTCTTCAATCTACACAATAGGCACAGTGTGATACGTGTTTGCAGTGAATCAAAATTAAGGCGTTGTTTTCTTTTGTAGTCAGATAACAATTAAAAGGGCTTCATTAGCCAAGGGAATAATTTATCAGAGAAATATCTGTGTTTTACATTTTATGTAAACTACTTTATACCCTAGAGAACTTAGAGTAACTCCTCTCTCCTGAAGTCTACAAACTTTCAACATATGACATACAGTAATTTCAGGAAGAATAAATCATTGTCAATTATTATTCATGATTGTATGTATCATTTAGCATCATAACTCAACATAATTTATTTACCAATTTTACATGGAGTTAAAACTCATTTGCAGTTCCTTAAAATTATGTTCATAAACCTTCTGAAAATACATGAAAATAACTTTAAAATATAAAGTAATTAAAATACAATAATTGAAAGGACTAACTATGTTTTTAGTTTCCAAACTCATGTATTTAGGGGCTAAGAAGACTTGAATGAGAAGGAAAAAGATTAATCCTGGAAATATGACGCATAATTCTTTACATCTTACTGAAAAACTAACCTTGAAAGGAAAGCAATGAAGCTATAAAGTGAATAAAATTATGAGAAAGCCTAGTAGTACGAACTTGATTTTAAGTTATTTTTTGTTTCTCCTAGTGTCACGGTTTTATGATTTTTGGTTATTGGTATTCCACATCATAACATCATATTGTGCACTGGGAGTTAAAAGTGTTAATGCTCCAGTTCCGGGTACCTGTCCCCGAAGAGAAGAACAACTACATTCCCCAGAAGATTGTTCGCCGTGCTGTTATCATTTCTGCTCAGGGAGAACAGATATAAGGCCTTGGTAGGTCATCTGACGTCTCTCTCTTTTCAATCATCAGCCTCTCCTAGCTCCTGCTCGTCCTGACCGTGCACATCATCACAGCACTAGCGTAAGGCCTACAGCTTTCAGATACTCTCTCTCATTATATTTGATTTATTAGCTTCAATTCTAATTATATTGTATTATAGTGTGTTATCTTGCATTCCGATACCATATTTAGTGAATTAGTTTGTTTCTCCTCATATCATTACCGCTGTTTTTAATTATTTGGGATCCCCTGTTTCCCTTTTCCGGAGACGCAGATTTACAAAATCCCTCTGCCCCACTAGTCACAGAACCAGGCCGTACCAGCCTGTAAACCGTTGACACCTAGGAATAGCTATGGGATTTTTGTTTTTGTTTTTGTTGTTGTTGTTGTTTTTCAAGTAATAACTTATATAATACAAAAAAGGCTTTTTTCCAGATGTCATATTTGCCAAAAACAACTCACTAAAAAGTGAAAAATGTAAAGGTTAATTGATTACATAATTTATGTCACTGGTATTTATTTTTTCTGTGAGAAATCTGCTGATCTGAAACAGCCTAAAAGTTTTATTACTGCTCATCAAGGAAAATTTTATTGAAAAATATAAAAAATCCCTCCATTTTCTTCATTGTACACCCAGGGGATTCTCTAAAAGTAATGCCTCCTATTTTATTATGTTGACTCATGATGTTAGAGAGAGATGTTAGTGGTACAGCAACCGAGGATGAACCTTTCTACCAAGATTCTGTAATATTTTGTTGCCATGCAACAGATGACAGCAGAGGGGCACACAGACAAAATGGTGTCTGACAAGGAAGTGTGTATTATGCATTTACTATTATGCAGTAGTAAATGGTTTTGATGGTTGTACCTACAGAGAAATAAATTCAAATGATTTTGCTCAATATAATATTTCTGACTTTTCCTGAGAAGAAGTAACAAAACTTAAATTTTCCTATTCTTTGATATACATATCATTTTAGATTTAAAACAGCATGTCATGAGGTGTTACAATCACTTTCATATCATAGAAAAAAAAACATATTGTAGAAAAATATCGATTTGCTGTTTGTAAAATGAGAGCTATTTAGTGCCAACAGATCAAATAGAAAAATCAACATAAGCTCAACTTTCTATCCTAGGGTATCTATACCAGTCCACCTAGAAATTATAAGAGCATCTCGACCTAGCTTACAATGACTGAAATTGCTTGAACAATTTTTAATTTCCTTTTGTAATTACAGAATCTCAAGTTGGAGCGCATTTAGAAATATATTACTTGAGCTCCTTCTGAGCCCTGAGAGGAAACTTGTCATTTTAGATTTAAACTGCAGCTATAAGTACATCTATAATACTTACTGAAATGCTATCTTATACTAATATGGTTTTGTAGCAACCACGGTAAAATGTGTGCATTTAAAATTAGTTCTCAGTATATAATGATGGATACTTTTCCCTTTTCCTTCCCCTTCCCTTGAAATGTTTAGAACCGCCCTAATGCACAAAATAATTCTGGTTATTTTCATAGAAAAGAGAGACCATCAAATTACAGTTGTAATAATTCAAACAATAATTGAGAAATGGACATCCAAAACTGTGACTCCAACTCCTATTTCAACTAAGGTTCAAAAAAAGGAAACAAATTTTTAAAAAATGCCTTTTCTCTGGAGACCTACCTTTATGGAAAACATGATTAAGGGTTTCTATTTCCCTTGGGAGTCTTTCTTGTTATTACTCTAATGTAAGTCGTGCTTACTTGATACAGCAGTGATAGGGTAAGTTACCCCCAAGACTATATTTTTTTTCACCATTTAAATGTCAAAACCTTGTCATTGTTATGGCAGCGGTGGTGGATTTTGTTTTAAATCTGTTCAAGAGCATTTCAGCAAACCAATATGAAACATTTGAAATAGAAATATTTTAAATACCTATTCAAGAAAACTGCAATATTTGCTCTTTCATGTTGGCTTGGAATGAAAAAAAATTTCAGAACTCAGAGTCTACCAAGAGACCGATAAAAGCAATTTTGCTTCACTCTGACATTAACATGTGAATGTCAGCAACAGTGATAATGACTGATTTCAAACTGCATATACAGCCTTATCCAAATACCAGCATATTAACTATCTTAACTATGCTTTAAAGGATTATGATTTCAACAGTATTGCATATTTTAAAATGTATTTTTTTTAAAGAGTTAATAATTCTACACGTCTGTCTAAATATATCATGCATGTTTTAGTGTGGCTTAAATATACTGGAAGTTTTCCATGTCATTGTCTCGCTCCAATTTATAGGAGGGAGATGAGGTTCTTTTAATGTATCTATACCCGACGTGAGATTAAGAACCAACGGTTCAAATGTTGGTCCAACCAGTTTATTACAAATCCTAGTTGCTTAGGGATATGGGGAAGGGAAGATGGGCGATAGAAAAGAGATAGGAAATAAGCAAGGAGTCTT
>JACDJE010000607.1:0-75756 GCA_016647715.1 Pavo muticus
GACCCATTGTCTCTGACAGAAGTAATCCGATCCTGACCCATTCCTTGTGTAATGTTATAACAGAGTTTCCAGATGCTCTTTTCTTATCTGGCCACACATCCTGCATTCCTGTACAACAGTTAGCCCTTATCTTGTCCTCTCCTTACTCAACCTCTTGCGGCATTGGCCTGTCTTGTCCTTCACAAGTCAGGGCTTGTCCCTTTGTTTAAGGAAGACTTTGGTCATTTTTTCATCCTGACTGGGTGGTCTGTAATAAATTGCTCTACTTATGTGTACTGTCCCACAATATCAAAACTACCCCAGTAATGTTGCAGATTTGTGACTATTTGTTCTAGTTTCTCCTGCTTGTTTCTCTAGCTATACTTCCTCATGCACATAAACTTGAAGTGGGCTACTTTCACCCCTACTCTATCATTTTGGAGGTCTCTCTTTTTCCTGGTGCCCTATATTGTTTGCTTTCTGGCTTTTTTTGTGAAATTTTAGCTCCATTCCACATTGTTCATGGTTTAAAGCTATACTCACCGGGTTTATCTGTGTCATTTTGGGATGCTGCATTGACCACTTAGGTACAGTAAAAGTCTCTAGTCAGAACTGGCTTATGCTTGGCTGGCTTGTACTCAAACATTTAGACAGGCTTTTTCCTTTTAGCTCCATGCTGGAAAATTAGTGTTTTACAAGGTTGAAGGCTGTGACCCTGGTTAAAGTCTGTGGCCCTTTTTGCATCTTTGTTCCTTCCCGGTAGAGTGCCTCCTGCCATGTTAGCCCTTTGTCTTTTACCTATGACATTTGTCTTACATGTTTTAGATCGTGCTCTTAGTTTCAGTATGCTGATCTTGTCTGAAAATGTCTTGTGCAGTCCTTTTTCTTTTTTTCATTTTCATGAACCTGTGACCTGTGATAAGAAGAGGGCAAATGATCCGTCTGAAACAAAAGTTCTGCCTTGGTAACTGCAAAGCTGTGAGTGAAAACTTAAGAAGCACAGGCTGACAAACTGCTTTGTCCTCAAGCCCCAGAGGCAGACAAATTTCTTTGCATATCCTGCACATTTTCCTGTCTGCCTAGTTTCTTCAAACTAATATCATTTCCTATTAAATATATATATATATATAAATTATGTTAAATATATGTATATATATATTCATAAAGAGTGGTTTGAAGAAATATCCTGAACATTTCCTATACACTTCTGGACTGTAAGCTTTACCCTAAACTCTGTGATTATACTGTGTAAGTGTTGGGATACAGGAAAAGAGTGATCAAAGCATAACAGTTTTAAAATAAGTATTTTAAAATTTGTTTTCTAAGTTTATATGAAGATAATTTTTCTTTTTTAAAATTTCTGGAGGCTCAGAAACTTGTATGAGACCAAATTTAAATTGCTGAAAACTTCAAAAATGCCAGCAACTAAAGTTCAGTGTAGTATGCATTGGCAAAATCATACCCGTGGATTAGTCTTCAGTGGGTTGAAGAGGAGAAAAACTGACATCCAGGATGTTCCCTCAAGAATAAAAACAGATTTTTTTCTACAAATGCAAACTTATTTTTGATACAGCCTTACTGTAGGTTGAAATAATAAACAAAAGTGAATCAAATGAGTTACTTACGCTCTGCATCGATTATTTTCTACAAAAAGGGATAAAATGAGAGAGTTTATGATACTTACAATGATGGGGAAAAAAAATATCCAAAGCAACCGTAGCTTGCATTTTATTGGATAGATGATACGGAAATTCAGAAGAAAAATGGTATAAATATACATAGGTGAAACTACATTGGTGGGGGTGGATTTCACATACAGAAACCAATATGCCAACATATTCAATATGACAAATGGCAATATTATTCACCTCAAAAAGATATAGGCACTAGGTTTGAGAAATTCGGAAAATTTGGATTCCAAAACACGTATTCAATTTATATCTTCTCTCTTCCCTCTTTTTCTCATTTCCATTCTCGGCTAGGTGCCTCTTTCATAGCTTTTTTAATCAAATCTCTTCAGTTTAACTTAGAAATTAAAAATAAAACTTGGATTTGAGAACTAAACTTCCTAGTGTGAATCATATTCCTATTATTCCAATGAGGATTGATTTCTATTAAAATTCCAGCCCATTTTAGTCTTTGTAATGAGCTTAAAATAGCTGCCAGCTTGCAGTGCTGGAATTAATGATAATTAAATGTAACACAAAATGTAT
Source organism: Pavo muticus (assembly GCA_016647715.1). NCBI lineage: Eukaryota > Metazoa > Chordata > Aves > Galliformes > Phasianidae > Pavo > Pavo muticus. Next base: position 2,193 of record JACDJE010000607.1, read on the forward strand.
TTCCATATTTTGTATTGCTTAAATGATTTCATCTCATACGTAGTATGATTCTTTTTAGAGATGACTACTTCTATTTAATCTCTTCCCCAATTTTAATTTGAATTTCATATTGTTCCTGACTGTTTAATGAATATTTTGGGAGATGGCCATAGTGTTGTTAATTATACTGGAGACTGAGTATAATTAATTCTTTTGGACCCAAAGTCAGCTAGTTAATCGATTTCTGATGAAACTGAAGATTAAACACAGATAGTTCACTTCTTCCTTCATTCATTTTAATTTTTCCCTCTCTGAATTCAATCAGATTACTTTGGGAAGTCATTGTTGGCAAATCAGTTCATGGACGCACTTTGGATACTATCCAGATGTTAATAGATGGATGATCCACTCAGATCAGTCAACTTCCTCCCTATTTTTTCAAATTTATTTTTTTAAAAAAATGCTTTATCTCTTTTGAGTAGGTTTACCAGCATTATTCGTAATTCATATTTAATGATTTTTAACCACTTAAGACCAGTAACTTCATTAACCAAGCATGGGATAGAATAGAGTCTTCAAATAAGTTCTCTGAAGACTAGACAATTCACACAGTAAAGGAGCTGTGGTGATGTGGAAGACAATTGCTCATATTAGTGAGGCATTAACTCATGTAGCTAAATTTGATTTTAAGAAATGGTTTGAAAAGGCTTAGATGAAAAAGAGAAAAATGCATTAGTATGCACAGGAGTTCCTGTCACTTTTTTTTTTTTTTAACTGCTATAAATAATGGTATATTTTAATTTTTGACAGCAGGAAAAGCCCTAAAGGCTGTAAGGAGATAATATAAAAAAAGGGGGCAAGGAAAAGATTAAAAAGAACAGGAGGAGGACATTCTTCTATTCAGTGAGAAAAACTTTGTGTATATTTTTTCATTTATTACTCTGCAGATAGTAATAGCTCTAGATTTTCCACTGTAATGGCTCACAGTTCAAGTATATTCTATCATTGTACTCAGTACCCTTCTGTGAACAGACTTAAGACAGCTTTTAATGTTGTTTCTTCATGGCTGAATAAGAGAAAAGTGTGCCAAGTGAATCATTATTTACACTTTCTGGAGAATTAGGGACAACATTTGACAATGGTTTCTTATATGAATTAATCCCTTTTGAACAAGATGTGTAAACATATAATTCAATCTCTTCAACATTTGAGGTGTTTGATTGTTAACTTTATATTAAATGCATTATTCAATTAAAGACTAGGTGTTAACTAAGAAATTTTCTCTTTCTCAGATGAAGATCTGATATGCAAGGTCTTTATCAGCATTTGTACTGTTCAGTCTTCAAACAGTGACTTTGAAGCAAAAACTTCATCAATTTAAAAGCTATTACAATTTTCTGATGAATATTCTTATACATTTGGCAACAGTTTTTCATATTGATAGCTGTCAGTGGGTAACTGGATTATATAACTTCAATTTTCATTCCACGAACCATTAATTTTACATTTTAAATGAAATAATCTGAAAGTGAAATGTGTGTATTTTGTTATGATAGTATATCTTTTTACATTAGGTTTTGTGTTTGTTGTTGTTGTTATTATTTTTCTTTTTTTTTCTTTTTTTGGGGAGGAAGAGGCAATGGAACTACGTATTAAACAGACATTATAATGTAAAAACAACTTACAAATACATATATTTACATCTAATGATAAAATGCAGAATGCTAGCTAAGGAATATGTTTGCTCTCAAAGTTATCACAAGAGCAGAAGCCTAGCAAGAGTTCCACTTTCATTTCCACTTCTGAAGAAGTTTCTCTTTAAGTTCTCTTGTACTCTCGGAGGTCCTGAAGAAAACTAACAATTGGTGTGGACTCAAAAAACTTCTTAAATTTTCATGCTGTCTCAGCTATCTGAATTTGGAAATGAAAGATGACTGCCTCTTTACAACCTTCTTATCCCTAAGGTCTAAACACAGAGTAAATTGGTAACTGGGTTTTCAAACTCATAAAAGAATTTACATTAATTTTAACATACCATGAAATGGAGGCTTAGTCCTCCATTACAGTACAAGCCTGTATTTCCAAAGCATTTTGGTGCTTTGATTGCACACTACTTTTTCAATTGGACTTAAGAAATATTAGTTAAAGATCAGAGGGCTGTGGGTGTTGGTGTTTTCTTAAAATTTTATTTCAAAATATTTTATGTTTCTTAATCGTAGTAGTGGTAAAGTGGCAGGGAAATATAAAAGAATTCATTAGAAATATGTTTTATTAATGTAGAACTTTGTGTGACCAAAAAGATAGCAGCATTCCTGATATTTTTGAAGTTTACAAAAAAGACAATTGTTCTAATATTTTTCTTCAGAATTACAAATAGTTTTGTTTCAACACTTAATATTCAGAATGAAAAATTTAGACAGGGAGGTCTAGCCAGACTATTTTCTATTACGTGTGCTTTTTTTTTTTTCTTTTTCAGTTGGCAAAAATTTATCTTCATATTCATGTTTCCTGTGAAGATAATGAGAATCAGAGAGTCAGACTTTTAAGTTTTAGTAAACTCACATTTGCAGTGACATTTAAACCTATGAATTCAGAGATGTGAATTTCAATGATGTTCTGGTATTGTAGCTACTCTCACATTACTCAGCTATAAATAGACAGCTAATTATATACGTATACTTACTAGATAGAAGGTGAAGAATGGATTACAATACTAACATTTTTCCCTTCTTTTCCCAATCTACAGTTCCCTCCCAGTCTAGTGTGTTGAGTTAATGTTAATTCAGCTAGATACCTAACCTCAAATGGTCATCAAACAAAATTACTGAATCTCGTATTTTAGAAGTACTCAATTAGTATTCAGTGGAATAGAGTGTCTTTTTCTATTTCTATATTTGGTTTTTAACATTTATTTACCTAGACAAATTACATGGAAATAATAGGAGGATCTGCTGCGTTGCAGGTGCTCCCTTTTTAATGAAAGAAGCATATTCAATGAGAGCACTTACATAATCAAAACTGATTCCCTACTTCATGTAGAAAATATCAACAAATAATTACAAGTTGTTTATTTACACCTTTCATAAGAAGAACATAACATATCACCATTAAATCTAGTAACTATAATCAAAGGGAACTGAATAACACAGTGCAGTAAACTGCCCCAGTATAGGCTGCAAAGAACAGCTTCATGTCCTGGCACTGAATCTTTCCAGTGCTGCATTCCCCTGATTTATCCTTCTAAATATAATTATAGTTATGTTGATAATGATGATCATAGTGGTGATAACAGTAACAGCTGGTGTGGTAGAAGTTACTGCAAGCAAAATTAGTTTCATTCATTTAAAAAATAATCTGATCCATCAAACTGCTGGATATTGCTGAATGAAGTTATTGATTACAGTATGTGCCAAAAGACTAAAACAAAAGCATTGAAAAATTTTATGCTGAAAATGCTGCGAATGGCTTCATATATTTCAGACTCTTGTCTTGCCTATAGCCAGATTCAGCTTTTGTCACATTCAAGGACAATGCTATGAGGAAGAAATTTTTGCAGTGGGCCTTAGTTTTGCCTATTGATATATTCTTTTTTTACAGAAAATAAGGATAGTCATAAATCTTCTAAACATCAGATAATATTGTACTGTCTATGTTTTATTTTCCTGTTAATAAATTATTATTGTTCAGTGAGTTTGTTATACTACTATTATTTGTATTGCATAAGAAAGACAAACCTTTCAATATTTTTGTCCTAATAGTCAACGCTTCCATGAATTTCCAACATCTGATTTCTGATTGGCTTCAAATGTACATAAAAAAAGTTTATGATCACACTTTCTCATGCAAAACTACACTTTAGGCTATCAAAGTGGCACTATGAATAAGGAAAAACAAAACAAAACAAATAAAAAATATAGACATAGGAACACTTTCTGAAAAAAAAATAATTAATTAAAAAAAATAGACCATCTCTCAAGTCTGGTTTCAGAGACTTCATGATTTCTGTTTGCTATACACATGAAAGAAAACTTTTCTTAAAAAAAAAATATAAAAAGGCAAAGTACCAAAATAACAGGATTACTACTACCACTGGTAATAATAGTTAATAATAATTTTACCCTCTTAAAATTTACCAGTCCTTGAGATTCATTTTTGGCCTTGTAGCAGTTTTCCTTACACTTAGTTCTTCAGCAAAGTTGCTCTACTATGATTATAGAATCATAGAATCATCTGAGTTGGAAGGGCCCCTTAAAGGTCACCTTTTCTAATTCCTCTGCAATGAACAGGGACATCTACAGCTAGATCAGGGATCAGGTTGTTCAGGGCCCCATCCAGCCTCACCTTGAGTGTCTCCAGGAATGGGACATACACCACATCCAGCAACCTGGGCCAGTGCTTCACCACCCTTATTGTAAAAAACTTCTTCCTTATATCCAGTCTAAATCTCCTCTCTTTTAGTTTGAAACCATTTCCCCTTGTCCTGTCACAATAGTCCCTGCTAATTAGTCTGCCCCCTTCCTTCTTATAGCCCTCCTTTAGATACAGAAAGGCCTCCATCAGGTCTCCCCGGAGCCTTCTCTTCTCCAGGCTGAACAGCCCCAGCTCTTTCAGCCCGTCCTCATAGGACAGGTGTTCCATCCCTTGGATCATTTTTTTGGCCCTTTTCTGGATGTGCTCCAACAGGTCCACATCTCTCCTGTACTGAGGACTCCACATCTGGATGGCATATCCCAGGTGAGGCCTCACCAGTGCAGGGTAGAGGGGCAGGATCACCTCCCTCAGCCATCTGGCCGTGAAATGAGGCTAACAGGTTGGTATTTCCCTGAGTGATCCTCTCTATCCTTCTTAAAAATGGGTGCTATATTGCCTTCTTTTCAGTCGCTAGGGACTTTACCTGACTGCCATAACTTTTCAAATATTATCAAGAATGGCTTGGTGACTACATCAGTCAGCTCCCTCAGGACTTTGGGTTGCATCTCATTGAGACCCATGGAATTATGAATGTTCAGGTTCTTCAGCTGGTCGTGAACTTGATCTTCATTTGCAGTGGCACAGGCATCTCGCTCCTCCAGTTCACACCTTTTGAACCATCTGCTCAAGGACTGTGTGTAGAGCAGTTGCTATTGAAGACTGAGGTAAAAAAGTTGTTGAGCACCTCAGTCTTCCCCTTGTCCATAGTTACTAGTCTGCCTGTATTGCTCACTAGTGGCTGTATGCCCTCCTTGACTTTCCTTTTCAGGTTGTGTCATAGCCTGTCTTGTCTTTCTTTGCACCCCTTGCCACTTCCAGATGGGCCTTGGCTTTCCTGACCTCATCCCTACGTAGCCTAGCAGCAAGTCTATACTCCTCCCAGGTTAGCTGTCTGTACTTCCACTGCCTGTGTGTTTTCTTCTTGTACTCCAAGTTTGATCAGCAGGTCCTGCTTCAGCCATTCCATTCTCTTGCCTTCCTTTCCTGGCTTCCAATGCCTGGGAATGGAGAGTTCTTGTGCCCTAAGGAAAGCTTCATTAATGATCTGCCAGCTCTGCTCAACTCCCTTGTCCCTGAGGGCAGATTCCCAGGGGCTTTTGTTGACTAACTCCCTGAAAAGTTGGAAATTGGCTTTCCTAAAATTAATCTTCCTGATTTTACTCTTTGCCTATCCAGTATCCCTCAGGAGTGCCACCATTGCACAGTCACTACAGCCCAGGCAGCCTCCAATCCTGATGTCAACTATCAGTTCACTAGTTCTGGTGAGCAAGAGGTCTAGCACTGCATCTCCCCTTGCTCAGGAAGTTATCCTCAGTACATTCCAGGAGCCTCCTGGATCACCTGTGGCTCACTGTGCTACTTTTCCGGCAGATGTCAGGGTGGTTGAAGTCCCAAAACAAGACAAGAGCCCATGAATGAGATGCCTCCTGTAGCTGGAGGAAGAAGGCTTCATCAACAAGTTCCGCTTGATCAGGAGGCCTGTAGTAGACCCAAGCCACAAGGTTCCCTTTGTTGCCTCTGTCTCTAACTCTCACCAATAGGCTTTCAACTTGCTTGTGTCCATTCTCTGGGCACAGCTCTTCACGCTCTATTCCTTCATTGATGTAGAGGGCAACACCTCCTCCCCTCCTTCCTCACCTGTCCCTTCTGTACAGCTTGTAGCCATCAACTGCTACATTCAAGTTGTGGGAATCATCCCACCAGGTTTTGGTGACAACAACAGCATTATGATTTTCCAGTAGCACAGGGGCTTCCAACTCCTCCTGTTTGTTTCCTAAGCTGCATGCTTAGGAGGTGTAGAGGCACTTCAGCTGGGCAGCTGGTCTCTCCACTTTCTTGGAGGATAACTCCTTAATTCCTTTGAAGTATCTTTAGTCTGCCTGTTTTCTTCATCATCATAAGTGCAGCAGGTTGAGGGTCCCCCCAGCACCTTGTCCCTCTAACTTATCTATGCTACTCCAAACCTTGTCATGGGACAGGCTTGCTGTCACCTCCTTCTCCCTAGTTTAAAGCCCTCTCAATGAACCCAGACAGCTCCTGGGACAGAATTCTTTTCCCCTTTTCCCTACTATTTTTCCCCTTTATTAGATTTCTTACCTGTCTGATAGAGATTGACGTCATTTCAAAGATGAAGGTTTCTTATGTAAAGACATTTTCACTGAAAGGTTAAGCTGAAGAAGGAGCATGATTCCATAATGTTATAAGTAAGCTCCTCACTTCAAAGGGAAAAAATTGCCTGCAGATCCAATATCTTCTCACAAAATTACTCATGGATTTAAACTATCACTGTCCAGAAACCCAGAAACAGTTCTAACAGAATAATGTTGAACTTCATGATCCCAGCCTCACTTAACCAGAGAGTTTTTTGATTGCTCTTATTCTTTGGGTCTCTTCTTATTTTCAGCATCTGTTTCAGCACACACCCCAGTTTCACAGAGAGTCTCACTAAAAGATCAGATTATAGACTGGAGAAGACAGCTCTGTCCTGGAGGGAGTTATCTCACCAGGTTGAACTTCACTGTGAGTTAGCTAGTGATTACAACAAAGCCCATAATGTGTTGCTTAAAAGAATACTGTGAAAATCTTTTTCAAGGAAAAATTTTGAGCTCTGGATCACAGCGGTTTAAAGACAGCTTCACTCAAAGCAGAGAATGTTCAGACTAGCCCTTACTTTTTCTATTGATTCACTGTAGATGACGTTCTTATTAGCAAGTGATTCTTTTGAGGAAGAAAACTTCCTGCTCATTTCAAAGTCTGGTAGTGCTTAAGGCTGCCTGATCCAGCTGTTTTCCTGCAGGAAAAAAAAAAAAACCTTTAAAAAAAAACAAAGTATTAAGTAAAGTTGCATTTCACTGAGGACCACATTTACAAGCCAATATAGGCTTGTTAATGAAACCTTTTTTTTTTTTTTTTCAATAATGAAAGGTGTTCCTTATCCGAATACATTTTAAACCTAACTCTTATTCAAAACATATCCTATTGTAGAGATCATAGTCTTTTCATACAGAGAACATACAAAAAATCTATTTCCCATCCCAATCAAATTGTGAAGAAAATATTTATGGAGAGAAAGCATGATGATGCTGTATAAGGGAAGCTATTTTAATGTGATATTTGAATATTTATATTTAATTTTTGAGGATAAATATTGAACACCTGATGCTTCACAAAATTAATTGTCTGATGCTGGATAGACCAGCTAATATAATTATGGAAATATTCTGAGTGTAATACTTACAATTGCCATGCATATTGCAACGAGGCAGTGCAGTAGGAACTCTTATTTGCCATGGCAACCATTAATTGGATATGCAGGAGGTGGTGTTTTGCTTTAAATAAATCTGACTGGGTCAGCAATTGAATGTTTCAAATAAATGATTTATATTTTACACATTTTTTTCACACTTTTTCTAGTTTTTGAATTATTTTTTCTTCATATTTATGTGTTCCCCAGAAAGAAATGGAATAAAATTGAATGGAACCCTGGGACATTATGTTTTATGATTATTTTTGTGAATGTACATTTCGTATTTTTAAGTCTGACAAATAAAAGCTGATTGTAATTGCATTTGTGTTCCTGCCATGTGTTCTCAGGCCTCTTTCTCTGTTATTTCTTTCTCATGTGACTATTAATCTGGATGAAATAGCTGTTTTGCATAAATCATTTCCATAAAAATGTATAGTTGTTTTTTGATTTACAGATAGCTTGGCACTGGAGACAGTCTTTATGTGTATCAGACTTGGATTCTGATTAAAATATGTTGAGATTAATATATGCAAAATTAGCTTCTAAATAAATGAATCCTAAGCAAATACCCAGGGAGAAATTAATAACATTTGAAGACAGTAGATATTTCCATCAGAAAAGTGTGAAGTGAAACAAAAAGATTCTATACCAAATTACAGATTCCATAGCAATGCCATAACCAGTAATATTTTTTTTAGAACAAACCTGACTACTCTTTTGTTGTGAGCCATGGTCTCAAATTTCTGGTTGCAGGTGCTGTCAAAGACAGACAGATGCAACTTGAAGGCACTTATGAATATGATTAATTTTATGAAAGTGACCAACTGTGCATAAGTCGAGGAAGATGAAGTTCTTATTTTCCTTGCTTATCTGTGGATGCTTCTTATGAAGTTAATATTTTCCTTGTTTGGGAATGTTTCTGTATTCAATACGGGGCAGAATCCCCTTAATGTTCTCTGATGAAGATATTGATGCCTCAGAATTAGGCCCACAAAACTTCAAACTCAAGTGCAACTCGACTGAATGCCTGGTGTTGTCGCTCACTGCTGAACCCAGACCCAGAACAGAATTCAGAGCTAGATATGTGTGAAGCACTACATACTTTTCGTGGAAGAATGCATGAACTCTGCAGCCTGCGGAGGATTTATCTCTAATATACTACAGCCCTGAATAATTTTCAGAAGCATCCCTACCATCTGCAATATGTATTTCAAAGATGTGATCAAGGAGTTTGGTTTTTTTGCTTGTTTGTTTTGTTGCTTTGGTTATTTGTTTTGCTTTTTAAGTAAAAAGATTTTGATGCAATTTTTTAAATATAAAAAAAATTACATAAGTAGGTTCTTGGACCCTTGCTTACCTGATAGAAACACGCAAGGGAGCTAGAATACCATCATATATTCTCACTGTGAGTCTAACCTTCTTGTGGAAACCACATCACTGCATTCCAACCAATAGATTGCTATACAAAAGTTACAACTCCTTCTGCATATATAGTTCAGTCTTCTTTATGCTATGCAGCTCATGGGTCTGGTACATATCAGTATCTATGAATGTCTTGGATTGGGCTTCTCTGGAAGATACAAACAGTGAAATCTGCATTTTGCATTTAATGTCTTTATTACTTGTTCTCAGTGGTTCTTTGGAGTAAAATTCTAACAAATATTTGAATAAATATGATTTTAGGTGGTCTCCAGATTCTTTCCAGACTCAAGACCATCATATTTTTACACACTGAGGAAAGTTTCCTTTATCTACATGAACATTGGCTGAAAATATGTCTTTTTTTTTTCACAGATGATTACTGGCTTCCAGATTAAGCAAAATGCTTAAGTGAATTAAGTCTTTCTATACCAGAAACTGTTTGTGACAGCTTTGTTCTAAACATAATGAGGACATATAAATTTTAATTGAGGTCATCACTATGTTGTTACATTAACCCCGAGTTATCCTTTTTTGTCCATGATAGTGAAAATAATAATAGAATCAGAATCATAGAATGGCTTGGGTTAGAAAGTACCTCAAGGATCATCAGGTTCCAATCCCCCTGCCACAGGCAGGGTTGCCAACCGCTAAATCAAGTATTAGATTAGATAGTCCAGGGCCCCATCCAAACTGGCCTTGAACACCTCCAGAAATGGGGCACTCACAGCATCTCTGGGCAACCTGTTCCAGTACCTGACCACTCTCTCACTAAAAAACTTCCCCCTGACATCCAATCTAAATCTTCCTGCCTTCAGTTTGAAAACATTCCTCCTTGTCCTGTCATTACCTACCCATGTAAAAGGTTGATCTTCCTCCTGTTTATAATCTCCCTTTACGTATTGCAAGGCTGTAATAAGTTCTCCTCACAGCCTTCTCCAAACAGAACAAGCCCAGCTCCTTCACTTTGTCATCACAGGAGGGGTGCTGCAGCTCTCTAATCAACATTGTGGCCCTCCTCTGGACCCTTTCCAAAAGCTCCACATCTTTCCTGTGGTGAGGGCCCCAGACTTGGATGGAGCACTCCAGATCGGGCTCACAGGGGCAGAGGAGAGAGGAACAACCACCTTTGCCCTGCTTGTCACCCCTCTTCTGATGCAGTCCATTGGCCTTCTGGGCTTCAAGCACACACTTCTGGCTCATGTCCAGCTTTTTGTCCACCAGAAACTCCAAGTCCTTTTCCACAGGGCTACTCCTTTTGAATTTATCAAGGTCCCTCTGCATGGCACCCCTTACTTCTGCCTTATCAATCACAACTCAGCTCAGCTCAAAGTCATCAAGAAACTTGCTGAGGGTGCACTCAATCCCCACATCTATGTCACTGATAAAGATGTTAATGAGTACCTGTCGCAAGACAGACTCCAGGGGAGCACTGCCTGCCAACAGGCTCCACCTGAACATAGAGCCATTGACTACAACCCTCTGGCTGCAACCATCCAACCAATTCTGTATTCACTGAGTAGTCCACCCTTCAAATCCATCTCTCTCCAATACAGAGTTAGGGATGTGGTGGGGAACCATATCAGAGACCATGCAAAATTCCAGGTAGATGACAACAGTTACCTTCCTTTTGTCCACCAATGACATCATTCCATCATAGAAGGCCACTAGATTGGTTATGCACAACAATCCCTTGGTGAAGTTACGCTAGCTGTCTCAGATCACCTGGTCATCCCTCATATGCCTTAACATGTCTTCTTTGGAGGATCTGTTCCATGATCTTGCCAGGTACAGAGGTGAGGCTCACCAGTCTGTTGTTCCCTGGATACTTTTCTTCCATTTCTTACAAATGGGAGTGATGCTTCCCTTTTTCCAGTCCCTGGGGACTTCACCTGACAGTAGGTGAATGGAGATATGATGGAGAGCAGCTCAGCAACCACATCAGCCAGCTCCCTTAGAACCCTGGGATGCATGTTTTTCTGCTCTGTAGACTTGTACACATTCAGTCTTACGAAGTGGTCTTGGACTTACTCTCTCATAGATGTGGGGAGGTTGCTCACTCAGTTTCCACCAAGAGGTTCAGGGATGTGAGGTTCAGGAATGCCAGAAATATGAGAATTCTGGCTGCCAGTGAAGACTGAGGCAAAGAACTAACTCATTGAGTAGCTCAGCATTCTCCATATCTGTTATAGCCAGTTCTCCTGGGTTTTTTTTTGCCTCTTCTGCCTGCTTTCTTACTCTGAGGGATGGAGAGCTTTTGTGCTCTCAGAAAGGCATCCTCAAAGTGTAGCCAGCTTTTCTCTACTCCATTGTCACTAAGGACAGCATCTGAGGAGATCTCATCCAATAATTTCTTAGACAGCCTGAAGTTCGCTCACCTGAAGTTCAGAGTTTTGACTCCATTCGTTGCCAGGCCTGCATTCCTAGAGATTATGAACTCAACCAGGGCATGGTCACTGCAGCCCAGGCTGCCTCTGATCTTAATGTCTTAATCAGCCTCCTCTGTATCGGTGACCACCAGGTCCAGAAATGCTTCACCTTAAGGAATGTTATCAAAGGAGTGACCTCAATTAATTGTAGAAAGGAATTTGGTAACAAGTAAAATAATATTTCATAAGACCATTTTCAGTTGATGGAACAAATACTTTATTTGTATTCTATTTGAATTATTATTTCATGAGAGATTTTGCATGTTTTAATATTTAGATATTTTTTCATGGAGGTGTCCTACTACTTCCTCTAGGCTTTGTTGAGCTGGGTATTCAGGGATCTAAATATGGGATGCAATCTCTGTTACATTGGGTACCGAGGAAGCAACAGTTTCAAAATTAGTGTACTGTTGATTGCCTAGCTTACATATAAACAATGAGATCATTAGCAACAAGAGTTCAGCATAATTGTACTAATGCACGCCAAAGGGTGCCAGAGCTCAGTTTACACCAAAGCCCTTAAACAGTATGACATATTTTTTTGGTTTTATTTGGCCTGAAAACTGGCATACAATTTAATAACATCATACAATATAAGCCAAGTTCTTAATATTATTTTAGAGAGGCCTCCTGTATAAACCACAAGCCTCCTGATCTCTTGTTTTGTGCTTCATTTTTAAAGATTTCAGGAAGGCTACAGACATATTTTCTCTCATTCCTCTGCCCACATTAATATTCCCATTTAATAATATTTTGCAATGGAAAAAAAGAGGGGGAAAAGGTGTTCTTTTATTGTTTGTTTTGTTGTTTGTAAATAAAAGGCTTCCAAATTATTTATCATTTCTTTTTCTGTGTGAACTGCAGCATCTCTTTGGGGGTTATAGCTGCCATCTAGGCAGCAATGATTTCACAGAATGTGACATTACTTTTTTAGAATTCAATTATGTTTTCTCTCATATCAGACAACATTAAATGTTAATATGAATTTTGGTCTTTTGACATCAATAATAGTTAAAATTCAAGGCAGATGACTACTTAGAAGACAGAAGATTGGGTCAATGGAGAAAAATCCTTTTACCATCAATGCAGATAACAACTGACAATCAGAATGATTCAGCAGTGTTTATTACAGTGGAAATAGTCTATATTCATTTAACTTCTGCATAAAGAGATTCTCAAGTGTTGTGCATTTATTAACTTTAAAAGATGGAAGTTCTCATGACACTTAAGTTGGTAACTGCTTTTTTTCATTTGGGTGACAAGCAAAATCCTCATCCTTCTTCCTCCTTGTCTTGGCTGTCAATCACATCAGTGACCTAGCCCTTAATTATGCTTACAATGACTGGGACATTTACACTGACTATCTCTCTTTTATCAGTTATATTTAATGTTGCCGACCTTCCTATACACTGGCTAGTAGAAGCTGGAATATAATGATGGCTAGAGCTCTTTGAGAGTTAGATAAAATAGGTGACAGAAAAGATAGTAAGGGAATGAGTAAATATGCCTCAGTGGTGAATGAGGGTGAGCAAAATTACTTAAAAATTAAATGTAGATATCTGGTTAAATTTCCATCTAGTGTTTGGGAAATTGTACAGAACTACTGGTCAAGATAGGTGCACTTTTCATTTTTTGTTTTATTTTGTTTTCTTCCCTTTTTCCCAATTTTTAATTTATCCCTGCCTACAAATTATCGAAGTTTCTTTTTGATACAGATCTTGCTACAGTCATCAATGCCTACTTCATTAATGGTTAATGATTCGCATAGGATGGATATTAAATTTTTACAGAAAACATAGTTGTTCAAATTCAGAAAGGTTGGCTATTAATTGCTGTATATTATTAAGGGAATTATACTTGTAATCTTTCATTCACAATGAAATAATTTGGTTTCTACATAGCTTTTACACCTTATTTTTGGCTCTATTTGCGTGTAGTGCTAGTATCTTTTGTGTGCATCAGGAAAGTTAAGATGGTAAAAACTGCCTTTTTCAATGTAATCCTTTTAAAAACTTTTTAAGTAGCTTCTGAGAAACTAAATTATCTGAAGTAAAGAGGGGACTAAAGAAAGCTATATAAGTTCTTTTTATTCCTCATTGGTATGTACAGAAAGCTTCCAACTTAAATTATCTAATGCCTGCAGGCTTCACTAGACTTTTTGCTATTTTTAGAAAACAAAATATCTACGACCATTAAATGGCATCATATTTTACTTCAGCAAATACCACACAATTCAGAGGCACTAATGAATATCCTGAGTTGGAAGGAACTCTCAAGGATTACTGAGTCTGACTTCTGACTCCATAAAAGATCACCCCAATTTCAAACCCTATATCTGAGAGCACTGTTCAAATGCTTCTTGAACTATGGCAACTTGGGGCAGTGACTACTGCCCTGGGGAGCCTATTCCAGAGCCCACCACCCTCTTGTGAAGAACCTCTTTGTAACATCCAACCTGACCCTCCCCTGACACAGCTCCATGCCATTTCCTCAGATCCTTTTGCTGTTACCAGAAAGCAGAGATTAGTACTGCCCCTCCATTCCCCTTGTGAGAAAGCTGTAGCATGAGGCCTCCCCTCAGTCTCCTCTTCTCTAGGCTGAATTAACCAAATGACCTCAGCCACTCCTCATACATCTTGCTCTCTAGACCCTTCACCATCTTCATAGCCCACCTTTGTATGCTAAGGGAAAAGTAATATAATCATTTTAAAAAGCTTTGTAATTGTAAATGGTGGTGAAGGTTTACATAAAAAGAAGTGGGAGGGTTTCTTGAAAACTCACACGTTCATAGATGATTGTACTTTAGCAAGAGATTGGTCTGGATGATCTCCTTCTGTCCATTCAACCCTATGATCCTATGAACCTATGTTTGAGACAACAATGAATACTCTAGATACATTGCTTGAGGAGACACTGGTATTCAGGAGAAATTCATCATCTGCTTCATTTTTACAAAAATACTCACAGCTCTTTGGTTTTTTTTGTTATCAGAAACTACAGAAGACCACAACTGTTTCACTTGGTAAGCTGTATCACCTGCCAAACCTTGGTTTACAGTCAAATCGTTGCGTTTACACAGAAGATAAAAGGTCAACCCCACCCTACTCTCATGCTTCAACCCCCCAGAAAGCCTACATAAAACTACAGCAACTTTATTTATGGAATCTTGTTCTCTTATAATGATTTGGCCTCTTTCTGTTCTCTGACTTTTGGAATTGTCTACCTTCCCTGCCATTTTCTGAATACTGGCCACGCTGGTGCCCCATGCTGCTCTCTGAATGGTTTGCATGCCTGTTCTACACACTCCACTCTGAATAGTGGCCATGCTTTTCTCTAGATGGCAAACACAATTCATTTCCAGACTGTTTTCTGAATGGTGGGCATGACTTAGTTTCACGCCATTCTCTGAACGATGGCCATGCCTGTGCCCCATGTTGTTGTCAGTTCAATGACAATGCACATTCCCCATCTTGTTCTCTGAATGATGGCCATATCTGTGCTACTTGTTCTCTGATCAGTCAGCATGTCTTGTCTCCACACTGTTTGCTGGATATTTGTCATGCCTCAATCTCTTGGCATTCTGTTGAAGATCCACCTCCAAGGCTTCTACATCATTATCAAGATGACTGGTGTGATGTGACCTCTTCCTGTTCTCTGAATTTTGAATACAACTTTGGTACCAATCTCTGAACAGTGGGCACGACTGGTCCCCATCCTGTTCTTAGGATGTTGGTCATGGTTGTTCAATTTGGCATCTTCTGAAGGATCCACCTCCATGGGCTCCTCCTCATCATTTGCTAGAGGATAGGTATGACTTGGTCTCATGCCTTTCCCTTGACAGTGGGCATATCTGTATGTCATATCCGTTTTGAAGGGACAAGCACACCCTGGCATGATATATACAGGTATATATGGACATGCCTGGCTGTGTCGGGAGTGGAGGGTGTGTGACCTGAGAGATACCCTGATTGTGGAAGATGGAGGAGAATCTGGAATACTTTCCTGGGGGATGGTGCCCCTGTGTCACTTTGCTAGCCAGAGAGAAAG
Organism: Pavo muticus; assembly: GCA_016647715.1. Classification (NCBI taxonomy): domain Eukaryota; kingdom Metazoa; phylum Chordata; class Aves; order Galliformes; family Phasianidae; genus Pavo; species Pavo muticus. The sequence goes on from JACDJE010000607.1 coordinate 17,784, forward strand.
GCTGCCCTTGGGCACAGGCACTGCCCTCCACATGCCTTTTTGGTGCCAAAAGCTGCATGCAGTGCCCAAGGTAAGGCCAGATAGCACACAGCAGAGTGGAAAAACCCCTTCCTTCACCTGGTGGCAGTGCTGGGCCTGATGCACACAGAGTACAGTTGGACCTTTGGGCTTCCAGGGCACACTGCTGAATCATGTTCAACGTGCCTTCAACCAGAACTCCCAGATCCTTTCTGTAGGGCTACTTTCCATCTTCTTGTCCCCCAGTTGGTATGTATTACTCCCAGGTGCTGAATCCAGCATTTCTGCTAAATTTCACGTTCTAGCCCTCTAATTTATCAAGGTCTCTCTGAAAGGCCTCTCTGCCCTCAAGGGAGTCAACAGCTCCTCCTAATTTAGTATCATCTGTATTGTAGACATTTTGTCCAGAAGAATATTGTGAAAGACAGCATCAAACAATGTGGTGCTTCACCTATAGTGCTACACTTCCTTTACTCCCATTTTGATTGTTATAATTCTTCAGAATCAGGAAAAAAAAAAAAAAAAAAAAAGATAATAGAAAAGCTGATAGAAAACCTATGATTAATTCTTGAAAGTCAGACTACAACTGAACAACATAGACTATAAAAGAAACATCAATCCATTTTCCACTCTTTCAGTTATCTTGCAGACTGCACAGTCACCAGGCTTTGAACTCTTCTCTCTCCTTGGAGGAATGAGGGTCCAGATGGCCCTAAGGTCTGCCTGACTTTCCTTCTGATCAGACTTTCTGACACTGAGCTGTATTACATATGAATCTTGGACTCATACACAAGAGAGCACCAGGAGACAGACTGAAATTCAGTTCTGAAGTACATAGAAAAAGCCACAAGTACAGGACCTTCTGAACAGTACACTAAAGCATCTGAAAAAAAACCACAGCAAAACATCAAACCTTTCTGAAACATCCTCGAGGCTTGGTTAAAAGTATGGCAACTCCAGTCTTTTAGCCACAAGAAACTGTGAAGGGGAAAAAAAGTTCTGAAATGCAATAGCTTACATACATTATAGTTAATAGTTTATATACTTTGTATAATAGTTTATGTTATATAAATATAATTATTTATAATATAGATTTGCTTAGCATGTGTTCATTCTCCCTGAAACAGGTGATGGTGATCTCATTTGTAAAGTAGTAAACCTAAGCAGATGGATAAACACTACATTGGATGATGCTGCTGAATGGATTCCTTTCTATCTACTCTCATTTGCACACCACCAGTGCCAGTTTATGATGCAAAGTAAACAGAAAGGTATTAAAGTATTTATCTGAATCCAAGAAAAGAAGTACTAGTGTAGAAGTTTTCCAGCAGTTCTTCACTGGAATAGTTAAAGTGGACAATATCTGTGCACAACATAAGGAGTAAAACTGTATCTCTAATTGAATATCTTCTATTCCAAAATAGAAACCTAAAAAGACTTGTTCTCCAATTAATACCAAATATGCACAAAACAATGTAAAATGTTTAAAAGCATGCTTCCCATTATAGTTTGGCTGCACATTTCCACATCACTGCACACCCAGATTCTGCAGGGTTAAGAGTAGAACTTTCCTCTGAGAAGCTTAAAAAAGGCCTCTGGGAATATATAGTCAAAATTGGATTTACCTGAAGCTTTTCCTAACTTCTTGAATCAGCAGTATTGAATGTCATTTAAAAAAAAAAATAATAATAATAATAAATAGAGTTCATTGACTTTTTCTTACCACATTTTTCCTGGTTGTAAATGTCATGAAAAATAACTTTTTTTTCCCAGTAAAGAATTCGAGAAAGTTTTTGCTTCCACCAGAACCTTTTAGTATGTGAAAGACCAAATAATAACTTATTTGAACTGATACTGACCAAAAATATCAAGTTTCCCTGGTTTTGGGCCACTTCTTCCATCTCTAAATTCAAACAGCTCTCTTGCTTATTCTCTCCATCCTCAAAGGAAACAAACACAAGGGGGAATGGTTATAAACTGAGACAGGGGAGGTTTAGGTTAGATATTAGGAGGAAGTTTTTCACACACAGGGTGGTGACACACTGGAACAGGTTGCCCAAGGAGGTTGTGGATGCCCCATCCCTGGAGGCATTCAAGGCCAGACTGGATGTGGCTCTGGGCAGCCTGGTCTAGTGGTTGATGACCCTGACCGAGGGAGGGGGGTTGAAACTAGATGATCACTATGGTCCTTTTCAACCCAGGCCATTCTATGATTCTATGAACACTGAAATTAGTAACCTTCTTCTAACACTTGTGGTGTGCGCTAATGCAGTACTCTCATGGTCTTTCTACCAATACTGTCTTCCAGTGAATTCTGCCATACAAAAAGCTCCCGAAGTTACAACTATTTTTCCATATGAAAGCCTTTTCTTTCATATAAGGCTTGAAGCTTTATTTTGTTTTATATATTTTTAATTTATTTTGCTCTGTTCAAAATAATGTGGTTAATGTTACAGGAGAAGGGAAAGAAATTAAATCAAATGCATATTAGAATCCATAATACTTTTGGCAATGCATCCCCATTCTGCAATTACTGAAACAAATAAAAAACAAAAGCATTATTTTGCTGCTCATTGTTATTTAAAATTCTACTAGCAAGTCTATGAAATTCCAAGGTATTTGGCTGTTTTCAGCATTTGGTACTTCTGCTCCAGAGCACTACTTAGCAGTCTTCTGGTTATTTACGGCCAAAAGATCTGGAGAACTATAAATAACATATTTTTCTTGATTAGGTAGTACATATAGGCAAAGCAGTGTTTTCAGAAAATGTATTATTCTTTTGATGGTCTGAATTTTAATTACATTGTATCAGAGTGCCTCTATGGCAGCTCTTCATTCCGAGGAAGAAGCTGTTTTAAATAGCAGTTTTCTCATTTGTGACGCACACAAATTCTACTCATTAAAGACTTAAAAATACATAAATCTGTTTACTGTTGTTATCAAAAGAACTTTAGAATACTACATTCCTTTGATGCTTGGGGTATAGTTTATATCCTAAGTAGGTGTAGTTGAACAGTAGAAAACCCTTTGGAAAAAGCCTATGATTCCTTGAGACTCAATAAAGTCAAGACTTCAGAAGAATTCAGCCTACACTCAGTATTTGAATATACACTTTTAAAAGATGTCTACTTTCTTTTTGTAAAACAATGATGTATCTGAGAGAAAAGCTACGCGAGAGTTTAGCAGTCTATTGGCAGGACTAACACCATCATTATCTGTGAGCTTACTCACTACTGCATAAACCCTCAGTCCACAAAGGGCTGAAATCATTTCTGGTTACGTCAAAGGGCATAATGTGAAGGGCAAAGAGATGTACCCTAATGTGAGAACAATGTGAAGAGCACTAATTGTTTCCTGAACCATCTAAAACTTTCACAAAAAAATGTTACGGGCTAAGTAGACATCAAACTTATATAATTTTTTTTTACCTTCTGTCTGCAGAACAAAGGAAAAAAATGCATCTATTAATCAAACAGATGGAAATATCTGTTTACTAAATGCATAAATTCATATTTCTATTTTTTACCTTATCAAATATTTTTGTTTGCTTCTTTGCATGTTTGTTTTTCTCCATTCATAATAACTCTGTGAATAGACAAATTGTTTCAGTTAATAGAAAATTGTGTTTCAGGGACATGAAATTAAAACAAATTCTAACCTTGCTGATTTACTAAAATAAAGAATGAATCAGTAAATTAAAATAAAGTAAAATAAATTTTGTGCATAAGAGCATATAATCAGATTGTCTAGTTACTGTAGTTATGGTAAACTCCAGTTCTCCATGCCAGAATTAAGAGGAAAATAAGAAGCTATGGACTTGGAAATTTACCCTTGGAACTGTGCATTTTCCCAAGTCATTTTTTTCTTGTTTCTTCTTTCTCCCTTATCTAGCTAGAAAAAAAAGTAATAATCAAGGAGAAAACAAAAAAGAACGCTGCACAGATATTTAAAATATGTGGCTAATACAAGGAATGACCATCTCTGAGGAAAACAAAATAAAGCAAAACTAAAAATTTAAAGAGACTAAAAATGTTCAAATGGAAAATAAATATTCTCTATTATAAATTCTTAGGTTTTGGCAGCGTAAGTAACTGTACCATGTTCAGTGTTTTTGCCTTGCACTACTCAGATCTGTGTGTCTATCATTGTCTGTAGAACTTATATTAAATTTCATTTGAATTAATTATGACATTTTGAGCGACTGAAGGAACTGGGGCTGTTTTAGTCTGGGGAAAAGGAGGCTGAGGGGAGACCTTAATGCTCTCTTCCAATATCTGAAAGGTGCTTACAGTGAAAGCGGGGCTGGTCTCTTCTCACTGGTGACAGGTGACAAGACGAGGGGAAATGGCCTCAAGTTGCACCAGGGTAAGTTTAGGTTGGATGTCAGGAGAAACTTCCTTACTGAAAGGGTTGTTAAGCACTGGAATAGGCTCCCAAGGGAGGTGGTTGAGTCCCTGAATGTGTTTAAAAACTGTTTTGATGTGGTGCTCAGGGACATGATTTAACAGAGGGTTGTTAGAGTTATGGTAGTATGGTTAGGTTGTGGTTGGACTCATTGATCTTTAAGGTCTTTTCCAAACTGAGCAATTCTATGATTCTATGATTCTATGACATTTTTGGTTTTAAATTTCTCAGACTGAAAAGAATACTTAGTCTTACTTACAGGTCTTCTTAAATTCCCTGTGGGAAATACTGGTTTTAAAGATTTAATTACTGTTCATCTGTATTCTGGTGCAGAGGATGTTAACTGTTTATGGTATTTGGTTCCTACTGCATGACTCAAGAATGTGAAACTAAATGCAGTGACTTTGGTTCCACTATAACCATGTATTGAATGAATAAATCCAAAGCCCAGACAGGGTTTACTCTTTTTTCTTCTTTTTTTTTCCTGTTTCCACTTTTTTTAATTCCTTCTATACCAAAATCAGTGAACAATATCTTGTGGGTTTTACTAAAGAAACTTTTACTTGCCATTTTCCTATTACTTAGGTGAGAGTGGAAGGCAGTTATTTGGTCTCATTTCTCATAGAAAGTGAATTTTAAATTTCCTGATAAAATTGGATTCTAAAACTTTTAAAAAGTCAGTGGGTTGTATGACTTGTTTCTTTAAGACTATTATTTATTTCACTTGTAACTCCAAATCCCAAAAGCTTTGTATAGATAATTGCTTTCTGCAGGCATGACAATAAGCAATCAGTCAATTCTATTACTGTGAGAGTGATACTGTGAGGGCTATGCCCAATGTCATCTGCTTCCCTGTAACGCATGCCCAACACACTCCGAGTTCCAGTGTTTACTTGTTATTACATTTTATATCATACAGCTAACAACAGATTTACAGTGACTTTGGTGCATGTCTGCTGTGAATACAGATAGCAAGAGACTAATAATTCTGTTTAAAAAGTTTGATTTATAAAAGGATAAGTAGGTAGGAACATACCTTTCTGTCCCTTTCATCCAAAATAATAACAAAAAAAATTATTATAAAATACTGTAAAGAGGAATTATGTATCTATGGTCAGAATGTTGTGGGTTGTTTTTTTGTTTGTTTGTTTGTTTTTCCCTCCATTCATTTGTACATCAAAATTAAATGAAAGGACAAGAAAGTAATGTTTAGAAGCTGTTCTCTTTTGGTATTATAATGTCAAATCTCTTGATTTTTAATGCTTTTATTCAAAGAAACCTATGTAACTTACTTAGAAATCTGTCTTGGCATGACACCAGAATTGTAAAAAACATCTAAATATCTTTGTGTAAAAAGATACACAAAGTATCAGAAAGGAAGGAAAGTTTATTTCAGCTGAGAGGTAAGAACTGTAATCAAATGAATCATGGCAAGGCCAGTAAGAACAATGCAAAATCCAATGAGAAAGGTGAAGGTTAAGGAAGAAAGAAACCAAATGATTGCAGCCCTACTAACAATTTCCTATTATCCAATAAAAAACTGACAGTAACAGAGAGCACAGATGTAGTACCACAGACAAAAATATAATGCTCTTTTGGGAAAAAAAAACACTCCAGGTTAGCTGTGACTATGCATTACTAAGCTGCAATTTGAGTGGTTAGGCGTGCCTGTTTTGTGAGACATCATGGAGTTTGGTCTGAGAAGATCATAGTTACTTTTCACTTTCCTTACCCCATCTTGTCTTCCCTTTATAATTCCATCTTTTAAATTTAGATTTCAACTTGCATTAATGACAGCAGGAAAAACTAGAAGAAAATTGTATAGACATGATTTTAACCTGTTCAAAATTATGCTGTGTGTAATGGAGGGCCAGGAGCCAGTAAGGGCCTGTCTTTCTCAAATCACCATTTAATTGGTGACAGTGTTGGCTTAAAGTGTCTCTGCAATATTTTCTGCATTTTCTTAGCACAGTGTGTTCTTGTGCTCTTTCTTTTCATTGATTTATTTTTCTTTTTTACTTCTAAAACCTGTTTTACCTGCTTTACAAGGTTGCAAAACTTGTAGCAATCACTATTTGACCATTACAGTTTGTATTTAAAGGCTGGAGCCTCTTGGTGTTATCTAGTTTCTGCACTTTGTCTGCTGACATTCTGATCTAGAGTCAATAATTCACTGTCATACAAAATAAACCACAGCTATGTCAAACCTGGCATAAGATGGAAAACAATTCTAAGAAACCAAATAAATGCCCAGATGACTGTCCTGCCTGCAGTTCTTTGCTGTGGTAGTTTTAATCTACCTAGTGTCTGAGTGGTTAACTTGCGAATGATGATGTGGGTTGCTGCAATAACTGCAGTTTCCTATATGCACTTTCAGGCCTTGATTCAGAGATTAAGGGTGGTTTAAAAAGACATGGGAAGGATTACTGTGAGTAAGGGAAAATGTGTTAGAGGGTAACTTTTGGCTACAATCTGTGAAAATTGTAGTGTTTTAATGAATGAGGCTGGAACGATACCACGATAGGAGATATAAGCAGATCATATGTAAGGACAACTCCTCATAATTTAGAAATATATTTATGAAGGTGTGAATTCTCTGTTCAGATTATCATTTTATTCTAATAACAGAAAATTTAGCATTTTATTCAGGTTGGAAGGAGCTTTCCTAGAAATGCATGGGAAGTCATAGCAACACAGATATGGCTTGGCTTTAGAAAGTCTATAACTTAGACAGTATAGTGGGTGCCAGAAAAAAGAACGAATTAATTAAACTGTAAATGAACACACAGTGTTGTACGGAATATAAGACACCAATTACTAGCAGTACAAATGTGGCATTGTAAGCAACTGCATGACAGATATGACAAAATATGTGCATATACAAACTCAGAAATAATCTATTTATTAATTGACTGGATCAGAAAATCCAATTGACCTTGGTTTGTTACTTTTTCTTTGTTTCTTCTTCGAACATATTTTCTGTAAGTGAATGGATAAGAATACCAGCATCACTGAGAACTATATTTGAATTACAAGAAAATAAATTTCTAAACAAATGGTATAAAACTCCATAAGTGCTTAAACTGGCCCATTTGAGAGCAACATTTTTTTTTTTATGCTGAGATCACAAAAATGCAGTGAACACAATGATGTCTCTGACCTGCACTTTAAGAACTGCTGGTATCTCCATCATTGCTTATATGGCGTATTCTTCATATAACCTATAAAAATGCTGCATGAAAGCGACTGTCTACAATCAGTCCTTGAAAGGAAATATGCACATAGACCCTAAAAAGCTCAGCACAGGGAGGTATATTACACAGCATTAAATCTCCAAGTGTCTTTTTAGTTTCCAAGTGAAACTACAAGAACAGCTGTACTCTCTTAGCACAGATTAATTCCAGGAGAGAAGAAAGAAGAAAAAAAATCAACAAACTGCAACAGCAAAGACACAGGTAAATTATCACTGGACTTGGCCAAGTATATTTAATAAACGCTTGGATGAAAAATTAAAACTGCCTTGTATCTTAATGGGAAACTGTGTTTGGAAGAATCAAACATGCATTAGAGCGATACAGTCACCAGTAGCTGTCAGTTCAGCCAAATGACTTAGCAGCAGGATGCCTTCTGTGCGTCACAGAGCCTCCTCAAACTGAGGAACATTCTGCCACTTGCTGCAGTTGCATGGCTGTTTTGCACAGCAAGGATCGCGTATGTCAGTACAACCCTGCATATCCCTAATTTGTATTGTCATGTGGGAGCTCAAACCTGGAATGAGGCCCTGAAGGCACAAGAACTAATGAACTCTGCCTGGCATTACAAGAGTAATCCATCACCTACATGCAGTGGACCTTTTCTTTAGACTATGTTGATGAAATTTCTCTAATCTTTCACACCAAGTGACATTTTCTTAACCGTGTAAGACAGAATTTTCTCCTACCATTAACTTTCTATCATGAAATACACTGTGGTTAGTATATTCTAATTTGAAGTACTTCTCATTAAAACAAGGAAGAAGATGGAGAAAGAATAGAAGGAAAATGCCTAGCTTAGTCTTCTCTTCTTAGCTATGGATTTACAAGATAAATATAGAATTAAATGAAAACTGATATAACATTAGCATTTATCAGAAACCAAATAGATATATGCATGGATTTCAGTAGCTGTCCAGTTTCCTTAACATTAACACTAACAGAAAGTAAGCTGATATAATGCTAGCCTACTAAACTTTATTTTTTCAAGTCCTACTAAATTTTGTATTAAGGCTTTCTGACTGCCAGTTTTCTACAGAAGAAACATTCTCTCAGAACAGCAAAGTTTGGAAATCACTTCTATCAATGTTTTTCAAGAAAAAAATACTACTATACAGTAAGAACAACATATCCTATTACTATTACTGTTATATAGTAAGTATATACTTACTTGTATTTCTAAAAGAGATGGTCGATGAGAAAAGGAGTCAGAGTTCAGTGGGAGAGCAGCTAAAGAGCAGCACAAAGGAATACCAACCACTCCAGCCAATAAAACAGTTTCATCAGAGGCCTCTACACTAATATGTGTAGCATGGAGAATAAACAGGAGTTAGAGATGTGTGCACACATGCAGGGTTATGTTCTTATTGGCTTTGTTAAAAACTTAACATTTTATTTTAATCTGAATGTGTTGATGAAGACAAGCCCATTGCCAAATCATGACCTTGTCAATGAAAACCTAAGTTATGAAGATTAAAAAAGTAAATAAATATCTAGACCAAGAATATCCATTAATATTTAGAATTAGTTGGTACAGAGAAGTCCCTTGGTCTTGACTCTGGACTAAAGGCAGTCTAGATTATAACAGTGGTCCATTTTGCCTTAAAGTTACAAAAATGGAACCAAAGTTTTCTGAACTAGTGCATTTAAATTTAAGATAGGATTCTAAAAGACTCTCAGCAGAAATACCCCTTTAATTTATACTCCATAAGGAGCTATGTGTAAGTGTCACTCACTTCCTTATCAAGCCAGGAAGACTAGCCTTCTTGATAACAGTAGGTTCTATGAAAAGAGAAAGGGACAGATTGTGATGTTCAATTCTAGTTACAGTTTTACAAAAGTGTTTAGGCAGAAAATCCCATCAAGGACTGTAGTATACTGAAGCACAGATCTGGGACTAATGAACTGCAGCCACAGCTTCCAGACTTTTTGCAATGGAGAAGCTTACTTCTCTGGGAGCAGTGAGTCAGTGGCCAAGTGGCTCAGTCCAGCTGCAGTAATAAGCTAGCATGACATGCACATGACCTTCAAAATCCACCCTGAGTGCCCCCCTGCTACACTGCTCCTGAACAGAGAAAGCTAAGCCTGCGCTTCAGTGTTCATTATTTCATTTTTCCACTTTGATTTTTTTAATCTATCCATTTGGCTTGTATTTAATGTCTTTTCTTGACCCTCTGAATGATCATCACTAATGCACTGATACTCAGCATCTTCAATTCCACTACTTAAAGTGCTGTTAAACCAAGTGCTATAATGAGACCCTTCAAGGATACTTTTCTATGGAAATTGATAAACTATGCTCTTATGTTTTTATGGTGTTATGCTAAATGGTCAGTTCACACTGCAAAAGACAAGAAGTATTGTATGTGGACCCATTCTTATTAGGATACTTGGCAGCAATTTAATCCAAATAAATTCAGTTCAACTACATTTTTGGAAGACTGTTCATGTAAGTTTGGTTATTCTGATTTCAGAAGTCTAACGTTATAACAGATGAAATTTAATTAGCGTGAAAACAATAAATCTCCATTTCATTTCTATTATTTTTTTCTTTTTTTTCCTGGAATACTGAGCTTTTATTAACCAGATTCATGTAAATTTTCTTTTGCATTCTCATTTTTTTCAATTTGTTTACAATATGTATTATTCAAAACAGAAGACTATTATTGATTCCCTCAGTAATGAAATAAGAAATAACTTCTTATTTAAAGACTTTTAGAAATATGTTTCCTTTATTAAAAAAAAAAAAACTGTTTTGTTTTTTTCTAACTGCAATTCTAACTGAATTGCAAAAATTTCCACAAAAAGTTTTAATATTACAAATGATAAAATATCAAAGGAAAATAATTTGGAATCTTGATTGAATTAGTATTAGAGAATTTTAATGAAGAGGAAAAGGCTAAATTAGCATTGGCACTCGCACAAATGAGACAAAATCGTTAATCTGCACAAGGTACAGATTTTTAAGAAACTTCATTTTGATCAACTAAAAACCCTAGTGGTTATTTTTTAACCACTTTCACTTACAGCCCAGGATATGATTGATTTTCTGAGCTGCAAGCATGCATTGCCAGCTCATGCGTGTTTCATCAACCAACACCCCCCTGTCATTCTCTGCAAGGGTGCTCTGGTTTCCCACTCAGCTTGTATTCATGTTTACAATTGCCCCAAACCATCTGCAGAACTTGCATCTGACCTAGTTGAACTTTGTGAGGTTTGCATGGGCCCACTTCTCAAGCCTGAGAAGTTCCCTTTGGATGGCATTTCTTTAGTTAATTGTGTCAAAAAAAAAAGTATTTATTTTATCTTCTAGAATTAGTTTGACTACCTATTCTTTTTGATATTAATGTATAAAATAACTTAAAATCTCCCTCTCTTGTCTGAAATGTTTTATGAGTCTTGTAAAAGTGTGTGGGGTTTTTTTGTTTGTATTTTTGTTTTGTTTTTAAAGCAGTCCTTATAATTTTCCTGAATGTATTTGTATACTGTCAGAACAGATACTCACTATTATCTATTCAGCTCTGTCCCATATGGACAGTATAAACTATGATTTGAGCTCTACTGTTGATTATACAATTTTGACTTTGTGAGTGCTCTAGTTTTGGCTTAATTAATTTGCTTTTATGTTGCTTTAGGAAGAAAATGTAAAGCATGAACTTGATATTGGTAGTCCTTTCCTATTATTCTTATGACTACTCCTATCATTATTGTTTCAATATATCCTAAGATATGTTTAATATATTCTGAGATATTCTGAAGGAAAAATTGTATATGGTTGTATGTCTGGGTATTATATTAGAGACAAAGAAAAAATGCAAGCTAAAAATGTGCCCTGCTCAAGTCTTGTAGAAAAACACAACTTCTAAGCTTTCAAGAAAAAATACTTCACCTCCTAAATCTTTTGAAGAAACCTGTTCTAGCTCAGTAACTGTTTAAATTACTTGCACTGAATGTTTACCCCAATGGGGATGCTTTTTAAAAAATACAATAAAAGGCTGAATAAAGCAGAGATAAGTTAAAACTACATGAATGAATATGGAGCATTTAATCGTCTTTGCATCCTGAAGTGTTCATCACATATTCTTTTTTCTTTATTTTCAATCCTTACAGCTGCTTTATCGGAAGCAAAATAATGATTTTGTTGACAAAGCACAGCAATACAAAACAGTATTGTGTTCTGACTGATACTTTTAATGCTCAGTAATAGAGGATACCTATGCCAGACATAACAATACCCTCTTGTGTTTGTTTTGTTTTGCATCTAAAACAGTGATCGCTGCTGTAATTAAAGGGAAATAGTTTCTGTTATATTTCTCAAAATACCAAATACTACTCTCTTACTCATGATTTCTGTCTTATTTTATATGTATTGCAAGCTGTTGACCTTCAGTTCCGAGCAATGATAACTTTCTCTCTTCTCTCTCCATCGTGGAAGAGGTTCTTCCTCATCAAGTGCAGAGCCCAGCCCCAGACACACACCTTCACTATACGACAAGCAAAACAGATGTGCTCTTAACAGCTTCAGCTGATACTGATGTTCACTTATTTTCATAACAAACCCTTTCATTTCCTGTGCACTCTTACATGGTATTTTGATGAAGATAAAGACATAGAAATATGATTATAATCTATTACTTTATGAGAGGATGACTGTGGATTCCAGTTAAAATAATATATAAACTTAAAATATTTCAGTGATAATAACATTCGTGCCCACATGAACCTCATGAAGTTCAACAAGCCCAAGAGCAAGGTCCTGCAAACACCATTACAGCCTGTGAGATGAATGGATTAAGAGTAGCCATGCCAGGAAGGACTCAGAAAAACTGTGAGATGAAAACTTGGACATGAGCCAGCAGTGTGCACTTGCAGCCCAGAAAACCAACTGTATTCTGGGCTGCATCAAAAGAAGCATGACTAGCAGATCAAGTAAGGTGATTTTCCCCCTCTAGTCTGCTCTTGTGAGATCTCACCATCAGCACTGCTCATGGTCATCACCTCAGCTCTGGGATCTCCTACATCAGAATGTTGTCCAGTTGGAGCAAGTCCAGGAGACATCCCCAGAGATGATCAGTGAGCTGGAGCATCTCCCCTACAAAGAAAGGCTGAGGGAGCTGGAATTGTGTAGCCAGGGAGATCTTATAGCATCCTGACAGTGCTTAGAGAGGCTATACAGAAAAGATAGGAAATGACTTCAAAATAACAGAGATGAAGTTTAGATAAGACGTTAAGAAGGTTAGCACTAGAACTGGTTACCCAGAGAAGTTGTGAATGCCCCATCCCTGGAAGTGTTCAGGGTCTGATTGGACAGGGCTTTAGGTAACGTGACGTAGTGAAAGATGTCTCTCCCAGGAGCAGGTTAGAAGCAGATGAGCATTAACAGTCCCTTCCAGCACAAACTATTCTATGACCCACTTAGCGGTCCAGTTGGGCACCCATCATTCAGGAACAACCAAAGCATTGGTGTGCTATTAAAACTGTTTTGGCTGAAATCAGAAGGGAAGGATGCAGTACAGTTCTAACTCAAGTTGAGACAAATACTTGTATTCATTTTGATACACTGGCTGAAAACAACCCTGTGAACACTGAAAAATATACAGCCTTTATCATGGTTTTATGATTTTTGGTTATCAGTATTCCACATCATAACATCATGTAGTGCACTGGGAGTTAAAGTGTTCTGAGTACCTGTCCTCGAAGAGAAGAAGAAGTCTTCCCCAGAAGACTGTTCACTGTCCTGTTACCATTTCTGTTCAGGGGGAACAGATATAAGGCCTTGGTAGGTCATCTGACCTGCTCTTCTTCGTCAGTCTCTCTCCCTGCTGCTCGACCGGACTGCGCGTCTCACCTCAGCATTACGGTGAGGCCTATCCAGCTTTTGGACAATCTCTTTCTCTCATTATATTTGATTTATTAGCTTCAGTTTTAATTATATTATATTATAGTGTGTTATCTTGCATTCCGATACCATATTTAGTAAATTAGTTTGTTTCTCCTCAGATCGTTGCCACTGTTTTTAATTATTTTGGGGTCCCCTGTTTCCCTTTTCCAGAGGCGCGGATTTTGTGAAATCCCTCTGCCCCGCTAGTCATGGAACCGGGCCGAACCAGCCCATAAAACGTTGACAAGCCTTGCCTGTTTTGATAAATGAATCTGAGAATAGGTTACAAGATTACCAAAAATTGCCAATTTTTTTGTACATTTGCAACTCTATTTTCAGTCAACATAATTACATATTACCAATTACATATTGGAGAATTTCCAAATGGAACGTAGGGGGTTGCAATGAGATATTCAACTAAAAAAGTTTGATCATGTCTCTGTACTAGACTTTTATAAGACCTGCCTTCCAGGGAAAAATATCTTGTTTCACAATCACGCCTTATACGTATCATTGCTTTTTGGCAGTATGCACATTTGTGAACAACTAGTTTCGAGGATGAAGCACAGGAAGAGTAAAATTTCATTAGAAGACTCTGATGAACACCTTGAGACACGACTCTGAATTGCAACCATTTCCATCAAACCATACTGGGGCATTAGTTTGACAAAAACAAGGTTAAATATCCCAACAGCTTTATGTTTTTGTTTCACTTTTTAAGTGTTTTGATAAAGTACATATATATATATTTATTGTTTATATAAATTAAGTATGTTATATCTTTTGTATACAGCTCAAGACAATTCCTCTTCATTCAGTGTGGCGCAAGCAAGCCCAGAGATTGGACACCCATGAGCTGTTATATAGGTTAAACAACAACAGGCACCTATGTTCTATATTTTTTTCTCTGAAGTCAAGAAGTGGGAGCTACATTCCTAACAGATCCTCAGCACTGAATGCTTGTACTCTAAGAAACTAAAATACGTTTTTCTTAACTTGCTTCAGGAAAGGTACTACATTTTATATTCCGCTATAGAATCATAGAATCATTTGAGTTGGAAGGGACCTTTAAAGATCATCTAAGTCCAGCTCCCCTGCAATGAACAGGGACATCATCAGTTAGATCGGGTCCCTCAGAGCCTGGTCCAGCCTGATCATGAACATCTCCAAGGATGGAGCTTCTACCATCTCTCTGGGCAACCTGTGCCAGTTCTTCACCACCCTTATCATAAAAAGTTTTTCTTTATATCTAATTAAAACCTCTACTCTCCCCTCTTCTAGTGTGAAACCATTTTCCCCTGCCTATCACAAAAAACACTGCTAAAGAGTCTGTCCCCTTCCTTCTTGTAACTCCCCTTCATATACTGAAAGGCCACTATCTGGTCTTTCCAGAGCCTGCTCTTCTCTAGGCTGAACCACTCCAACTCTCTCTGCCTGACCTCACAGGGGAAGTGTCCCATCCCTTATCAGTAAGTCAGTGCTGTTCCTAAAGTCAATATTGTTATTAAGAAAATGTGGGGAAAAAAATTTACTCAAGTCTTCTCAAGTGTCACAGTTCAAAGTACTTCAGCCTGAGGATGAGTCAGCCTTTCTCTAAATTCCTCAGAAATTCACTTTGAAAGACCTGTAGAAAGTCACTTTGTTTTCTTAGGAAAACTTGCTGAAGCTGCCTCATTAAAACTCATTGCCCATATCACCTGCTAGGGTATTATGTAGCTGTGAGGTAATCCAGATCAATTCAGATAGAATTTGCTTCATATTATGGGGTGCTGTGATGGAAACTTCTGGATTATTTTTAATCTTTAAGGTGAATAAACAACCTGCTGTACAAATAGATTCTGAGTACTATTTTTTCCTTTCTCATTTGGGTACTTTGTATAGTATTGTTTTTTTAAACTACTGACTTTAGTCCTTTGAGAATGTTATTATTTAGTCTAAGCTTAGTCCACTTCTGGCAATTGGATTTTCTGACATTTTAAGCCTCTGATACCACATTCTCTCCAAATTTAATAAATACAAATTGAGTTTCAAAGCGACTGTATGATCACATGCATAGTTTTCCAACACATCTTGCACTGGGACAGTACTCAAATGTCATGCAAACTAAATGCAAGTTTAAAATACAGACATTGGAAAGAATGAAGTCGGGACACCTGTCAAAACTTCTCACCCCGGGTGACAGCAAAATAATTGCCTGTTGTTCAGATGACAGCACAAAAATTGCTGTGTGGGCTGACTTGCTAACCATAACTGCAGTCTCATTAGCCACTTTTATACATTTTTAGGAAGATAAAAAATAAAACAAATAGAATAAGCTCTGTAAAAATCAGGTTTCCTTCAGAATGAGTTTTTGGCAGCTATGGTAAAAATCCTGATTCATGTACTGAATTCATATGCCAGTTTGAATACACTTCATTGAACATAACAGTTGGAAAAGAACTGGACATTAAAAATAGGTGTGTGCAGTTTTGTTTTTTTATTTTTTGGTAGTGTT
The DNA here is from genome assembly GCA_016647715.1 of Pavo muticus. NCBI lineage: Eukaryota > Metazoa > Chordata > Aves > Galliformes > Phasianidae > Pavo > Pavo muticus. The sequence continues at coordinate 33,832 of JACDJE010000607.1, forward strand.
TTTTTTCTGAAAGCAGGAATTGGATGCCCAGGGAAGAAAAACTGACTATTTCTTGTGCTTTATGTAAATTTTATGGTTGTTGGGGTTGGCTTGACTGCTACAAATACGCATTGACTATAAGACAGTTCAAGTTTTAGATTTAAGATTTATTTATTCCATTAAGAAAATGGAAAGCTTGAACAGCAGTTAGGACCTGAATCTTTTTGATTCCACAGCCCAACAAAATAGAGAGGAATCTCTTCTTAATTTGGATCATAATAGCCCAATAAACACAAAGTACAATAATGAACTAATGTAAAGCTCACAACAACAACAACAACAAAAAAGCAAAATCGCTTCTGACAGGTTCTTGGCAATATTAGGCAAAGTACAGGTTGACCAATAGTCATATACAGAAAGAAGACCAGAATTCACCCCACAGGTAAAGGGAGTCTCCAGACATAAAGGACTTCAGCTCACAAAACAGCCTAGATTAAAGAGATGCCCTCCCTTCAGTGGCTGCCCTTATATGAGACCAGCATGGCTCCACCCTGGGTCCACCCCTTCTGGGCACATGGAGAGCACAGGTGCAAACAATGTGCCTGTGCAACTGGGCCAGCCACACCCCTTCACCAGGTGCTCAAGCACCAGCTCAAGCCCTGACCTAACAGTTCCACTACAACTATGAAGTATTGGTAGTTTTAAAACAAACAAACAAACAAATATTATAATATACATGGAAGATAAATGAGAAGCTTCTTGCCTCTGACTTTCTGATTTACGCAAGTACAGAATTCTATGGATACTTGGCTTAATAGAATTGATTGTATTAAGTGCATGGAATACAGGAATATCCATTTCTTTGTTTAAGTCAAAGAGTAAATACTACAAAATAAATTAGATTATCCACACTAATTCCCTTCATGGTATTAGAGACTTACACATACGCTTTTTTTTTTTTTTCTTCCCCTCTTCTCCATGTTAACGTGAAGTTTGGTGTTTTGTTAACATGAAGTATGGTGTTTCTCAGTCCCAAATTCTGGATTTCAGAGAACTGTGATTGTGAACTCTGAATTTTTTGAGAAAAAATTAAAGCAGCTCCAAGAACATCTTTAAATGTAAAATTCCATATAAGTCAGAAGAGAGGATAAACAATAAAACTATGTTCAATTGAGTTTCCAGAAAATATTTTGATATTCAGAATACTATTCACAGTTATATTTTGGAGTTCCTGAATGATTTTGCAGAACAGCGTTTAAGAAAAAATAAAAGCTTGTTGCTACCTGGAGAGGTAAATTTTGGGGAAGTTAAAAAGAAAAACCATATATGAAAATTTTTGTTGATCTCTAAATGGGGCTCATTCAAATCAGATTTTTTTTTTTTCCCCCCCCTCATGTTTCTGTATCACTCATCAGTTCTGCTGGGTTTATAAGGGCTTGGTGTAAGGTGGGGGTAGTAGAACTAAATAAAACATGCAACTATTATTTGCTTCTCAGAGAGATCACCTCCAGATCTGAAGAATTTACATCATTAGATTAACTCAACAGAAATTCGTAGTGGACCAACATATTCTCACAAACCTCAGAACACAGTATTATATGAATAAAACAGCTTTCAGAAACACCTGCTTCTAAATCAAGTCAATCCTTGTGTTTTCCAGATCAATGAATATTTGATAGACGATCTATTAGGTTCACTGCCCATCTGGGACTGGAGAAAGATTATGATTTGAATATATTTTAAAGTTGAACGTTTTTTTTTCAGGCAGTAGTGGGTGATTACTACTCCGTCTCCCTCTCCGTGACCGTTATCACAATAATTATCCTTACTTTCTGTGTTGTGTGCTATGTCTCACATTAAACCAAGATCATTAACTGTTTTAAATAGAAGCTATCATGCCTTCATGAAATTCTATACAGTGTTGAATATAACAGCATACTGAATTATAAAGTCTGATCCAAAATTGTGGAGCACTTATAGAGTACTTTATTTCAACCTGTCTCTAATGAACTAGGCATTGTAAATATCATTTGGTATTTATATGCACACATGTACACGTTTGTTGGTTTTGTTTTCCTTTCTATGAGTATCAGTTTTTACTGTTTTGATCCAATAGCCATTTGATGGCAAACAAAGAGAAGAAGTGGAATAAATCTAAAAGCTATATTAAATCTGTATATGTTAGCTTGAATTACGTTTTCAAGTGTTGTATAGTAACTTTCACATAAAAGAAGCTGAAATGTATTTATGGCTGATGAATTCAAGTTATAACAACATGGACCAGAATAGGCAAAAAGAGCTGATTTGATCACTGACTGCCCACATGTCATGGTTTTCAGTGGTTTTCAGTTATAGGAAAGGCATGTATTATAAATTGATGGGTTTTTGTGTGTGTGTGTGTTTTTTATACCACCCTTGCCTTTGTTTACTACTCATTTTTACCCTTAAATACTTGCTTTTCTCCCTATACTCATTTAGGAATGTATGAGGGCTGCTCCAAAATTATTGCCTCCTATTTTATGATGTTGGCCCATGATTTCAGAAGTGGATGTTGGTGGTATGACAGTAGAGGTTGAATCTTCCCACCAATATTCTGTTCCATTTTGTTGCCATGCAACAGATGGTAGCAGAGGGGCAGTCTGACAAAATGATGTCTGAGACAGAAGTGCGTGTGAAGCAAAGGTGTATCACTGAATTCCTCCATATGAAAAAAAATGGTACCTTTTGACATTAATCAACATTAGCTAAACATTTCTGGAGACCAGACAGTGGATATAAGTACAGTGAGGCAGTGGGTGGTGCATTTCAGCAGTGGTGACAGCGACAGAGAGTCACCTCCACTGGTGCAGATTTTTATAAGCATGCTGTGCAGGCTCATGTTCACCTCTGTTTCAAACGCATAGCTAATGGTGGTGTCTGTGCTGAAAAATAGTGTTTTGTAGCAAAGAATTTGCTCTGTCAAGTAATGTTATTTGTCGCGTGTTAGCAACACCACACAGGGTTCTCGTGGTCTTTGTATCCATTTTAGTTTTCATGGAAAAGAATAGAAGGCATTATGTTTGGAGTGACTATGTTGTTAGGTGGACATTTTCATTATTTCTCCAGGGCTATTATCTGCTGATATTAACTTCAAGCATCCAAAGTAATTGCTGTCATGTTCTTTTAAAAGTATAGTACATGGCTCAGCAGTGGCCATGAAAACTTGCAATCTCACATATCACTGTGTGTGCTGACCAAAGTCAGTAAGTCCTATAGTGATAAAGATTGTCCTGTCTTCATTTCACTATCACACTCATAGCAAGTTGTTACACTTAGTGTTCATTAGTTCCAACTTCAGAATTATTTGATCCTACATAGTTACTTAGTTTTTAACTTTGATCTGAGCTGAATTTATTCCAGCAATGTATTTAAAATATAGGCCCACCCTTTGTGACTGGTTCTTTCTGGACATCAAGGATGGGATTCATGACACCTCATTTTATTCATCTGAAGGCTAGATGTCTTCATAGTCTCCAGAGAAATAAAAATGTTTGTACATTCTTTTAATCTTTGTTTCTCTCTGGGCGTGCCTTTCTCCACTGATTAGAAAGTAATTTTTAAATCATTTGTACTGAACACTCAGATTTTATACATTTAAAATGAAAAGAGAGTAATTCCTCTCAAAGTAAGGAATGGAGTTTTTCATTTTATGAAAGGTTGGTATGAAATTTTATTTTGAATGATTGGTGAGCCTGAGTATATATGACCTATATGTGCTGCCAGATTGCCCTTGAAACATGTGGAAAAGTAATAATCAGTACATCCACTCTCATCTATCCTCTTATTAAGACTCAGTTCCACAGGGCAGGTATTTAAATTCAGAGAACTGTACCTCATACTTAAAATAAGTACATGCTTAAGCCTGTCACTGAAATAAAAGCCAAGATGTTTCTGTCATCAGGTTACAAATGGTTTATATATCTGTCTTAATGAAACAAAAGCTTTGGGTAAGGAAATACAGCAAATCCATTACTGAGCAGTTTTTAATTAGTGCTAAGGACTGAATGCAGTCTCTATCATTACTATTGTAGTTACTTTCCTCCAAGCTATAGTGCTATTCATATGCTCTGTACAACTCTGCAAAGCTGGTGATGTTACAGGAGAGGTTACTGATCATTATGTGTGTCTAATTATAGAAACTGCATTTTTTTATATCTGTATTTCTTCTCCTTTGTTTCACATGGTGTATTTTATATCGCTTTACATGCCACTGGCTTTAATGCTTTTGATATGTAGTGTACGTGCTATGGAACTGAGATTATAGTTGCTTTCTTTGAAAGCACAAGAGCCTGGGCTGCCATTGTGATTAACTGCCCAAAAGGTGGGAGGAAGGTCAAGTACTGTGGAACATACTGTCACCATCAGATATATTCTAATTTTAAAGTGCTTAACATTTAAAATTTAAAGTTGGGGCTTTTTGGTTTTTTTTTTGTTTGTTTTTTAACAGTTGCTTTGAGTAGCTGTAGATGCAGTTGTATGCACTGCCATGGCTAGGAAAAAAACACTGAAATATAAAAGAGCCAAATTCTATCATGAAAAAGCTGAAATTATATCATTGAAGTTCCCACAAGCATCATCACAGATTGTAGGTTTGCTGCATCCCTGTAGCTAACGGAGTAGCCAATATCAAACAATTCAATGCCACATCCAATTAATGATAAGAATTGGTAAGAACTAATGATAAGAACTAATTACATCAAGCACGTTCTTCAGGAACACACATCAATGAGTGTCCTATATTACATATGAAATAATCAGATTCAGGAACTATGAATTTCACTTTCAAAAAAGCATAAACTGACTTCTAAAATCTTTCATCTGTCCATTCTTCCCATCTCTAAGATTCCAGATCCCTCACTTCAGGCTTTTGAACCCAGGATTATTTTTACTGTTCCCCGTCATTTTACTTCTAACCCTGATCAAAATCAGGTGACTTGAAGACCAGAAGATCATTTTACAGAAGTAGCTATTAAATGTTTTTGCGCTAGAAATTATTTCTGAATATAACTATAAATTTGAGGCATGAATTAGAACATTAGAACATTGGTTGCATGGTGAAAAAAAAAGCGATCAAGACCTATTTCAATCCTACTTCTTCCTTTAGGAAAGTGGGTTTTAGTGTTTAATCCCAGATTGTAACAGGTTGCACTGAATGTTTATAGCGAGCACTTTTTTCATTTCTTGTAAGCTATTTTTCTTCTCTTTTTTACTACTATTATCTGTAATTAGTTCTCTAATGTAATTGCATGTCCTTGTGTACATCCTTCCTTTAGGCATAGAACAAAATGACTTTTAGCCATTCCTTCTTGATTTCTGGAACATGAGAAAAATTCTCAAATTGTCTGCAAATGAAATAATGCTTTCCTGGCAACATGAACTTAATCACAGGAGATCCAGGAGAAGACAGAAGGCTGCAGTGATACAGGCCAATCTGATCCACATTCATTAACACTCTATTTTTATATAATACCCCAGAGAGACAGGCTGACAAAAATCTCATGAAGTTCAGTAAGGAGAAGTGCAGAGTTCTGATCCCTGGGAGGAACAATTCCAGGCACCTGGAACCACTCAGCTGGATAGCATCTTTGCCGAAAAGTCCTCGGAGTCCGATGGATACCAAGTTGAACATGAATCATTAATGTCTCCTTGCTGCAAAGAAGGCTAATGGTATTTTTGTCTGCAATGGGCAAAGTATCTCCAGCAAGTCAAGAGAAGTGATCCTTCCCCTCTATTCAGCACTGGTGAGGCCGCACCTGTAGTACTGTGTTCAGTTCTGGTCCCCCAGTACAAGAGAGACATGGACACACTGAAAAAGTGTCCAAGGAAGCATCACCATGATGGAGCATCTCTCCTGTGAAGAGAGGCTTAGACAGCTGTGACTGCTTCGCCTGGAGAAGAGGAGGCTCAGGGGAAATCACTGTCTTTAAATACCTGAAGGGAGAGTGCAAAGGACAGAATCATGCTACATTCAGTGGTGCCCAGAGCCAGGACAATGTAGACAAAGCAGTCAATGGGCACAAACACACACAGGAGACTCCCTGTGAACAACAGGCAGAGTTCACAGAATCACAGAATCACTAAGGTTGGAAAGGACCTATAAGATCATCTAGTCCAACCATCCNACTGTTTTGTTTTTTTCTAACTGCAATTCTAACTGAATTGCAAAAATTTCCACAAAAAGTTTTAATATTACAAATGATAAAATATCAAAGGAAAATAATTTGGAATCTTGATTGAATTAGTATTAGAGAATTTTAATGAAGAGGAAAAGGCTAAATTAGCATTGGCACTCGCACAAATGAGACAAAATCGTTAATCTGCACAAGGTACAGATTTTTAAGAAACTTCATTTTGATCAACTAAAAACCCTAGTGGTTATTTTTTAACCACTTTCACTTACAGCCCAGGATATGATTGATTTTCTGAGCTGCAAGCATGCATTGCCAGCTCATGCGTGTTTCATCAACCAACACCCCCCTGTCATTCTCTGCAAGGGTGCTCTGGTTTCCCACTCAGCTTGTATTCATGTTTACAATTGCCCCAAACCATCTGCAGAACTTGCATCTGACCTAGTTGAACTTTGTGAGGTTTGCATGGGCCCACTTCTCAAGCCTGAGAAGTTCCCTTTGGATGGCATTTCTTTAGTTAATTGTGTCAAAAAAAAAAGTATTTATTTTATCTTCTAGAATTAGTTTGACTACCTATTCTTTTTGATATTAATGTATAAAATAACTTAAAATCTCCCTCTCTTGTCTGAAATGTTTTATGAGTCTTGTAAAAGTGTGTGGGGTTTTTTTGTTTGTATTTTTGTTTTGTTTTTAAAGCAGTCCTTATAATTTTCCTGAATGTATTTGTATACTGTCAGAACAGATACTCACTATTATCTATTCAGCTCTGTCCCATATGGACAGTATAAACTATGATTTGAGCTCTACTGTTGATTATACAATTTTGACTTTGTGAGTGCTCTAGTTTTGGCTTAATTAATTTGCTTTTATGTTGCTTTAGGAAGAAAATGTAAAGCATGAACTTGATATTGGTAGTCCTTTCCTATTATTCTTATGACTACTCCTATCATTATTGTTTCAATATATCCTAAGATATGTTTAATATATTCTGAGATATTCTGAAGGAAAAATTGTATATGGTTGTATGTCTGGGTATTATATTAGAGACAAAGAAAAAATGCAAGCTAAAAATGTGCCCTGCTCAAGTCTTGTAGAAAAACACAACTTCTAAGCTTTCAAGAAAAAATACTTCACCTCCTAAATCTTTTGAAGAAACCTGTTCTAGCTCAGTAACTGTTTAAATTACTTGCACTGAATGTTTACCCCAATGGGGATGCTTTTTAAAAAATACAATAAAAGGCTGAATAAAGCAGAGATAAGTTAAAACTACATGAATGAATATGGAGCATTTAATCGTCTTTGCATCCTGAAGTGTTCATCACATATTCTTTTTTCATTATTTTCAATCCTTACAGCTGCTTTATCGGAAGCAAAATAATGATTTTGTTGACAAAGCACAGCAATACAAAACAGTATTGTGTTCTGACTGATACTTTTAATGCTCAGTAATAGAGGATACCTATGCCAGACATAACAATACCCTCTTGTGTTTGTTTTGTTTTGCATCTAAAACAGTGATCGCTGCTGTAATTAAAGGGAAATAGTTTCTGTTATATTTCTCAAAATACCAAATACTACTCTCTTACTCATGATTTCTGTCTTATTTTATATGTATTGCAAGCTGTTGACCTTCAGTTCCGAGCAATGATAACTTTCTCTCTTCTCTCTCCATCGTGGAAGAGGTTCTTCCTCATCAAGTGCAGAGCCCAGCCCCAGACACACACCTTCACTATACGACAAGCAAAACAGATGTGCTCTTAACAGCTTCAGCTGATACTGATGTTCACTTATTTTCATAACAAACCCTTTCATTTCCTGTGCACTCTTACATGGTATTTTGATAAAGATAAAGACATAGAAATATGATTATAATCTATTACTTTATGAGAGGATGACTGTGGATTCCAGTTAAAATAATATATAAACTTAAAATATTTCAGTGATAATAACATTCGTGCCCACATGAACCTCATGAAGTTCAACAAGCCCAAGAGCAAGGTCCTGCAAACACCATTACAGCCTGTGAGATGAATGGATTAAGAGTAGCCATGCCAGGAAGGACTCAGAAAAACTGTGAGATGAAAACTTGGACATGAGCCAGCAGTGTGCACTTGCAGCCCAGAAAACCAACTGTATTCTGGGCTGCATCAAAAGAAGCATGACTAGCAGATCAAGTAAGGTGATTTTCCCCCTCTAGTCTGCTCTTGTGAGATCTCACCATCAGCACTGCTCATGGTCATCACCTCAGCTCTGGGATCTCCTACATCAGAATGTTGTCCAGTTGGAGCAAGTCCAGGAGACATCCCCAGAGATGATCAGTGAGCTGGAGCATCTCCCCTACAAAGAAAGGCTGAGGGAGCTGGAATTGTGTAGCCAGGGAGATCTTATAGCATCCTGACAGTGCTTAGAGAGGCTATACAGAAAAGATAGGAAATGACTTCAAAATAACAGAGATGAAGTTTAGATAAGACGTTAAGAAGGTTAGCACTAGAACTGGTTACCCAGAGAAGTTGTGAATGCCCCATCCCTGGAAGTGTTCAGGGTCTGATTGGACAGGGCTTTAGGTAACGTGACGTAGTGAAAGATGTCTCTCCCAGGAGCAGGTTAGAAGCAGATGAGCATTAACAGTCCCTTCCAGCACAAACTATTCTATGACCCACTTAGCAGTCCAGTTGGGCACCCATCATTCAGGAACAACCAAAGCAATGGTGTGCTATTAAAACTGTTTTGGCTGAAATCAGAAGGGAAGGATGCAGTACAGTTCTAACTCAAGTTGAGACAAATACTTGTATTCATTTTGATACACTGGCTGAAAACAACCCTGTGAACACTGAAAAATATACAGCCTTTATCATGGTTTTATGATTTTTGGTTATCAGTATTCCACATCATAACATCATGTAGTGCACTGGGAGTTAAAGTGTTCTGAGTACCTGTCCTCGAAGAGAAGAAGAAGTCTTCCCCAGAAGACTGTTCACTGTCCTGTTACCATTTCTGTTCAGGGGGAACAGATATAAGGCCTTGGTAGGTCATCTGACCTGCTCTTCTTCGTCAGTCTCTCTCCCTGCTGCTCGACCGGACTGCGCGTCTCACCTCAGCATTACGGTGAGGCCTATCCAGCTTTTGGACAATCTCTTTCTCTCATTATATTTGATTTATTAGCTTCAGTTTTAATTATATTATATTATAGTGTGTTATCTTGCATTCCGATACCATATTTAGTAAATTAGTTTGTTTCTCCTCAGATCGTTGCCACTGTTTTTAATTATTTTGGGGTCCCCTGTTTCCCTTTTCCAGAGGCGCGGATTTTGTGAAATCCCTCTGCCCCACTAGTCATGGAACCGGGCCGAACCAGCCCATAAAACGTTGACAAGCCTTGCCTGTTTTGATAAATGAATCTGAGAATAGGTTACAAGATTACCAAAAATTGCCAATTTTTTTGTACATTTGCAACTCTATTTTCAGTCAACATAATTACATATTACCAATTACATATTGGAGAATTTCCAAATGGAACGTAGGGGGTTGCAATGAGATATTCAACTAAAAAAGTTTGATCATGTCTCTGTACTAGACTTTTATAAGACCTGCCTTCCAGGGAAAAATATCTTGTTTCACAATCACGCCTTATACGTATCATTGCTTTTTGGCAGTATGCACATTTGTGAACAACTAGTTTCGAGGATGAAGCACAGGAAGAGTAAAATTTCATTAGAAGACTCTGATGAACACCTTGAGACACGACTCTGAATTGCAACCATTTCCATCAAACCATACTGGGGCATTAGTTTGACAAAAACAAGGTTAAATATCCCAACAGCTTTATGTTTTTGTTTCACTTTTTAAGTGTTTTGATAAAGTACATATATATATATTTATTGTTTATATAAATTAAGTATGTTATATCTTTTGTATACAGCTCAAGACAATTCCTCTTCATTCAGTGTGGCGCAAGCAAGCCCAGAGATTGGACACCCATGAGCTGTTATATAGGTTAAACAACAACAGGCACCTATGTTCTATATTTTTTTCTCTGAAGTCAAGAAGTGGGAGCTACATTCCTAACAGATCCTCAGCACTGAATGCTTGTACTCTAAGAAACTAAAATACGTTTTTCTTAACTTGCTTCAGGAAAGGTACTACATTTTATATTCCGCTATAGAATCATAGAATCATTTGAGTTGGAAGGGACCTTTAAAGATCATCTAAGTCCAGCTCCCCTGCAATGAACAGGGACATCATCAGTTAGATCGGGTCCCTCAGAGCCTGGTCCAGCCTGATCATGAACATCTCCAAGGATGGAGCTTCTACCATCTCTCTGGGCAACCTGTGCCAGTTCTTCACCACCCTTATCATAAAAAGTTTTTCTTTATATCTAATTAAAACCTCTACTCTCCCCTCTTCTAGTGTGAAACCATTTTCCCCTGCCTATCACAAAAAACACTGCTAAAGAGTCTGTCCCCTTCCTTCTTGTAACTCCCCTTCATATACTGAAAGGCCACTATCTGGTCTTTCCAGAGCCTGCTCTTCTCTAGGCTGAACCACTCCAACTCTCTCTGCCTGACCTCACAGGGGAAGTGTCCCATCCCTTATCAGTAAGTCAGTGCTGTTCCTAAAGTCAATATTGTTATTAAGAAAATGTGGGGAAAAAAATTTACTCAAGTCTTCTCAAGTGTCACAGTTCAAAGTACTTCAGCCTGAGGATGAGTCAGCCTTTCTCTAAATTCCTCAGAAATTCACTTTGAAAGACCTGTAGAAAGTCACTTTGTTTTCTTAGGAAAACTTGCTGAAGCTGCCTCATTAAAACTCATTGCCCATATCACCTGCTAGGGTATTATGTAGCTGTGAGGTAATCCAGATCAATTCAGATAGAATTTGCTTCATATTATGGGGTGCTGTGATGGAAACTTCTGGATTATTTTTAATCTTTAAGGTGAATAAACAACCTGCTGTACAAATAGATTCTGAGTACTATTTTTTCCTTTCTCATTTGGGTACTTTGTATAGTATTGTTTTTTTAAACTACTGACTTTAGTCCTTTGAGAATGTTATTATTTAGTCTAAGCTTAGTCCACTTCTGGCAATTGGATTTTCTGACATTTTAAGCCTCTGATACCACATTCTCTCCAAATTTAATAAATACAAATTGAGTTTCAAAGCGACTGTATGATCACATGCATAGTTTTCCAACACATCTTGCACTGGGACAGTACTCAAATGTCATGCAAACTAAATGCAAGTTTAAAATACAGACATTGGAAAGAATGAAGTCGGGACACCTGTCAAAACTTCTCACCCCGGGTGACAGCAAAATAATTGCCTGTTGTTCAGATGACAGCACAAAAATTGCTGTGTGGGCTGACTTGCTAACCATAACTGCAGTCTCATTAGCCACTTTTATACATTTTTAGGAAGATAAAAATTANCTATGTTCAATAAAAGTTGTTTATCAAAGTAATTATTTCCTTTAGGGAATTTCTTAGAATTTTCTCTTTATCTGTGTAAAGGCCCAAAAAAGCCAGACTTTACTTCTGTGACCTTGTAGAAACACCTTAGTTTGAACAATTTATGTCAGCAGGGGAAAAAAAAAAAGTACTTTATTTTTAAAAATGGTCTATTGACCATGTTAAGAAATCTTGCAGTAAATTAACCCATGCTTGAAACTCTACTGAAAATTCCCAGTGTTTCATCCACAGTACATCTTTGCAGGTATGAAATTACATTATAAAGGATACAGGATATAATAAAATGTAATATATAATGTACAGAATACAATACTTTAAATCATATTTTTGTTTGCATCTTTTTATGTAATGTGCTTGAAGACAATAGTTGCATACCTAAAACCTGTGTTATCTATAATTATGTATTATTTTAAAAATCATGCAAGATTCTGCTAACGTAAAGTAATTTTACTGGCCACACTGAGAGTGGCAATGATGCAGACTTACCTATGTTCAGTTGTTTGCTAGACTCTGTGCATTAAATCGGGAATCCACTCAACTTCCATAAACAACAACTTTAATATCAAGCTGGGTATGTTGCACTGGTTTTGAGTTGTTGATTCCTTTTAATTTCTCACCTAAATCAATGTAAATCAGAAAGGGAAGAGCTTCCTCCTATGAAAAGGAAAAAAAAACAAGTTAGTCTTGAACACTTATGTTTATACACAAGAAAAATATTGAATATGACAGAAATCCATCCAAAGACAGTTATATAAAAATACATATATGCATACATACAGACACTTATACATGTAGACAAACAAATATGCTCCACAAATATCCACAGATATGTTTGTGGATAACCATGGAAGAGCTGAGAAATCAGAACCCTTCTACGGGTTGCAATGTACTTGCATTGCTTCCATTTGACTGGAAAAATTAGCTTCTATCTTATTCAGAATACGTTTGAGTAAACTGCTCTCAAAGTTATTTCATGCAACATACTGTGTATTAAAAAGTGAGACTAAATTTAAGCCAGTATGTTTAGGTATTGCCTTTACAGCAACAGAGAAAGTTCAAAGGTTTCTGTAAACGCTGAGTTATTAGTATGCAAATGTTTCAATAAGACTAGAGGCAATTTTTTTTCCCAGCTTTCCTACATTCATTGAGTTTCAGAGGAGACTGTAAAGGAAAAAGTAAAAAATAAATCATACTTAAAAACTGAATATTTTTCATTTTCCACCGAGAAGTTTTCAGACTCTGCTTTTCACATTCATACAGACATACACTTCTGGAGCTCTCTTCCTACTGCTCCCTGATGCATATACAGAACAACTCGAGAACAAACAACAGCTGGAACCACAGCTTCTCCAGCTTGCAGTGATATGTTCAATGCTGCCTTATAATTGGATTGGAGAGAGAGAGCTTTTTTTTTTTTGCTTTTTTTCTCCTTCCCCCCCTCAGGCAAACAGTAACCCTGGTATGTTACCTGGAGGATATAAATTTAACTTAAAATGAAGAATGATGACTATACTCTTTAGTCCTGGAGTTATCCAGCAGATAAAATGTTAGCTTCTGCCTTCCGTGTTAAGTTGTAGACATTAAAACTTGTAAGTTTTTACGAGAAACAACTTCTTTTTTTAATCTACATGTGACATCCATTTCACTGTTATACATCAGTACCAAAATCTGTAGTACTTTTAAAAATATAGAATAATATATTTGTGATTGTGATTTTTTTTTTTTTTGATGGGGGGAAGCAAATCATTACTGTTGATATATAGTATTTTCATGAACATGTCTTGAGTAAATAACTAGAAATTTTCTAGAATGTATTTTTATCTGTTCAGATTTTTCAAATATTTCTTTATTTGTCCTAACTTGTAATGTATACACACTTACTGTTTTGTAGCTTAATTTACATCCCAGACTTCAGACCCCAGATTTTTATTCTTTTCTTATTTATTAATTGAAATACTTGCTGATTAATATTTAGTTTCTTGTTACAAACACCCATTTTATTCTATCCATGAATCTGTGAAAATGTGGTGGGTTGATCTTGGTTGGATGCCAGGCAACCAACCAGCTGCTCTCCAACCCCTCTCCTTGACAGGACAGGGAAGAAATATGATGGGAAAGCTTATGTGTTGAAATAAACACAGTTTAGTAAGAAAAGCCAAAGCCACGTGCAGTAGCAAAGCAAAAACTAATTTCCTAGTGCATGTCCAGTCACTTCCTGGAATGCAGGAAGCACATGTAGCAAACAACAAACTCCTTTTCCTCAGCTTTTATTGCTGAGCACACTGTATGGAGTATCCCCTTGGTTTGGGTAAGCTGTCCTGGCTATTTCACCCTCCCAAATTATTTCCTATCCTACTGGTGAGAAAGCCTTGCTGCTGTGCAAGCACTGTAATTGTGTTGTCAACACTGACACACAAAAACAAAGCATAGGACAGTATGGCTTGCTATGAGGAAACTTAACTGCATCTCAGCCAGATCCAGTTGTCCTGTTTTATTAAACATGGTACAGCTGGATTATCTGATCAACCTACTTGAACTTTCTATTTTTCCCTTTTTCATTTCCTTCCCTGACTTATTTTCTTATGAACAGTCTTTAAATGATCCTTGATTCAGCACTGGCTTACTTCTGCCATTATACAGTAGTATCTCAGATGACTGATTCATCACTCATTAATCTCCTCAGCATATATTATTTCTTATGTTGTTTGCCTCCCTACTTTCCTATATCAAAACAAATACAGTGTCTTGAACTTCAGTTACAACTACTTACTTATTCATTCCAAGCAAAGATTGTTTATTATGCATCTCCAATCCTGCTTCTGGAAAAATCCATGGGAACTCAATTTCTGATATTTGTGGTTTCAAGACATAACATTAACTAACTTCAAGCCTGCTTTCTTGAAATATGCTTATCTACTATAATATTTATTTGTGGCATGAACTAAAACTAAACAAACACAATGGTAGTTTATAGGGAAAAAATATTCTCAGACTATGCCCCAAAGTTCAAGCTTTCATATCGCATAAAAAAAGACTAGAAAAAAGATAAACCTATAGAACCTTAATTTGTGATTTGAGAATATTTTTTTTATTATCACACTTGATACTATCTTCTCTTTGACCACCTATTTAATATTTTCTGTCTTCTACTTTCATGAAAAATATAAATAAATGCTATTCTTTTCTTCATTTTAAATTAACGTTTCTAATTAATTTGATTTTTTTTTTAGAACTTCATATACCTTTAGCTCACTCCAAGTCTTTAAATTGGAAAAGTCATGGAAAAATTAATTTCAGCATGAAGATGAGTCTATCTTTCTACTCTATCCTCTTTCTGCTGAAATCCTTCCTAGCCACTTTCTCCTAGTCTGTACTTGTGCCTAGCTTTTCTTCATCCCAGGTACAGTCTGATGTTTCCCTCTGTTGAACTTCATACTGTTGCTAATTTCTCAATGTTTTAGTTTGTCTAGATCTCTGCAATGGTACTCATCCCTCCAGAGAGTAAACAGCACCTCTCAGCTTAGTACCGTTAGCACATCTGGTTAGGATGCATTCACGTCCTGTTTCCAAATGGAATGGAGATAAGATCTGGCATGAAGGATTTTGATGGTTGGACTTGATTATCTTACAGGTCTTTTCCAGTCAAGATGATTCTGCAATCTACTCAAAAAAAACCCCACAAAATTAAAATTTTCTAATTGTAGATCCAATGGTTAAAAGAAATGCATGCTCATATTTAAGTCAGAATGAAGCAGGCACAGTTGTGCAAAACTGTTGTAATTCCTTTTGTTTGCTACTGTAGTTCTGCATCTGAAACCTTAGAGAGCTTTACACCCAACAAATCAGGGACACCTAGGGCAAAACTCACAGATTGGCGCAAGTTTCCGGATCAGGATCAATTAAATAACATATGACTCCGCACCAATTACCATGCTTTAACATTTCCTTAAAAATCCCTTTGGGACCTTCTTTTTCCTGCAGTTTTAATTACTGCATCTTCTTTTACACACACACACTTCTGGGTTTCAACAAAATAGTCTGTCTCCAAGAAATCTTCTGGAATCCTTTCACTTCAAGACTCACCATACTGCCATTGACAGTTTAAGATACAACTGCAATTTGCAAGGCCTTTTTTTTTTTTCCTTTGATAGATAGATACTGATAAAGAGGAAGGTTTGAGGGTAATCATTCTCAGACAGCTTGCCTATCACCGTAATTTATAATGGATTTTCTGTGTTACAGCATTTATGTCTTCTTTTCGTGTGGGGGATGAGAAGCTGAAATGCATGACACACCTGATCAGCTTATTCTGCTCTCTTGAATAAAAGCAGACTAGCTCCTCTGAGGTCTCCAAAGCACATTTTTCAAAACACCTCTGAAAATTGATAGGCTTTCAGTTTTTCAGATGTGAAGACTATCAGCTAGGAAACTCAGTCTTAGAGAAATAGCTTTTGATTTAAACAAAGCACAAGACCACTGTGGACATCAGGAATCATCATAGCAAGGTGAATATCAACCATAAATTCTGATCTTCCAGAGTTGCAGATTTTCTGCTACAGTTTCACCAGCAAACAATGGGGTTCAGAAATTAAATTAAAAAAAATGACACATACCTTTTGAATATTAAGTCTTTTCATAGACTTGTGTAACACTGTTTTTTGTGTTGTTTTTTTTTTGTTTGTTTGTTTTTGTAGGAGGGCTATGAGTTTGCAGGTTACTCAAATTGGGCTATTTTAAATGTAGCTATGCAATTCCATATCAGCAAGTCTAGCATTTAACTGTGTAGTTTCACCTGTCTTATCTTTACACTCAAAGACAGTTTTAAATACACACTGATTTTACAAGGGCAAGTTGCTTTTTCAATCCAAGTTACTTGATAGGACTGCACTGACTGCCTAGTGCATATCCCTGGAAAGCATCTGTACTACTTTGTTTAAAATAAAAACAGTTTATCAGTATGTGATTTCTTTCCATATGCAAGTATAATAAAAAACATTTTTTTCTAGAAGTCTTCATTTTTAAATGTTAGGTTGAATTTGTTTATTTAAATATATTTCTTAACATTTTCTAATTCAAGTAATATATGCTGATTTTTTCACTTTTATGTTGAAAATTCATACAACTGAAACTGAAAATGTTTTTGGCCTAACAGATATCTCCTTAAGAATGGAAAGTCTAATTTTCAAAATCCTGTCAAGATGACCTACTAATAATTTTTAAAGATGAAGAAGTACTGACACGGGATAGTAAGTAACATTCACTTCAGTACAACACTAGTAAGGATAGCACACCAAATTAAAAACCTTAAGATGAGAATATCCCATGGGCAGAACAATGTTTTGGAAATGGGGATGTTTCATCCTAATGTAGATATGAACAAAGTCTGGGTAGAAACATAGCTTATTCTGTTGATAAGATAAAAAACAATGACATACACAAAGAACTGGAAACAGAACTCTATAGAAGGTCCAAGGGACACTTGTAATGGTATTTGAAGTGTCTAAAATCACAGACTAATGAAAAGGAGGAGTTTCACCTCTAAATCACTTAGAATTATTTTACTGGTAAGACTGAATATTCACATTTTAGATTTTGTCTGTGACCTTTAAAACATAGTTTTGACATTATTATTTTGAATATTTTGTGAAAGTGGAATGTCAGATCTGCTTTGCAATCTCTGCATACTTCTCTTCCAACTATCATGTAAAAACTAATCACCGCTAAAAAGCATTACTGATTAATAATGCATTAAAAGTCTACATCAGCATGAATTTCTTGTTGTAATTTTTTTTTTTTTTTTAACTTCTCAAGATCCTTCGTAGTCATGATCAATACGCATTTGACTAAATTATCAAAATATTACTACAATGGCATAATTTTTTAACCCCAATTCTGCTGATTTTTTTGGACAAGTCTTTCACATCTTGAGAATTATCTTCTGTATACTTGCTGTATTTACTCACATCAAATACAACACTTTTAAATCCATAGAATAAATGTGTCATATAGTTCTAGGTTATTTTTTTTAATAACTTCTAAAAAGATTTGTAAAACATAATAATGTATATTTAATTATTTATAACTTCTGGATTTCTGCAGCGGTTTCTTTTTAAAACCAAAGTTTTCATTTTTTTTTCATTTAGGCTGTACAACTTCTGTAAGCCTTTTTAATTAATATTATTTAAAACCAAGTTTCTGATGGAGATATCTTTACTCTGAATCATTATTCTTTGATATGCACTACAGATGTCTGTTTCTATAGTTTCAGAAATGTGTCATTAAAATGACCTATGCTGTGCATGAGATGGAATATTCATCATTAAAAGGTTCCTTGTCATCCATATTGATACTCTCACTATTAGTCTTTGTCGGAGGCTCATTCTAGGTAATGTGACAGGAACTCATGTTAAGAAGCACATTTTTAAAATGATGTGGCAAGGATATTTAAGTTGTAACAGAGTTCAAAACATTGATATAATTTCAACATGCTCTACAACTTTACTTACAACAGGCAACCTCTGGCTTCTGCTGGTTTGATAGTTATTTGATATTCCTGAGCCAAAGTGAGGTTAATGTGAAGTTTGACTCTGCTGACTCCTCAGCTAAGCTATTTCATCAATTAACAGGGTTATCTATCACATATGCATCATCACTCAAAGGTGTACAGTGTGTCCTACTTTAAAGAGCACATCAATTTTTAAGTCACGAAAAATGTCTGTAGCACTAGTCACAGGCAGGGAAGAAATACTAAAATTGCCTTGTCCTCATTTGTGATGATGATGAGCATGCTTTGGAGACAGATACTCACCATGGCAGAAGTCTCCTCAGTTCCTCAACTGCTTGAAGGGTTATTCCATTCCATTTTGACAAGCTCTTCTTGAAGTCTGTATATCCAGTGGTAAGGCCAAAACATATCCAGAACTTTTAAGCCCCATGTTAAATATCCAGCTCAGTTCACTGTGTTGAGATCTGCCTACAGCTGCCTACTCAGCAGGAATTCTGTCAGTGCTGTCTTTATTAATGGCTTCAAGAACTGTGCAGAGATAAATACAGAGCAAGGGCATGACCTAGCTTTTTTCAAGCTGTGCTGCCACACTTTTTATGTATGTCATTGTCAAACAGGAGAAAAAAAATTCCAGTTCTTTCCTTGCCACAAAGTAGGCACCCACAACTGCAGTTTTCTGAAACCTTCTGTATTACATCATTCTGTTTTATCAATGTGCACCACTTAAATGTCATGCATTCTGGGGTGCAGAATCATCATTAGTGATATGACTTCACTGATGATAGAAAAGTATGAATTATATTTTTCAGAGTCTGAATCAGTCTAAATTAGGAGTGGAGTTTGTGAGATGAAGAGAAACTATGAGGACAGTAATGCAAACATGAGGCCCTAGCTATAGAGATATCCCTTTCTTCAGGGCTTGGATTACTTAAAAAAAATAAGCATCCAAACAAATCATCTCAAGACACAGTTATTGTCATACCTACTGAAATCAAGACACATTTAACATTGCTCTCACTTCAACCATCTGAGAAGAGAGATTTGCCTTAGCATTCCACCAGTTTTTTGTATCTTTTAGGTACCTTAATGATGAAGCAGATATTGATACAGTGCATGCTGTAAGTACATTCCTATTCTGCCTCAAGGACAATCAATCAACTTTTAAAAGAAAATATCCCCAGTAAATCCCATCTGGCAAAACTTACCTAATCAATCCTTCTGACTTAAAAATCAAAAACAGCTTTATATTCATGACAGCCATCATACAACAAATGATTTAACAAAGAATTCATGGTTAAGGAAAGATGAACGCAAAATTCTGAATAATTTTCAATTAAGAACTGCAAATTTTTATTAGATAGAAACAGTGAAAGATTCTTTTAAAAAGTAAGCCATACACTTAAAGCCTGAAGTGGACTGTGGAAAAAAAGTCTAATCTTCAGAAAGTAAAGCTAATTGAATTACTTCCAAAAATGTGTCTTTGGAACAATTACCATAACTAAGATAGGGAAAAAAAACCAACAAATGGATTTAATGGTTTCTCATCAATTTGAAATCTTTTAAAAAACATACAGTTTGTGTCAAAATGAAGTTATATTTTTCACATGAGAACTGCTACATAACATAGAATGACAGAACTGCAGGGTTTGGAAGGGACCTCAAGAAACTGAGTCCAAACCCCCTGCTAAAGCAAATTTCCTGCAGCAGGTCACACAGGTAGGAGTTCAGATGGGTCTTGAGTATCTCCATAGAAGGAGATTCCACACCCTCTCTGGGCAACCTGTTCCAGTGCTCCAGCACCCTTACCATAAAGAAGTCTTCTGCATGTTAGTACAGAACTTCCTATGTTCCAGCTTCGGGCCATTACACCTTGTCCTATCACTACACACCACCAAGAAGAACCTGGCCTCATACATTTGCCTCCCTTTTTGCCTTTAGAGATACTTATAAACATTACTCAGATCCCCTCTTAATCTTCTTTTCCCCAGACTGAACATACCCAGGTTACTCAGACCTTCCTCATAAGGGAGATGCTCCAGGCCCCAGTGATCTTTGTGGTCCTCAGCTGTACTCCTAGAAAATCTGTCTTTTTTGAACTGAGAAGCCCAGAATTGGACACAGTACTCCAGATGTGGCCTCAGCAGGGCAGAGTAGAGGGGGCAGATTACCTTCCTCACCCTGCTGGCCATGCTCTTTTTAATGCACCCCAGGATACCATTGGTCATACCAATACTTCTTGGCCACAAGGGCACACTGCTGGCTCATGGCCAACATGCTGTCCACCAGAACACTCAGGTCCTTTTCCACAGAGCTCTTCTGCAGCAGGTCATTCCCTAACCTATACTGTTGCATGCAGCTGCTCCTCCCCAGGTGCAAAACTCTGCACTTGCTCCTGTAAAACCTCATCAGGTTCCTCCCTGCCCAACTCTCCGGTCTGTCCAGCTCTTGTTGAATGGTAGCACAGCCTTCCAGTGCATCAGCTAGTCCGCTCCTCCAAGCTTTGTATCATTAGCAGACTTGCTGAGAGTGGACCCTATCCCTTCAACAGATAGAATGAAATGGAAGAGAACAGAACAATTGGAAGAGACCTTCAAACATCATCCAGTCCAACTGTCTGACCGCTTCAGGGCTAGCCAAAGATTAAAGCATATTAATAAGAGCATTGTTCAAAAGTATCCTGAACACTCACATGCATGAGGCAGAAACCACATCACTAGGAAGCCTGTTCGAGTTTGGCCACTCTTGATGTAAAAAAAAAAATTCCCTATACCTAATCCCTATAATGCCCCTCGAGCAACTTTATGCCATTCCTGCATTTCCTGTCATTGGTTATCAGAGAGAAGAGACCAGTACCTCCCTCTCTGCTTCCCCTCCTCGGAAAGTTTCTGAGAGCAATGAGGTCACCTCAGCCTCCTCCAGACTAGAAAATCTATGTTTTCTTAGCCTCTCTCCACAGGACATGCTTTCCAGAACTTTACCATTTTTACTGCCCTCCTCTGGATACTTTTTTTTTTAAATCACATTTTCATATTGTGCAGCCCAGAACCGCACACAAAATTAAAGGTCAGGTCACACCAAAGCTAAATAAAATGGAAGAATCACCTCTTTTAACCAGCTGACTGCATTGTGATTAATGCACCCCAAAATGCAGTTTGCCCTCTTGGCTGTCAGCTCCTCCAGCACACTGGGGTGAATCTCCCATTGCTCCATGGAATTTTGAACTGATACAACTGTTCATTTACAGTTCCATTGACCACAGATGGAAAATTACTGCTTCCCCAGTCCTTCAACTCTGAGATCCAGGCAGACCAAGGTCTTTCAATACTGTTTAATGCTGAGTCAAAAAAAAAGCATTAAATACCTCCACTTCTTCCTCCTTAGTTGTTAGGTGACCATCTGCTCCAAGTATCAGTCCAGGATTTTCCTTTGATTTTCTCTTGCTGTTAAGATATTTGAAGATTCTTTCGTCATCTGAAATGACAGTAACCAGCATCAACTCAAGCTGGGGTTTGGCTTTTCTCACTTTCTGCCTACCAATGCAAACTGCAACTCTGCAAATGGAAACTGCAGCTCTATACTCTCTTTCTGTGAAGCCAGACCTGCTTCAAGAAGTCATACATTTTCTTTTTTTTCACAATCTAATTCCAGGTAAAGTTCTCTGTTCAGGCATGCTGGCCTTCTGCCTCACTCTGACTTGCAGCACAGTGGGATTGCCTGTCCCTGGACTTTTAAAAGGTGGTTTTTGAAAATACATCAGCTTTCATGGACCTCTAAAGTCTCTGGAACAGATTCCCAGGGGACACTGCTAACTAGGTCCCTGGGAGGCTTCTCTTGAAGTCCAGGGTAGAAACTCTGAAGACGTTTTTTCTCCTTAAACTAAAAATTTTGAACTCAACAGATTCATGATCTGTGTGGCCAAGAGAGTCACCTATCATCACTTCTTCAGTAAGGCCTTCTACACTCTCAAACAACAGGTCCAGGAGGCTCCTTTCCTAGTTGGCTCACTCAGCACTTGTGACAGTAAGTTGTCTTCAATATGCCCCAGGAATTTCCTATACATACAGTGTTCTCTCTTATCCTGTAATTGCTAACTTCAGACCATATGAGTAACTTTAGAATACTCTTTCTGGCACAACAGTAGGTGATTAAATGTCTAATACTCTTAGCAGTAGCCATATACAGAAGTATATTTTTCTGCATTGTTTTTAAACAGATGTACATGATCAATGAAAAGGTAGGTTTAAATAACAAAATAATTCTCATACACATGTCACAAGTTATTATTTAACCTAGATTTAAGTACCATAAAATTTAATGAGATTGTTTCAAATCCTACTTCACCATATACAAATTCTGTGTTCCATCTACTTTGATAACAGATCTGCAATCTTGGTCCCCTAAAGATGAAATTAGATTTCTACATGGAGATATCCAGAATAAAGGCTCTGTGAATGTGACAAGTGAACAGTTTCACAAAAGATTCTACTTCATAAACTTCTCAGTCTTACTCCCTATTTATTATAATTTCTACTGCAATGTATATATAGTGGCAAATGGAGATCAAGTTTTGATGAGTAAAACAAAAGAAAAAAGTGGAGAAGCCCTACAGCATTTTTTTTTAATTATTAAATTTGAGAGAAGCTGTACTTTTCTTTAAAAAGGCTTCCATGGGGGCTTTCAGATAATGTCCAGAAAGGTGCTGTAGCATTCCAATTGACAAAAGAACAATTTTGAAAGATGTGTGCAAATATTGATGATATTTTATCATCTAATCTGAAGTGACTTCAAGAAAACCACAGAACAAGCAAGTGCTACAAGGAGGGATTGAATACCAGACAGAAAGTGGTGGAATTTATTTTAGAGAGCTCTGACAAATAACAACTTTCTGGATCAAATTAACCAGAAAATTCAATATATAATACTAGATCAAGATAACTAAGAATATATTACAGACTTCTACAACATATCCTTTAGGACAGTGGATCAGTATGCTAGACAATGAAGGCTACTTGAACTGTCAGAAAAATAATTTCATCCAACACCTGATACATATATAAGATCTCCCTTTACTTTTTGGAATATAAGTGGCATCTCCCCTTAAGGAAAAAAAAAATTGAGAACTCTACAATGATAGACATACCCAAGACATAAATACAGTGAACAAACTTTACTAGCAATATTAGCCAGAAATGTAAATGAAAAGCTATCATAAAATAAAGAAGAATAATTTGGAGGTTTTAATTAAAAGAAATTTAGAAACTATTCTGAGAACACTCATTGAGAAGTGATAAATTGTCAATTACAGAAGGATACATATGGAGAGTAATATAGTGATGACTCAAGCTAAATAATGAAAGTAACCATCTATAATTAAGTAGGAAAACTTTTGAGCAAAGTAAGGACTGTGGAAAATTTGTCAATATCCATCACAATACTTTTCCCAGTGTTTCCCTGAGCTATTTTCTTGTGTAAAATTCTTCAGCTTCAGTAGTGATTTCTCTTCCTGAGCGCAGCCTGCAGAAGGTGTGCCAAGACACTACTTCTCTGTCCTTGGAGAACCCTTTATTACCACTGCCAGTTGTACATTACCTACTAGTACTGCCTGCACTTAATTGTATGGCTTCTGCATTCTCTTTTGCTTTCACAGAAGTCCTACTTAATGACATATACATACACATCTGTATCAGCTACTGTTGCTTTTGCAAGGTCTTCTTTTCTCCATCTCCCACAAACAATAATGATTTTGTAACTACTTATCAGCCAGGACTGACTATGGATACAGGCAAGATAAGTAGTTGCCAAGATCTATATGCTGCCAAAGGTGACAAAATACCTACAGCGCTGCTCCGTTTACTCTGCAGGGCTGCAAATGCAGATCCTGAGGAAAAGGTCAGAGGCTATGAATAATACCCTGTGCTGCTAAAGGAGTGCTCTAACTTTTTGCAAGGCATCAGTAGCAGTAACAAGCCTAGCACTCCTCTAATATTTGGATTTATAACTCCAATGTACATTTGCATCCTAATGTGAATCCAAAGTATCTGCAAACAAATAAGCCTTGAAAACCTTAGATTTCATCCAGACTTCACCTAAAGGTATGAGATCATTGGCATTTGAGAAACCTGCTTTTACTCATGTAGATGTTAAAAAGGGCATTCATGTCATTTAGGTAGATTTGAAGTCCACACAGTAGGCTTGTTTCTTTCACCCTGCTAAGCTTAGAGAAAGCTGGAAAATATAACACATCTCTAAGGCATCCACATGAATAGTAATGAAAACTAAGACAAACCTAACATTCTTTGCTTGTCATTACTTGTAGTAAATACTTTTCTGTATAATCTTCCATATTTCTCCAATAGTGCTCACAATTTTAATTCAATCTTCTCAATATTTTATCCTACAGTATACAATTCTGCAAGATTTCAGTACATTTTTTTTCCAAACAATCTTCTGCAGGATCACTTTTTTTTTTTTACAGAAAGCTTATGGCAACACCTTTTCATTCTTAGTCCCTCTTCCTAAAAGAGGAAAAAAATTAAATCAAAGATTTTTTTATGAAGACAGTGAATGTTATCATTACAAAGAGATACGAAAGAGTAAAGTTGCTGGTGAGTTATAGTGATACTAGTTCCTGAGACAAAGGCAGTATTGCCATTGATATGAACCATCACTCAATCAAATTTTACAGGGAATTAATTGTGTGGCTTTGCTGGCATAAATCTCCACAATCATGTAATGCATTAAGCGTGAACTACTAAGGACATTTCAGATGTTAGAAGTGAACAAATGCCTTTTGACAGAGTTGAAGTGTCTTACAAATTTTGCAAGTATAAAAGACTGGAAATTCAAAAAGCACCCAAGCTAGTCTATGCTTTCAAAGTCCGTAGGGTAATTGAACAATTAGTGACTTCTGATGCACAAAAGTAATTATTTTTAGTTACAGTACTTGATTCCAAAGTATTGAATTGCCACAGAATTTCATACCTGCAAGTCTGAGTGCCCAAGAACACAAGCAATACTTCCTCAAATTGATCCATAATCTGTCTTCCCAACAATTGTACTCACAAAATCACTAACTTGTTTTGACAATTACAAAGGGTCATTTAAACATGAAATATTTTATTCCCAAGTACATGCTTTAATAGATCCCATAATTACTCTTGAAGATGTGGTCTTATCAACAGTTTACGGGCTGGTTCGGCCTGGTTCCGTGACTAGTGGGGTGAAGGGATTTTGCAAAATCTGCACCTCTGGAAAAGGGAAACAGGGGACCCCAAAATAATTAAAAACAGTGGCAATGATCTGCAGAGAAACTAACTTACCAAATATGGTATCGGAATGCAAAATAACTCACTATAATATAATTAGGATTGAAGCTAATAAATCAAATATAACGAGAGAAAGATTGTCTGAAAGCTGGATAGGACTCACCATAATGAGGAGGTGAGATGCGCAGTCTGGTTGAGCAGCAGGGAGGAGAGCCTGACGAAGAAGGGCCAGTCAGATGACCTGCCAAGGCCTTATATCTGTTCCCCCTGAGCAAAAATGATAACATCACAGCAAACAGTCTTCTGGGGAATGTAGTTCTCCTCCTCAGGGACAGGTACCTGGAACACTTTAACTCCCAGTGCACTACATGATGTTATGATGTGGAATACTGATAACCAAAGATCATAAAGCCATGAAGTTCTTCAGCTTTGTTGTTAAGATAATAACAAAGTTCTTCAAGGATAGCAGGCCCAATCATTTAGCCTTAATTGAGATGGTTAGTATATTGCTTTATTCTTAGGTATAGAAATAAATCTGTTTTACCCTAACAGCCAATAGATAAAAGCAGATGAAAGGTGATTCATCTCGCCTATCTCGAACACCAGTTTTGGAATGAGATGAGCTATCTTCTGGAAATGCTTTTTATTCTCCCCTGAACACCGGACTGGGGGAACACTAACAGTCACTTGTCCTGACTTGGACATCTAATATTGAAACTCCTGAATCTAAGCAGTTGAAACCTATTTTGTGCTATACATGCAGCATACANAATTGGAAGAGACCTTCAAACATCATCCAGTCCAACTGTCTGACCGCTTCAGGGCTAGCCAAAGATTAAAGCATATTAATAAGAGCATTGTTCAAAAGTATCCTGAACACTCACATGCATGAGGCAGAAACCACATCACTAGGAAGCCTGTTCGAGTTTGGCCACTCTTGATGTAAAAAAAAAAATTCCCTATACCTAATCCCTATAATGCCCCTCGAGCAACTTTATGCCATTCCTGCATTTCCTGTCATTGGTTATCAGAGAGAAGAGACCAGTACCTCCCTCTCTGCTTCCCCTCCTCAGAAAGTTTCTGAGAGCAATGAGGTCACCTCAGCCTCCTCCAGACTAGAAAATCTATGTTTTCTTAGCCTCTCTCCACAGGACATGCTTTCCAGAACTTTACCATTTTTACTGCCCTCCTCTGGATACTTTTTTTTTTAAATCACATTTTCATATTGTGCAGCCCAGAACCGCACACAAAATTAAAGGTCAGGTCACACCAAAGCTAAATAAAATGGAAGAATCACCTCTTTTAACCAGCTGACTGCATTGTGATTAATGCACCCCAAAATGCAGTTTGCCCTCTTGGCTGTCAGCTCCTCCAGCACACTGGGGTGAATCTCCCATTGCTCCATGGAATTTTGAACTGATACAACTGTTCATTTACAGTTCCATTGACCACAGATGGAAAATTACTGCTTCCCCAGTCCTTCAACTCTGAGATCCAGGCAGACCAAGGTCTTTCAATACTGTTTAATGCTGGGTCAAAAAAAAGCATTAAATACCTCCACTTCTTCCTCCTTAGTTGTTAGGTGACCATCTGCTCCAAGTATCAGTCCAGGATTTTCCTTTGATTTTCTCTTGCTGTTAAGATATTTGAAGATTCTTTCGTCATCTGAAATGACAGTAACCAGCATCAACTCAAGCTGGGGTTTGGCTTTTCTCACTTTCTGCCTACCAATGCAAACTGCAACTCTGCAAATGGAAACTGCAGCTCTATACTCTCTTTCTGTGAAGCCAGACCTGCTTCAAGAAGTCATACATTTTCTTTTTTTTCACAATCTAATTCCAGGTAAAGTTCTCTGTTCAGGCATGCTGGCCTTCTGCCTCACTCTGACTTGCAGCACAGTGGGATTGCCTGTCCCTGGACTTTTAAAAGGTGGTTTTTGAAAATACATCAGCTTTCATGGACCTCTAAAGTCTCTGGAACAGATTCCCAGGGGACACTGCTAACTAGGTCCCTGGGAGGCTTCACATTTCTTCTCTTGAAGTCCAGGGTAGAAACTCTGAAGACGTTTTTTCTCCTTAAACTAAAAATTTTGAACTCAACAGATTCATGATCAGTGTGGCCAAGAGAGTCACCTATCATCACTTCTTCAGTAAGGCCTTCTACACTCTCAAACAACAGGTCCAGGAGGCTCCTTTCCTAGTTGGCTCACTCAGCACTTGTGACAGTAAGTTGTCTTCAATATGCCCCAGGAATTTCCTATACATACAGTGTTCTCTCTTATCCTGTAATTGCTAACTTCAGACCATATGAGTAACTTTAGAATACTCTTTCTGGCACAACAGTAGGTGATTAAATGTCTAATACTCTTAGCAGTAGCCATATACAGAAGTATATTTTTCTGCATTGTTTTTAAACAGATGTACATGATCAATGAAAAGGTAGGTTTAAATAACAAAATAATTCTCATACACATGTCACAAGTTATTATTTAACCTAGATTTAAGTACCATAAAATTTAATGAGATTGTTTCAAATCCTACTTCACCATATACAAATTCTGTGTTCCATCTACTTTGATAACAGATCTGCAATCTTGGTCCCCTAAAGATGAAATTAGATTTCTACATGGAGATGTCACATTCACAGAGCCTTTATTCTGGATAAGTGAACAGTTTCACAAAAGATTCTACTTCATAAACTTCTCAGTCTTACTCCCTATTTATTATAATTTCTACTGCAATGTATATATAGTGGCAAATGGAGATCAAGTTTTGATGAGTAAAACAAAAGAAAAAAGTGGAGAAGCCCTACAGCATTTTTTTTTAATTATTAAATTTGAGAGAAGCTGTACTTTTCTTTAAAAAGGCTTCCATGGGGGCTTTCAGATAATGTCCAGAAAGGTGCTGTAGCATTCCAATTGACAAAAGAACAATTTTGAAAGATGTGTGCAAATATTGATGATATTTTATCATCTAATCTGAAGTGACTTCAAGAAAACCACAGAACAAGCAAGTGCTACAAGGAGGGATTGAATACCAGACAGAAAGTGGTGGAATTTATTTTAGAGAGCTCTGACAAATAACAACTTTCTGGATCAAATTAACCAGAAAATTCAATATATAATACTAGATCAAGATAACTAAGAATATATTACAGACTTCTACAACATATCCTTTAGGACAGTGGATCAGTATGCTAGACAATGAAGGCTACTTGAACTGTCAGAAAAATAATTTCATCCAACACCTGATACATATATAAGATCTCCCTTTACTTTTTGGAATATAAGTGGCACCTCCCCTTAAGGAAAAAAAAATTGAGAACTCTACCATGATAGACATACCCAAGACATAAATACAGTGAACAAACTTTACTAGCAATATTAGCCAGAAATGTAAATGAAAAGCTATCATAAAATAAAGAAGAATAATTTGGAGGTTTTAATTAAAAGAAATTTAGAAACTATTCTGAGAACACTCATTGAGAAGTGATAAATTGTCAATTACAGAAGGATACATATGGAGAGTAATATAGTGATGACTCAAGCTAAATAATGAAAGTAACCATCTATAATTAAGTAGGAAAACTTTTGAGCAAAGTAAGGACTGTGGAAAATTTGTCAATATCCATCACAATACTTTTCCCAGTGTTTCCCTGAGCTATTTTCTTGTGTAAAATTCTTCAGCTTCAGTAGTGATTTCTCTTCCTGAGCGCAGCCTGCAGAAGGTGTGCCAAGACACTACTTCTCTGTCCTTGGAGAACCCTTTATTACCACTGCCAGTTGTACATTACCTACTAGTACTGCCTGCACTTAATTGTATGGCTTCTGCATTCTCTTTTGCTTTCACAGAAGTCCTACTTAATGACATATACATACACATCTGTATCAGCTACTGTTGCTTTTGCAAGGTCTTCTTTTCTCCATCTCCCACAAACAATAATGATTTTGTAACTACTTATCAGCCAGGACTGACTATGGATACAGGCAAGATAAGTAGTTGCCAAGATCTATATGCTGCCAAAGGTGACAAAATACCTACAGCGCTGCTCCGTTTACTCTGCAGGGCTGCAAATGCAGATCCTGAGGAAAAGGTCAGAGGCTATGAATAATACCCTGTGCTGCTAAAGGAGTGCTCTAACTTTTTGCAAGGCATCAGTAGCAGTAACAAGCCTAGCACTCCTCTAATATTTGGATTTATAACTCCAATGTACATTTGCATCCTAATGTGAATCCAAAGTATCTGCAAACAAATAAGCCTTGAAAACCTTAGATTTCATCCAGACTTCACCTAAAGGTATGAGATCATTGGCATTTGAGAAACCTGCTTTTACTCATGTAGATGTTAAAAAGGGCATTCATGTCATTTAGGTAGATTTGAAGTCCACACAGTAGGCTTGTTTCTTTCACCCTGCTAAGCTTAGAGAAAGCTGGAAAATATAACACATCTCTAAGGCATCCACATGAATAGTAATGAAAACTAAGACAAACCTAACATTCTTTGCTTGTCATTACTTGTAGTAAATACTTTTCTGTATAATCTTCCATATTTCTCCAATAGTGCTCACAATTTTAATTCAATCTTCTCAATATTTTATCCTACAGTATACAATTCTGCAAGATTTCAGTACATTTTTTTTCCAAACAATCTTCTGCAGGATCACTTTTTTTTTTTTACAGAAAGCTTATGGCAACACCTTTTCATTCTTAGTCCCTCTTCCTAAAAGAGGAAAAAAATTAAATCAAAGATTTTTTTATGAAGACAGTGAATGTTATCATTACAAAGAGATACGAAAGAGTAAAGTTGCTGGTGAGTTATAGTGATACTAGTTCCTGAGACAAAGGCAGTATTGCCATTGATATGAACCATCACTCAATCAAATTTTACAGGGAATTAATTGTGTGGCTTTGCTGGCATAAATCTCCACAATCATGTAATGCATTAAGCGTGAACTACTAAGGACATTTCAGATGTTAGAAGTGAACAAATGCCTTTTGACAGAGTTGAAGTGTCTTACAAATTTTGCAAGTATAAAAGACTGGAAATTCAAAAAGCACCCAAGCTAGTCTATGCTTTCAAAGTCCGTAGGGTAATTGAACAATTAGTGACTTCTGATGCACAAAAGTAATTATTTTTAGTTACAGTACTTGATTCCAAAGTATTGAATTGCCACAGAATTTCATACCTGCAAGTCTGAGTGCCCAAGAACACAAGCAATACTTCCTCAAATTGATCCATAATCTGTCTTCCCAACAATTGTACTCACAAAATCACTAACTTGTTTTGACAATTACAAAGGGTCATTTAAACATGAAATATTTTATTCCCAAGTACATGCTTTAATAGATCCCATAATTACTCTTGAAGATGTGGTCTTATCAACAGTTTATGGGCTGGTTTGGCCCGGTTCCGTGACTAGTGGGGTGAAGGGATTTTGCAAAATCTGCACCTCTGGAAAAGGGAAACAGGGGACCCCAAAATAATTAAAAACAGTGGCAATGATCTGCAGAGAAACTAACTTACCAAATATGGTATCGGAATGCAAAATAACTCACTATAATATAATTAGGATTGAAGCTAATAAATCAAATATAACGAGAGAAAGATTGTCTGAAAGCTGGATAGGACTCACCATAATGAGGAGGTGAGATGCGCAGTCTGGTTGAGCAGCAGGGAGGAGAGCCTGACG
The DNA here is from genome assembly GCA_016647715.1 of Pavo muticus. Lineage (NCBI taxonomy): Eukaryota > Metazoa > Chordata > Aves > Galliformes > Phasianidae > Pavo > Pavo muticus. The sequence goes on from JACDJE010000607.1 coordinate 64,901, forward strand.
AAGAAGGGCCAGTCAGATGACCTGCCAAGGCCTTATATCTGTTCCCCCTGAGCAAAAAATGATAACATCACAGCAAACAGTCTTCTGGGGAATGTAGTTCTTCTCCTCAGGGACAGGTACCTGGAACACTTTAACTCCCAGTGCACTACATGATGTTATGATGTGGAATACTGATAACCAAAGATCATAAAGCCATGAAGTTCTTCAGCTTTGTTGTTAAGATAATAACAAAGTTCTTCAAGGATAGCAGGCCCAATCATTTAGCCTTAATTGAGATGGTTAGTATATTGCTTTATTCTTAGGTATAGAAATAAATCTGTTTTACCCTAACAGCCAATAGATAAAAGCAGATGAAAGGTGATTCATCTCGCCTATCTCGAACACCAGTTTTGGAATGAGATGAGCTATCTTCTGGAAATGCTTTTTATTCTCCCCTGAACACCGGACTGGGGGAACACTAACAGTCACTTGTCCTGACTTGGACATCTAATATTGAAACTCCTGAATCTAAGCAGTTGAAACCTATTTTGTGCTATACATGCAGCATACAAAGCCTCTCTCAAACAATAATTCCTCATAATCAGTCCATAAGGGATTCTATTGAATGATCTGCTCTGACAAGCCTGAAGCCCCACAGCAGTGATCCCACATTTCTTTATAACTGATGTTTTTTCCCCCCTCAAGGACTTTTCCAGTTTGACAGTATCTCAGAAAGGTTTTAAAACCCGATTTAATTGGATTCAAAGACTTGTAATATTGAATTAAAATAAAAATTACACTTTTTTTCTGTTTTCTTCATTTTTGCTAGCCTCCAGTAATAGGGACTCCACTAATCATCCTTTTAAAGCCTGAAAAAACTCTTCAGACTTCTTTATGAGCCATGAAGAAACAAACTAATATAATATTCTTTTTCCCTGAAGATAATATGTAATATGTGGCTACAGGAAGCTTTTCTGACTGAACCACCTCAAAATTGAAATAATTTATTTTTACAGCTATCAAGTCTCATGGCTTCATGGCTTAAAAGAAAAAGCAGTAAATGCTGTGCTTTCACCTAAGGTGATATAATACATCACCTGGTGAAGTACTTGAAGCTAAGCTCAAAGCAAAGCTATTGTGCCTTATCCTCACTGTCTTTTTACCATAGAAAGACTAATATGTATAAGATGGACTGAGATCAAACCAGCTTAAAAATAAACAGCTTTCCAAACACCAAAATCACATTGTCACAGGGCAGCTTTAGGGGTTGTAAGCTTTGTGGTGGAAGAAGGGTGGTGGAACATCAGAGGCATCCACCCTGAGGCTATGAAGCAAAATTCTTTAGGAAGCCAATGAGAACCCACGGTGAAAGCAGATCATTTTGTTCCATAGTATGTTGGATTCTGTGAAAATTATTTGCCAAAATCAGAAGCATCTGCACTGGGGTTATTGATACAGTCTTTCATTATTTTAGAATCCTGCTAAATTTAATTCTATCCATCTGTGCTTCCAGGAGGAAAGTTCAGCAGTCAGGTGCTGAAGTTATTAAACTCTCCTTGAAGGACAGAATCATGAATTCTTGGCTCACTCATTTCTTCAAGGATGAACAAATGCAGAGACCTAAAGCACCGAGTTTTATATAACAGACTCCAGCATGTTATGAGTGTGCTAAAAAGTGTAAAATAATTCCTAATTAGGGAAAATAGAGTGTAATAGGAGAAATGCAGCCTTTCTAGTCTGACATACTGTTCCCATTAAATGATGCTTACTCACTCATGCTCAGGTAAATTACATCAAAGCAAAATTTGCTGTGAGGGATTTGGTGAATTCAGCAAACTAATCCTATACACAAATAAAGAAGTTCATCAGCTGCAGAATTTTTTGCAGATCTCAGCCATGAAATCACACAGCTGCAACTGGCCATAACTCTGAATAGCATTACAAGAAAAGAAATACCAAATACACAGAAGGGAATTGGAAGGATTCAGCCAAAGTCATTGAATAGCATGCATGACTAAACTCCCACTAAATAAGGTAAGTCACATCTTCTGAAACAGAAAATCTAATCTCATTAAGCAAGTATAAAACTGTCCCAAATGATGGAAAACTACTTTGTACTCCACCTAATAACACAACTGGAACCTACTTTGAAGGAAAATTGAGGCAAAAGCTTCCATACAAATCAGTTACACTGCAAACAAAGCATTAAAGTAAAATTGCCCAAAAGACGACAACAATAAGAATCTGCAATACCCTGAGCAGAACACAAGAAGGCACTTAAAGAGGCAATCAGAACTAATGGTGACATTAACTCAATAAAGGAATATACAACGAAAGAATCCCTGAAGCAATCTATACCTAGTGAGTAAGGCATCAGGAAGCTGTATTTGAAAAAATTAACACCCCATTATTGTGGAATGAGGACAATGAGCAGAAGCTTTATGAAAGCAAGACATGAAATTTGACTGTTGAACTGCAATGAGCACCCACACAGTAAAAGTTCAGAGGGAGACAAAACTGAGAACAAATTGAGATCACTTTTTCTTGTGTACAGTTAGCAGAGGGGCATGGTTAGGATGGTATTTTACAGGTTGTATAATTAGAAAGATTATCACAGTGGAAAGAGATAAATGAAATACCCACATCCTAGGCTCACAGGAGAAAACTCNGCTGCAAATGCAGATCCTGAGGAAAAGGTCAGAGGCTATGAATAATACCCTGTGCTGCTAAAGGAGTGCTCTAACTTTTTGCAAGGCATCAGTAGCAGTAACAAGCCTAGCACTCCTCTAATATTTGGATTTATAACTCCAATGTACATTTTGCATCCTAATGTGAATCCAAAGAATCTGCAAACAAATAAGCCTTGAAAACCTTAGATTTCATCCAGACTTCACCTAAAGGTATGAGATCATTGGCATTTGAGAAACCTGCTTTTAATCATGTAGATGTTAAAAAGGGCATTCATGTCATTTAGGTAGATTTGAAGTCCACACAGTAGGCTTGTTTCTTTCACCCTGCTAAGCTTAGAGAAAGCTGGAAAATATAACACATCTCTAAGGCATCCACATGAATAGTAATGAAAACTAAGACAAACCTAACATTCTTTGCTTGTCATTACTTGTAGTAAATACTTATCTGTATAATCTTCCATATTTCTCCAATAGTGCTCACAATTTTAATTCAATCTTCTCAATATTTTATCCTACAGTATACAATTCTGCAAGATTTCAGTACATTTTTTTTCCAAACAATCTTCTGCAGGATCACTTTTTTTTTTTTACAGAAAGCTTATGGCAACACCTTTTCATTCTTAGTCCCTCTTCCTAAAAGAGGAAAAAAATTAAATCAAAGATTTTTTATAAAGACAGTGAATGTTATCATTACAAAGAGATACGAAAGAGTAAAGTTGCTGGTGAGTTATAGTGATACTAGTTCCTGAGACAAAGGCAGTATTGCCATTGATATGAACCATCACTCAATCAAATTTTACAGGGAATTAATTGTGTGGCTTTGCTGGCATAAATCTCCACAATCATGTAATGCATTAAGCGTGAACTACTAAGGACATTTCAGATGTTAGAAGTGAACAAATGCCTTTTGACAGAGTTGAAGTGTCTTACAAATTTTGCAAGTATAAAAGACTGGAAATTCAAAAAGCACCCAAGCTAGTCTATGCTTTCAAAGTCTGTAGGGTAATTGAACAATTAGTGACTTCTGATGCACAAAAGTAATTATTTTTAGTTACAGTACTTGATTCCAAAGTATTGAATTGCCACAGAATTTCATACCTGCAAGTCTGAGTGCCCAAGAACACAAGCAATACTTCCTCAAATTGATCCATAATCTGTCTTCCCAACAATTGTACTCACAAAATCACTAACTTGTTTTGACAATTACAAAGGGTCATTTAAACATGAAATATTTTATTCCCAAGTACATGCTTTAATAGATCCCATAATTACTCTTGAAGATGTGGTCTTATCAACAGTTTACGGGCTGGTTCGGCCTGGTTCCGTGACTAGTGGGGTGAAGGGATTTTGCAAAATCTGCACCTCTGGAAAAGGGAAACAGGGGACCCCAAAATAATTAAAAACAGTGGCAATGATCTGCAGAGAAACTAACTTACCAAATATGGTATCGGAATGCAAAATAACTCACTATAATATAATTAGGATTGAAGCTAATAAATCAAATATAACGAGAGAAAGATTGTCTGAAAGCTGGATAGGACTCACCATAATGAGGAGGTGAGATGCGCAGTCTGGTTGAGCAGCAGGGAGGAGAGCCTGACGAAGAAGGGCCAGTCAGATGACCTGCCAAGGCCTTATATCTGTTCCCCCTGAGCAAAAATGATAACATCACAGCAAACAGTCTTCTGGGGAATGTAGTTCTCCTCCTCAGGGACAGGTACCTGGAACACTTTAACTCCCAGTGCACTACATGATGTTATGATGTGGAATACTGATAACCAAAGATCATAAAGCCATGAAGTTCTTCAGCTTTGTTGTTAAGATAATAACAAAGTTCTTCAAGGATAGCAGGCCCAATCATTTAGCCTTAATTGAGATGGTTAGTATATTGCTTTATTCTTAGGTATAGAAATAAATCTGTTTTACCCTAACAGCCAATAGATAAAAGCAGATGAAAGGTGATTCATCTCGCCTATCTCGAACACCAGTTTTGGAATGAGATGAGCTATCTTCTGGAAATGCTTTTTATTCTCCCCTGAACACCGGACTGGGGGAACACTAACAGTCACTTGTCCTGACTTGGACATCTAATATTGAAACTCCTGAATCTAAGCAGTTGAAACCTATTTTGTGCTATACATGCAGCATACAAAGCCTCTCTCAAACAATAATTCCTCATAATCAGTCCATAAGGGATTCTATTGAATGATCTGCTCTGACAAGCCTGAAGCCCCACAGCAGTGATCCCACATTTCTTTATAACTGATGTTTTTTCCCCCCTCAAGGACTTTTCCAGTTTGACAGTATCTCAGAAAGGTTTTAAAACCCGATTTAATTGGATTCAAAGACTTGTAATATTGAATTAAAATAAAAATTACACTTTTTTTCTGTTTTCTTCATTTTTGCTAGCCTCCAGTAATAGGGACTCCACTAATCATCCTTTTAAAGCCTGAAAAAACTCTTCAGACTTCTTTATGAGCCATGAAGAAACAAACTAATATAATATTCTTTTTCCCTGAAGATAATATGTAATATGTGGCTACAGGAAGCTTTTCTGACTGAACCACCTCAAAATTGAAATAATTTATTTTTACAGCTATCAAGTCTCATGGCTTCATGGCTTAAAAGAAAAAGCAGTAAATGCTGTGCTTTCACCTAAGGTGATATAATACATCACCTGGTGAAGTACTTGAAGCTAAGCTCAAAGCAAAGCTATTGTGCCTTATCCTCACTGTCTTTTTACCATAGAAAGACTAATATGTATAAGATGGACTGAGATCAAACCAGCTTAAAAATAAACAGCTTTCCAAACACCAAAATCACATTGTCACAGGGCAGCTTTAGGGGTTGTAAGCTTTGTGGTGGAAGAAGAGTGGTGGAACATCAGAGGCATCCACCCTGAGGCTATGAAGCAAAATTCTTTAGGAAGCCAATGAGAACCCACGGTGAAAGCAGATCATTTTGTTCCATAGTATGTTGGATTCTGTGAAAATTATTTGCCAAAATCAGAAGCATCTGCACTGGGGTTATTGATACAGTCTTTCATTATTTTAGAATCCTGCTAAATTTAATTCTATCCATCTGTGCTTCCAGGAGGAAAGTTCAGCAGTCAGGTGCTGAAGTTATTAAACTCTCCTTGAAGGACAGAATCATGAATTCTTGGCTCACTCATTTCTTCAAGGATGAACAAATGCAGAGACCTAAAGCACCGAGTTTTATATAACAGACTCCAGCATGTTATGAGTGTGCTAAAAAGTGTAAAATAATTCCTAATTAGGGAAAATAGAGTGTAATAGGAGAAATGCAGCCTTTCTAGTCTGACATACTGTTCCCATTAAATGATGCTTACTCACTCATGCTCAGGTAAATTACATCAAAGCAAAATTTGCTGTGAGGGATTTGGTGAATTCAGCAAACTAATCCTATACACAAATAAAGAAGTTCATCAGCTGCAGAATTTTTTGCAGATCTCAGCCATGAAATCACACAGCTGCAACTGGCCATAACTCTGAATAGCATTACAAGAAAAGAAATACCAAATACACAGAAGGGAATTGGAAGGATTCAGCCAAAGTCATTGAATAGCATGCATGACTAAACTCCCACTAAATAAGGTAAGTCACATCTTCTGAAACAGAAAATCTAATCTCATTAAGCAAGTATAAAACTGTCCCAAATGATGGAAAACTACTTTGTACTCCACCTAATAACACAACTGGAACCTACTTTGAAGGAAAATTGAGGCAAAAGCTTCCATACAAATCAGTTACACTGCAAACAAAGCATTAAAGTAAAATTGCCCAAAAGACGACAACAATAAGAATCTGCAATACCCTGAGCAGAACACAAGAAGGCACTTAAAGAGGCAATCAGAACTAATGGTGACATTAACTCAATAAAGGAATATACAACGAAAGAATCCCTGAAGCAATCTATACCTAGTGAGTACGGCATCAGGAAGCTGTATTTGAAAAAATTAACACCCCATTATTGTGGAATGAGGACAATGAGCAGAAGCTTTATGAAAGCAAGACATGAAATTTGACTGTTGAACTGCAATGAGCACCCACACAGTGAAAGTTCAGAGGGAGACAAAACTGAGAACAAATTGAGATCACTTTTTCTTGTGTACAGTTAGCAGAGGGGCATGGTTAGGATGGTATTTTACAGGTTGTATAATTAGAAAGATTATCACAGTGGAAAGAGATAAATGAAATACCCACATCCTAGGCTCACAGGAGAAAACTCTAAAGGAAGCAATTTCCAGAAAGAGATCCTCCTCCCATGGCAGTCAGCCCTTAAATGGTATCTAGGAGAGGTGAAGCCAGGCTACACCCCCTTCCTGTCACACAGTTGAATTGCTTTCACCTGTGCTCCATGGCTGACTCAAGTCCTTCCCTCAGGTGATCAATCAGTGGTTCAGGCTATGACTCAGCAGTTCCCATACACTCCACCCTTCATGGCATGAACCAGTGATCAGGTTAGCTAGAGGGTGAGCCTTCCCTAATACAGAGATCTGACACATCACAATGCTTATCCAATTGCCCATTGCAATGCAGGTTGACACAGTTTAAGACAAGTGATGATCAGTGTATGGTGGAGGTTCACGCTCTTTCATGGGCTAGTGCTCAGTGGTGTCACTGGAGGCATGCAGTCGTGTGGTGCAGGTCCATTCTATGCTCCATCAGTCCCATGTAGACCATCACCAGGTGTCAAACATGATCTCACAGCAACACTGGAACACTTAGATGGGATTTCATTCCTTCCAGTGATCCTAGAGGCTCAAAGACTCACAAGGAGTAATACAGACATTTCAGGGGTTACCAGTAGGGGAAGGTCTTCCAGGACAAGACACAGGCCATATTTCTATCCTAGGTCAACACTTCGGCTCGTACTGGGGCATGCCCCGGCTGGCTGTACCATACCCTTTGGCCAGATATCTATGGCTGCGCAACTATGTCAGGCACCAAAGGGGGAGGGGGGGGGGCAGGCTGTCCTGATCTGCCACAGGGACATGATGGGGGTTCCTTTAGCAATGAAGACCAGAGTGTTGACAACAATATCAGTAGGCCACATACCAATTACCAGAGGGACTACTGAGCCTCCCACCTCCAGTGATCTCCCCCAAGGTGTAAGTAGACCACACCACTTTGGTCCTACCTGCACCTTCCAATGGCATTTTATTCTATGGGTACCTGGTTCTAAATTCTCAGGGGCAGGGAGCAGAAGATTATTTTCATAACAGATTTGGGGTCTTACCTGATTATCAGTGCCCATAATTTGGATCCTAAGCAGTAAAGCCCATGCTGTCTGTAGCATTTTTAAGGCACTGGGTCTGCCATCTCTAGGTCTTTTATTCAGGTCCCACAGGGTTTCATAGAGTCTTTTCATCTGAACCATTATACCTGATCCATTAACTCCATGGCTGTATACGGATGGGCCATCACATGTAAATGGGTTTGGGCAGGGGGCCACTGATCAGGAGGCACCCCTGCTGATCTATCTTTTTTGTTTTGCTTTGTTTTCTGATTTATTACTGGACAGATCTCAATGGGATCCATTGCAAGCAAAGCTTTGAGATCCTATTTAGAAGTTTTATCTTCTGGATTGACTAGGTCCATCGATTCAGGAACCTGGTTATCATCTATTGAGATGTTATAGACTTGCCCTACTGGGAAATTCAGGCTTGGTTTTCCCCTATCAGTATACCAAGTTGTTGCTCTAATTTTTCTATACAGTCTCGCAATAATTGATTTTCATTTTCTAAAGTATTAGCTCTCATTTCAGCCTGATTTAAAGCATTTAACAGTGCCCATGCCACAGTAGAAGCATCTAGCTGCTATTCTTTTGTAACCAATATACCTTTGCTCAATCCAAGAAAATAATCCACCATACAGAATGGGGAAATATTTCCCATAATACACAGGGGACCCCATTTTTCAATTACAGTTGCTAGTTCATAATACATAATAAGGCAATCCCAGAAATCCTGTGCATTTGCCCAGGGATTGTTTAGTCTAGGTGAATAACTTTCTTCCCCTTGACCTATCTACAAATATTCCAACAGAAAGACATTATAATTCTTTTTAGTATATTTGGCCTGCCTGGCTCACCAAACATACAGTCAACAAACACATACAGTTAGCAGAGTGCTGTGGTTAGGATGGTATTTTACAGGATGTATAATCAGAAAGATTATCACAGTGAAAAGAGGTAATAAAAAAAATGCTCACCCATATCCTAGGCTCACAGTATAAAACTCCAAAGAAAGAGACCTCCAGAAAAAGATCCTTCCCCAATGGCAGTCAGCCCTTAAATGGGGTCTAGGAGAGATGGAGCCAGGCTCCACCCCTTATGGTCACACAGCTGAATTGCCTTCACCTGTGCTCCCATGGCTGACTCAGTGCTTGCTTCAGGTGATCAATCAGTGATTCAGGCCATGACTCAACAGTTCCCATACATCTTGGCATTGTCAGTAAACTTGGAAGTAAAGCTGAGGAAAAAAGTAACTACTCAAATTTGTTTTCTGATTTTTTTGTGTGTGTTTATATATTTATAATTTTTATTTTTGTGTTTATATGTTTACATAATTTTATATATTTATATATTTATGCATATTTATATTTTTTGTATCTGATCTTCAGACAACTGTTGTTCTTTGAACACTCATTTCTATCATCACTTCCAAATGATAAGTGAACATTCATGTTTTTGAAGTGGTAAAAATGGTGAAGATAGGCACTGTATTTAAAAAGAAAATGCAGTAGATCTTGGAGCTAATCTATTTTGGCAATTACCTTATTTGTGTTAGGAGTACATGGAAATAATTAAGTTAGCTTCATTACTGAGATTTTTTTTTTCCTTTTTGAGTATCTCACATGCTCTGAGGACTACGATTTGATGTTTATTCCTTTAAAGTACATATAAATTCATGCAGTCTTGTTCAGTAACTGAAAACAGGTGGAGACTGAAAGGCAGAGTACTAAAAATGCATCAATAGATGTCTGCTTTCCAAATCTTTTATCCACACCAAGGAGTATAGAATGCCTTTGAACAACTACTGTTTGCAGTGAAGTTTCTGTCTGTTCTAGCATGTTCAATTACTGTTTATTCTCTACATGACAGGAATTCATAGGTTTACTCATACTAACTAAAAAAGTATGATAGAACGTGTAACAACATAGCTTCTTAACACTATGCTTAGTTTGAGCTAAAAATAAATACCTTCATAAGAAAATATAGATTAGTAAGGCACTGATTTTAATGCCTCGGGATGTTGTCATTTGGTTAGAATTTTAGATTTTATTGTATCGATTGTTCTCTTCACTATAGAAAAAAAGACATGTCCACTTGAAAATGATTCCTTTCAGAAACACTAAGTACATCAAAGTCATGCTTTAAAAGGGTACCTGACTGTTTGCTTCTCACTCATTCCATGAAGTGTCATAGACATTCTAACAGCTCTAGCAGTTTTAGGGCTTGATAGGGGAGAAATGTTTTCCATGCAGGTCTATTCTTTAGAGCACTTCTATAAAATAACTGTTCTTTCAGTGTTCATTTCTGTCACCATAGACATATGGTTGATAGGGTGCTGTAAAACTTACAAATATAGTCCTTCAAATCAGGGAAATGCCATCTGTTGTTAGATCATCATCAAGTTTAAATATTGATACTTCAGTGGAGTTTTGTATTTCTCGTTTTTCTTTTATATAAAGTCAGGATTTGTCTTTTGAATTTGCTAATATCTCCAGCATAAAAACCAGTGTTCTTCAGTTAAGGTGAGGGGTAGAAAGAGAAGTTAGTCAGACAACACCTTATCACACGTTAGTACATTGTATCTGAGAGAATGTTATTAGATAAACCAGTCACCTGTCTGCATCACACCTTCAGATTTGGTCCAATACGTAAATCTCCTGAGGAACCTAGAGAGGAATAATTGCATGCACCTGTACAGGCTGGGGGATGACCTGCTGGAGAAGAGCTCTGCAGAGAGGGACCTGGGTGTCCTGGTGGATGACAGGTTGGCCATGAGCCAGCAGTGTGCCCTTGTGGCCAAAAAGGCCAATGGCATTCTGGGATGCATTAAAAAGAGCGTGGCCAGCAGGTCGAGGGAGGTGATCCTCCCCCTCTACTCTGCCCTGGTAAGGCCTCATCTGGAGTACTGTGTCCAGTTCTGGGCTCCCCAGT
>JACDJE010000607.1:76309-87873 GCA_016647715.1 Pavo muticus
TTTTTTTTTTTTTTTTTTTTGGATTGTAACATTCCTCACTCTAGTTTGATGCTGGTTATGCTTACTGGGAGGAAGGGATGGGGAAAATTTGTGTCTTGCAGTTCTTGCACATATTTCTCTTGAAGTGAATTAAAAGACACTTAAACGCAGAGCAGTAAGTTACACAAGAATAAGATCTGTAAAAACCTTACTCTCTATTGTCTCTTCTTAAAGTTAGCAGCTGTTTGAATTGCTATGCCTACCACATTCACTTTATTGTAATAAATCTCTACTCAGTCTTTCTGTGCACATATACATTATATTTCATTTTCCAGTTTACATTTCTAATGCTACATGCTCTCCACTTTTTTTGACCTAATGATGACAGTGAATGAGGAAGAACAAAGGAACTGTGAAACCAATTTTACAATTGCAAACAAAACTTGAGTCTATCTGTAATCCATTTTAAATTTCATTTGTGAATTTTGTCTCTACTCTTAAATTGTATTGAAGTTCAGCCTTCTGACCTATAAACCATCAAAACCTTTGATATCATCTTCTCTTCTTTTTCACATGCTCTTTTTTAAGTGTCTCTTTGCCATACCCATCCTAATCTTCTGTTCTTGATTCTGAACTCTGAGATCCATGGAAGCTTTTTTCTGAGCCCTTTAATACAGTAATTATGGATAAATTCTAGTGGCTTAGAGTACCCACTCTGTTAACACTGCATACGTTTGTCTTTCAGCAGAGCAGCAGGTATTTTTTGATAGGATGAAACTGAGTTCTAGTCTTAATAAATGATTCACATAAATGACAACAGTTTAAAGAAGACTTCACTGAAGCCTGCTTAACTGACAGCGTGCTGATATAAGAGATCACAAGTAATCTTCAGCACTGGTTTTAATTGCTATTAGGAGACAACATTTTTATACAGTAAGTGGACTATTTTTTCTCCTAAGCATCAAAAGATTTTTGCCCGTTTAAAAGCAGCTTTCCACACTTGGTATTTGCATTCTCTCTCAGGTTTCTGTGGATCAGAAATGCTTAACATATTATCTGGACAATGGTCCAATTTCTTAACTGATTTGTATACTGATATCCCACTGCCCTCATGGTAAGCAGAAACAAAATCAATATCTAATGGTAGAACTGCTTTAAAGGATTGTCACTATATGTGAGTTTAATGTCCATTGCAGACAATATCAGAAGCAGCACAGTCCCATTGTTATAGATTCTCTGAATATACAGCATAGATTAGATGCTTGAAAGAAAACCAAGCAAACAAATAGTTAAAAAAGAAAAAAAAAAATCTCAGCTATCACTCCTCTCGGTAAAGTGTAAGTTAAATTCTATTTTGACTTTCATAGAAAATTTAAGGTACTCTTTATTGAAGATCTGAAGATATGACAATCTAATGCTGGTGTTATCTTAACTCTGCTATAGAAGGAGTTATGCAAGCATTGTCTCCACCTCAGTCATTCCCTCAGCTGCATCAAATTACCTGTAAAAGCTGTTTCAGAGCTTTCAGCAAAAAAGCATTATATATAACATTATGACTTAGAAGTCATAGAAACATGAATGATGTATGAATGAACTGCAGCACTGATAAATACAACTACAATTAGAAACTATTTTAGATAGGATGTCTCTCTCTGGTGCCAATGAAATCAAGACATTCAACAACTTGTTAGATGAGGGCTAGGATTGGCTATTGCACAGTCAATGAGTAGGGGCAATGAGGTGGGGAACCCTTCGTTGACTGTTTGGCTTTATTTTTCAGGCACTGAAATGTCAAAAATGGTATTTTCATGTCTATGTAATTTTAATAAAATATTACAAAAATAAAATAGCCAAAAATTTATTTTCAAATGCAACATTTCAATATTTCTGTAAAAGTTATTTTAGCAAGTATCTCAACAAAACATTTTATTTCTTAAAAAAAGGTTATTACTTCAGTAAATAATAAGTGTTGTGACCAAACCACAGATTATCCAGGTGACGCAGATCCTAAAAAAAATATCAGACCACTAGATGTGTTTGGTTTTTTTTATGTATCCTGAGGAACAACATTCACTGACGAGTGAACATTCACAGAAAGTAATGTTGAGGTCTCAGGAGACAAATGAAAGACAATAAGCACAAAATAAAACAAAACTGGACTTGAAGTAGAAACATAAGTTGATTTAATACTATTAAATGGAAAAGCTAAAGATCTTTGTGCCGATCAGAGGCAGGCTAATACCAATCTGAGTATACAGTGGAAACACTGGACATGCAGAGCTGACAGTAAAAGAAAAATAGTAATGTCTCTGTATTGTCAGAGGGGTTAGAACAGTGTTTGACTACGGTTTATTACTTCTAATTAGGAATGTGAGAGATTTTGCAATAAATAGAATAGGCTTTTGACTAATGTGTTCCAATGAGGACCTCATCAAACTTCATCAACATCACCTGCTGTTGTTTTGACAGAAAGATTTGTCTATTAAAATTATACCTAAAGTTTAACTTTCTTAAGCATTTCTAGATTTCTAGTGATTCAGAGGTACTTTGTTGAGGGATTGCTGAACCTGTATGTTAAAATCTTAGGATCTTTGATTCAAGTCTGGAAGGTAATTTTTTAAACATAAAAATATAATCTTCATAGTGTTGCCATCAAACATTGCCAGGAAAAGATGAAGAAATTTGTTGCTGGTTATTATGCACTTGAGAAGAGTAAAGATTCTGAGAGTAAAATAATTTTCTGTTTCGTGAAAGTTGAACAGAGCTCTGTGAATGATAGATGCAGGGACAGGAGTCAGGAAGAAGCATTAGCAAGGGAACCTCAGTTGCAGTTCATTGAGGGCACCATTGCATTTTAAACTGCTTGCCAATTTCAGTGCTGACAATACAAGACATTGATACTTAAGATGCCTCCCCTGACACCCCCAAAAAAGATTGTTTTTAAGTGCTTTATGTTACTTGATCATTTATTTTTATTTTTATTTTTTGCTATGAAACCCATTGTTACTAGATCTGATAAAATATTAGTCTAGAGTCTTGGTTTGTTTGTTTTTTCTCTAGCTGTTTCTGCTTCTGTTTTTCAGAACAGCCACATTTAGATTTGGAAGCTTCTCTGCTCATATCTCTGAATGCTTATTGACCTTCTTGAAGAAGACCAAAGTTGGCATCCCATTTTGATTTTCATTTCCAGAGTTCAGATGGGCACATTTTAAGAGGGCAGGTGATACCATAAGAGTGACACAATATGAAAAGCACGTTATAACATTATACTGAACTTTGTCTGATTCACTGTAAAGGTAAATGATAACATTATAATTTTTCTATTGTGGAACCAAATGATTTAAAGAAAGTATCTCCTTATGAGGTGGTATGCAGCACAGATAATACTGTAAAACCAAATTCACAAAGTAAGTCTTGTCCTCATCCTAATTCAGTTACTGAGGGAAAAATAAAAAAAAAGAAGAATTGACATCAAGAAATTTGTATATATCCTCTAGGAAATAGCTTTATGTATCCAGGTGTAAAGATAAGAACATTAAGCGCTAACTATGCTGATGACATGGTGTGAATTTTCTCTTTCACCTCAGCCAAAACAATGGGTTTTGCATACTGTTTTCGTTTACATGTAGGAATTGGTGACAGTAAAGCAAAGTAACAAATATCTGTAGCCTTCAGTATAGACAAAAGGTCAAATAATTAGGAACAATTTCCTCATCTTTTTTTACAACCTTTAGCAAACATGCTACTCACAAATCCCTCCTTATCTTGGCTCTTATCACAGTGCATTGAGCTGTGCTGGAGCCTGATCTGTTCTTATTCTGAATTTCCCTATCTTCCCCTGCCTCTACTTTTCACGCTCTCTGTTCTAAAACAATCCTTACTAAAGTCTCCAAAGCCTATCATTAACATTTTCAAGCAGTCTTGCATTTCATCTAAGAATAGAAATGTTCTCAAACTTTTCTCACCTGAAACCGAGAACATCAGGTAAGCCTAACATGCATAGTAACATATACATGGCGTACCCAGTAACACAACGTTATGCATAACTGTGGCAGGTTAGCCTTTGCTGCTCTCCCATTCCTCAAAAGGGCAGGGAGAGAAAATAGGAAGGGAAAGCCCCTAGGCTGAGAGAAGGACAAAGGGATCACTTACAGGTTACTGTCATGGGCATGGGCAACACTACTCTGCCAAGATGCGCAGAGGGCTGCAGGTTACAGTCTATCCATTACAGTTCCTCTCAGTTGCTCTTTTCTCCTGCTCCTGCACTGGTCCTTCCCATGGGCCACAGTGTTTTGGGATATACCCACCCCAGTGTGGGCTCCTCCATGAGCTACATGGGGACAACATGCTTTCTCAGTGGGCTTGCAGGGGAATCTATTCAGGTGCCTGCAGTACCTCCCCCATTCCTTCTCACCCCTTGGGGCTCACAGTGCTGTTTTCTCACACTTTTTTCCCCAGCTCCTCCCTGCTGGGCAGCATTTTGCCCTCTCTTAGCCAGGCTCTCCCATAAGCGCTCCCAGAATGGCTGTTGGGCTTGGCCATGTCCTCTAGTGTGGCCTTTGGAGCTAGCTGTGTTTGGCACAAAGCAGCCCTGGCCTCACCTCACAGAGAAGCCTGGCAGCCCTCTGCCACTGCATGGGCACCTGCAACTCATACACTAACAAATGTTTTGTTGTTCTAAAAATACAATGCTGAGTATTATTTGGTGATACAGGACTTAAAACCTTTAGCTTTTCATCTTGGATGCCCAATTATATTTTATTTATATCATAGAATAGAATCATAGAATGGCTTGAGTTGGAAGGGACCCCAAGGATCATCAAGTTCAAACCCCCCTGCCACAGGCAGGGCCACCAACCTCCAGATCTGGTACTAGACCAGACTGCCCAGGGTCCCACCCAACCTGGTTTGAACACCTCCTGGGACAGAGCATCCACAGCCTCTGTGGACAGCCTGTTCCAGCACCTCGCCATTCTCTGGAAAGGACTTACCCCTGACATCCAGACTAAACCTGCCCTCCTTGAGCTTAAAACAATTCCCCCTTGTCCTATCACTGTCTACCCCTTGTAGAAAGTTGATTCCTCTCCTTTTTATAATCCCTGTTTAATTTTCCCTTTTATTTTGGCAATCAGAAGGTACTGATTCTTCCCAGATAATAACACAATGCATGAGTACCAACATTTACTCACCCAGAATGATGGATTTTCAGTCTGGTGACAGCCAAAGCGGAGTTGTCAGCTCAAAACACAACCCCAACAACAAACTCAGCCAGTTCCATTTCAATAAAATAAGCACTAATTATCAGGCTCTCAGAGGAGCTAAATCATGTTTCACTGATCACCTTCTTCCTGTTTGCAGACTTGGTGGCCTGGAGGCATAAGCACTAGGGGAGGCAGGCTGTGAGAGAAAGATGGACAGGATGATGCAGCAAGACAGAAACTCATCTTCCCCCAAGCTAGATGAATCTATTAACATTTGTTTCATTTCCATATGTCTTCTACAAAAGTTTGCTACAATTTCCCATACCAGGGCTGCTTGCAATAACTTGACATTTCACTTGTGAGGCCCTGTAACCTACACCTACCCTGGTCAAGTCCTCTCTCTGTCTCTCTGGCTATCCATATTTTTCAGCAGCTGGCTTCTTTTGTATGCTGTTCAATCTTTCCTACCAGCAGACTTTTCACCACAGGGACACTTGCCAAGATCAGCATCTGGTGGATTTCTTCTATCAGTCTTAATTATCTTTCTTTTCGAGTAACAATTCTTCAGTCCTTCAAACATTCTGAAAATTAATTAGCGTGCTGTCCTGAGGCAGGCAGAGAGAGAAATGATAGGAGCCTTTCAGATGTATGTTTGGTGCTGTGGAATCGGGATTCTAGAGGAGGCTAGGGCCATGCATTGATGAGTCTGCTCATCCATGCCCATGTAAACCCAGCTGATACTGAGGGAAACAATGCATGTCTGTGTGATGTCACTGAGGATGGGCAAGCAGGCATCTTATGTTTGCCTTCTGAGGGCTTTATGCAGAAAAAGGGCTGGCTTTCAGAGAGGGCTACTAATACCCATCCAGACCAGTGACAGTGAAACTATCAACTGTTCCTCACAAACTGATGACTGTAGATGCCATACTGACAGATGCAGAATTCGATCTGGATCCACTTCTGAATTCATAACCAAAGGAGATTTCTCTGGACAAACTTTGTAGCATCTAACCAGTAATAACATTATAGCATGTGGATGCTGTATTTTTAGGTTGCATTTTTAGTACAAATTAATAAGGAGGACTATTTTTTTCCACAGAAATGACTAGCAGAAAAGAAAAAAAAAAAAAAAAAAAAAAAAGATGTTATTCTCTTATGCCTCCCTAATAGGTTCCTTTTTTTTTCATTATTATTTTTAACATACATATATAAATTATAGAGGATTTTCTATATTTGGGGAAAAAAAAAAAAGAAGTCTAGTAGAAACTAGTTTTATACATTCTTAGAATGACAGAAAATTTTAAGTGTAACAATTTTTCTTTTGTTAGATTCAAGGTCTTTATACCACTTTTAGCTTCTGTATTGCTGTTCCATCTCAGATAACAAGCAAAATCTCCTGTGGTTAAATAACATTTTGTCTGCTCCTCCTATCAGTCTAATACAATGTGCCATATATGTCTGTCAATCTGCAGCAAAACTCCCAATGATACCAATAGCCCACAATCTACAAATATAATCTCGAGGTTACACTCTGCACGTACATTTAGTTTCATCACATATTTTGTTATAGCTATTTAAAAGTTATATTTTTACTTTTTTTCCTGTCATTTTCTAGTTCAAACTTGTAATGAACCAACACAGAAGATTTAATGCACAGAAGTAATCTCAGGACTCCTTGGCATAAATTTGCCAAAGGTTTAATTCTGCGTTTGGATGACTGCTCCCTTGATTCTCACTCCTGTTTTATCTTTGGAACAAATGCTGAGGATGTTATTTTATTCCTATTATCCCTTTTTAAGAACTGTAACAGGGAATACGTGGGTGTATAGGTAAAAAACTACAGCATTTAAAATATGCTAAGATTTAATTTATGATCCGTTTTCTCAGTCGCAGCAGCCATCCATTTTCTCTTTATTTGTAAGCTGTGAATACAAATTCAAAATCTTTACTTTCTGGCACAGTGAGAACCTACTTATGATTTACCTCAAAAAGCACTTCTGAGAACATATAAACTAGCTTCTTTAGTGGGTGAAACTATGCAAAGGATGTCCACTGCTCCCTGTTCATAGTAAGAAGAGAAATACAGTCACATCACTGCAGAAGTTCTGATGTAACTTTATTATAGTGTTAGGACACAACTTGTATTAAGTTATTTTAATTTCTGGATAAAAGAGAGAATTTTATTTTATCTTATTCAAAATTCAAAGGAATACTGTTTCAGATCCTTACCTTAGATGAAGTAGCAAAATTCCAGTGACAGAACAGTGGTACTTTGATTTGCACAAGTTGAATATCTGTCCTTTTATTTGGTGTTCAGGATTGATTAGATAGACTTTTGCATGACATTAGTTCAGATGAGTACTTCAATTTCTGTATCTTCTAAAATACAAGAATACTGAAAAAAAAATACACACCAATTTAACAGAAATCTGGACAAATGCAAGAAGGAGTAAGTCAGCGGTACAACAAGGAACATTTTTCCCAGTTGGGACATATTTACTGAACAACAGTAAAATATGCTGTAATATGCTACTTTCAACAATATTTAAGTCCCTATTGGAAGAATTAAAGGACTACATAAAAGTTATTCCTCTGACTGAACAGGTGCAGCATATGCCTATACATACAAAATCCCCATGCTGCTTCCAACCTACTTCCTTGACCTGCAGGATTGTTTCAAGGTAGGATGAGAAAATAACTCTTCCTACGAGTCCTTTCATTCTGTAGCCTCTCTGCAGGGACTTCCAGTAAAAGAGTCATATTATTGTAGTGTTTTCTGTGAAGTGCAAACTTATCTTGTGCCTACCTACCAGGAGATGCAGCAATCAATTCAGTTCTCTAAGAGGAGCGAGCAGCGCTAGCAGCTGTCCAAAGGCAATCAATTAACTCGAGTGTTCTCACAGCCCAATTCTACCTCTAGAATTCCCTGTCTCAGAAATATTCAGTAAAACAAAAAAGCTCTGAAAGCTGGAGCTCTAAGATCTAAGTTGTGAGCCATGACTCCTGATGTCCTATTCTCCTTGGCAAGAATGTTGCTGTGTAAAAGCAATGCATACCTGTATCTGTCTCTGTATAACAACAGCATCTTTATGTGATCAACTCATCCTCAAGGATAAGTGGTGGCTGATGGTGGTCAGAAGACAACTAATGCAGGAAGAGGAAACACAGGTGACTTGCTGTCCTGGCATATTTGTAGCTTGCCAGTGTCTCAGACCTGGAATGCTGCAGAGAAATTGATGAGGCTCATCCAGTACCCTTGTCATTCCTTTACGTGGAGACAAATGATACTACTGGGGAGACTGTGTCCTGAGTGATACTATGGCTCCTAGGATGAGGATAAAGAGCATTAGAATGTAGGTGGTGTTCTTGATCTTGCTGTTAAAAGGGAAAAGCTTAGGTGGTAGGATCCTGTAGGAAAATCTCAGCAGCATGGCTGTTGCCGAAACAGGAATTTGTCTTTTAAGAGTGTCAGAAGGAGCCACAGAAATGATCCAAGGGATGGAACACCTATCATACAAGAACAAGCTGAAAGAGGTGGGGCTGTTCAGCCTGGAGAAGAGAAGGCTCCGAAGTGAACTGATAGTGGCCTTTCAATATCTAATGAGGAGCTACAGGAAAGAAGGGAACAGACTCTTTAGCAGAGTCTGTTGTGATAGAAAAAGGGGAAATGGTTCCAAGTTTAATAGGGTAGATTTAGGTTGGATATAAGGAAAAAGTCTTTTACAGTGATGCACTGGAACAGACTGCCCTGAGATGTAGTGGGTGCCCTACCCCTGAAGACTTTCAGAGTGAGGCTGGATCAGGCTCTGGGCAACCTGATTTAGCTGTGGTGTCCCTGTTCATTGCAGGGGAGTTGGATTAGGTGACCTTTAAAAGTCTCTTCCTACTCTAAGGATTCTGTGATTTATTAATAATAAAGACTTCAGGGGAGAAAAAAAGGCTGGCAAGATGGAAAGAAGGACAAAACTTGCCAACAGGCTTGCTAACCTGAGGGCTTTAAACTGGGTTCAAATTAGGATGGTAATGGTAGCCTGAGCACATGTGGAGACAAGTCAGAAAATGCTCCCCAGTGTTTAGCATAATGCAAAATTCACCTACTGCTGTTGTGAAAGTAGCATGACTAAGAGACCATCACAAGTGTCTGTATGCAAATGCATGCAGCTCGTGGAAAAGTAAAAAACATAAGAAAGTAGCAGTCTGTTCACAGCTGCAAATCTATGATCTTTCGATATTAAAAAGAGATGGTAGAATGGTATTACACAGCTGGATTCAGGCTCTTTAGAAAAGCCAGAGAAGATGGGAAGACCTACAGTAGGTGAAGGAGTGGCTTGAATGTATGCAGACAGTTGAAGACTCTGTAAAGATCTTATTGCTAAAGATCAAAACACAGATGGAAACAGATGGCATCGTGGTTGGTGTCTATTATGGACTGAATGATCAAGAAGAGGAAGTAAACCAACCTTTCTACAAATGGAAGAAGCCTCATGATGATAAACAATGGTACTGATGGTGAACTTTAACCACATTGTTAATGTTTGGAAAGGCAACATGGTGGTGTAATTCAGACTTTTGGAGTTTGTTGATGACACGGGGGTTATCAAACCAACTAAGATGAGTGTCCTGTTGATTACTTAAGAGCTAGGTCAGGGCTGCAAAGGCTGAGCGCAGCCTTGGCTGGAAAAGAAACAAAAACAAAAACAAACCTTGAGATTTTGGAGTTTAAAACCCTGAGAGGGGTGAGCAAGACTAATAGTAAAATTATATCCTGTACTTGAGAAGAGATCTGCTTGGCAGGATCCTGCAGGACACTGCCCCAAAGGGGAAAGAGGCCAAGAGAACTGCTTCAAAATGAACTCTTAAAAGCACATGAAAAGTCTGTTTCAACTTACAGAGACTTACACTCACAGCAGAAGGTCAGCATGGATGAAGAAGTTTCTGGCTGAGCTCAAATACAAAAAGAAAGTATGCAGGTGGAAAAAGGAACAAGCTACCAGGGAGGAATACAAAGATACTGCCTGAGTGTGCAAGGATAGAATTAGAAAAGGCAAATCTCAGCTGGACTTGGAAATAGCATGGGTAGTGATGGGCAATGAGGATTTCTTTAATGCAGAAGGAAAATTGTTCAGTGTAGTCTGATATGTAATAACAAAAGATATGGAAAAGCCTGATATACTCAGTGTGGCTTACTCTTCTCCATTTTTACTGGTAATTTCTGCCTTTAGGTCCCTGGGACTATTGGTAGAATGTGTTAGAGTGAAGCATTTAGTCACAGTAGAGGAAGATGAAGTTACCAGTCACATGAGGAAATTTTGCAAGGTTCTCAATTCTCTTTGAAAGATCATGACAGTCAGAAGAGGTTCCTAATGACTGCTGGAAAATCTCGTATTTGTCTTCCAGAAAGGCAAAAAGTAGGATCTAGGGATCTAGGGGCTGGTCAAGTCCCCTTCCAACTATTTAATGAGTAAATCTTCCTGGAAGTAAATCCAGCACATGGATGACAAGGTAACTTGAAGAAAACCAGCATGATTTAATGAGGGCATTTGTGTCTGACCAACCTGATAGTTTTTGATGCTCTTGGTAAATTAAAAACCAAGGAGAACAGTCAATGTAGTGGAGGGCAGGGCTACCCTCCAGGGCTGAGTTCAGAGGGAACTAAAAAGACAAGAGGAATGAGTTGACAGGGAGTTTGTTAAGTTCAACAAAAGAAAATGCAATCTCCTGCCTCTGGAATGAAATGACCTCATGTGACAGTACAAGCTGGTGTTTCGCTCCGATTTATAGGAGGAGAGGAGGTTCTTTGATATATGTATACCCGACGTGAGATTAAGAAACAATGGTTCGAATGTTGGTCCAACCAGTTTATTACAAATCTTAATCAGGGAGATGGGGAAGGGGAGAACGGACACTATTACGAATTAGGGCAATGGAGAAGGGAAGAAGGGCAATAGAAAAGATAGGAAAGAAGCAAGAATTGCGTAAAGTGGGGATAGTCACCACCAGGATCCAGCAGCAGTCCTGTTGCACACTGTTCCGATGGTCCAAGGCAAAAGCGCAGGGGAAGAGCAGCAGCAGCGTGGCCAGCCTTAGGCAGCAAGCAGGTACCAGGAAGAAGCAGCAGGGTAAGTCCAGGAAGAAGCATCAGGACTCAGGCAGCAGGCCCAGGAGAGAGTCCATCAGCATGCAGGCATCAGCTTGTGAGGCTTCTGATATCGGACACCTCTTCTTCAGCATGGAGGCATCATGTCGTGAGGAATCCGTTGTCAGAAAACCTCTTCTTCTGCATGCAGGTCTCAGGTCGTGAGGAATCTGATGTCAGAAAACCTAATCTCATAGTTGTTTGTCCCTTTTTTATCCTTCTTCTTCTGCCAACATGGCAGAAGGGGA
>JACDJE010000607.1:91217-179195 GCA_016647715.1 Pavo muticus
TGTAACTGGTGATAGGACTAGAGGGAATGGTTTCAAGCTGTGCCAGGGAAGATTCAGGCTGGATATTAGGAAATACTACTTCTCTGAAAGAGTGGTCAGGCACTGGAATGGGCTGCCCAGGGAGGTGGTGGAGTCACCGACCCTGGAGGTGTTCAAGGAACGTTTGGATGCTGTGATGAGGGATATGGTTTAGCGAGAACCATTGGTGATAGGTGAATGGTTGGACTAGATGATCTTATAGGTCCTTTCCAACCTTAGTGATTCTGTGATTCTGTGATTCTGTGATTCTGTGATTTCATATGCCTTATGTGTGATATATGCAGTCGTGAATGTGAACTTATGGGTATGTGTGAGTATAAGGAGAGCAAATCCCAACAATATATTTGGAAATGTATTCAGTTTTTCCTCAATGAAGAGAGGTTTGCTGACTTACTGTGTTTTCTTTGCATAGCATTATCTGATTTGGTTTAGGAAGACTGGAGAGAGGAGAATGCCTGATTTCCAATGAGAAACTATATTGCTTTGCCCCAGAGACTGCCTGATCAGCTACACGTATTTAAGTGTGAGGTTCTAATGATAATCTTTTTGTCTTGGATTTGTTGATTTGTTCATTTTATTCTTTGGTGCATAAATGAAATAACTAACAGAGTAGCTGAACACTTGTACCATGTTTGCAGAGTGTGTGTTAGAATGGTTTATAAGACTGTCGATGGTTTATGGGCTGGTTCGGCCCGGTTCCGTGACTACATGATGTTATGATGTGGAATACCGATAACCAAAAATCATAAAACCATGACAATGAAAAATGTGTCATTGTATCTGACAAGGCACTTTGGAAATAATTCTCCCTTTCTCCCACAGCTGGTCACATCTAGATTTTGTCTAGATTTTTCTTATATATATCTTAACTTTATAAAAGATAAATAAACTGGTATATACCAAAAACTCATGTGAGATCAAATTCTAAGAAATATGGGAAACCTTCCTAAAAAATTAAAAATACCCTATACAGAGCTAAATCCTACAAATCAGGAAGAATCTGATTTCTCTCTCGTTTTCATTTGTTTGTTTTAGTACTCTCAAACAAGATTCTCCAAGCAGAGTATGCATATCCAAATAATAATAATAATAATAATAATTATTATTATAAATAAATTAAAAGGAAAACAAAAATGTTCAATAAATTTAACACTAGTAAATAAAGGAAATATATTTGCAAAGGATTGAAGCCAGCTATTTAGCTGTTTTTATGTAAGATGTCTGAATTATGTTGACAATCTCATAATGCTCCTGAATAGCTAATGGCTGATACAGGCCTGCAGGAGCCCGTAATGTTGCTGCAATATCTTATAACATTAAGAACATCGTGGAGATAAATGAGACTAATGTAGTCTGAAAATGATCATCTCCTTTGATTTAAAAAAGAATTTAATGATAAAAATAAATATTGTGCATTTACTATTTATATCTAGAATCTTGCTTGGAATTTATATGTATTTTTTTACACAAGTTATTGAGCTAAATATTATAGTAAAATATTCCTGACTGTTTCAAAGCTAAAATGTAATTAGCCAAGGTAGAAAACACCATTTTCTGTTGTTATCTGACCATAGTTATTACTTTAAGCAAAATCATAAAAATGACATTGTATGGCAGAAGTAATGAAGTGTGGATGGAAAATCAGCCTCGATGACATGCAAAATGAGACACTTCATGACAGTCTAAGCTTGTAAATTAAATGCAGTCAAAATATTGCTCTATGTGGAATCTCAGAAAGCGTCAGAAGCCTTATTTTATCTAGTTTGGGACTGGAACATTTATTAAACTGCGATACTTATTATTAAGTATTGTACATTTTTTTTCTGTATTTGTTATAAATAACTCACAATGTTTCACAGACTTATTTATGACACTGCAATTTCACATCTTTATTTATTTCCAAGCCACAAATTATGACTTAAAGTCTGTCAGGATGCTGCATAAATGCAGTTAGAAACTAAACAGTAAGCTATAGATTATTTATATTACGTCAGTTTCCCCTTTAAATACAATTATTGATATAATATCAAAATGCCACAAGATTTACATTTATTTTCAAAATCTCATGGCATTGTGCTTAATTAGAAAAAGTAGCAGGAAGGAAAATAATTAGGGAAGCATAAAATACAGAAGTAGAAGTTGGCAATTTTCACATTTTCAGGCAAAGTAGTTCTGAGCATAGCATCACATAAGGGCAAAAAGCTGGAAATTTCCACTAGAGATTGTATTGTTCAAGCCCTCGTGGCTCAGAGTAGGGTCAGCTATCACAGGTTGCTCAGAGTCAAGTCTAGTCAGGCTTCGAAGGTCTCCTAGAATGGAGAATGCACATTTTTGGGCAGCATGTTCCTGTGTTAGACCACCTTTACAGTGAAAAATCTTTTTTCTTATGATTAAGCAGAATTTCCTGTATTTCAGTTTGTGCTCATTGCCTCTTTTCTTGACAATGATTAACACCAAGAAGATTCTGGCTCCTTGTAAACTCCAGTGATGCCATGCTGATTTCATACTTACATTTCTTGTATTTCAGTGAGTGAATATAGACTGGGACATGAAGTAGGATTATGAAAACAGGGAGAAAAATGGTATTTTAATTATTCAGATTAAAAGAGAGAGAGTCATATTGCTTGAAGATTTCCAACTTCTCATTTCCTCAGTAGCATTTTGTTTCCTCTCAACATCTCTGGAAGTGGGAGCAGGTAAGGATGAAGTAACTCACGTGCTTATTCCATTAATTACTGTTGCATATTGCATTATATAGGAAGACAAGAGCCCTAAAGTACTTGGCCTTGATTAACCAATGCAGCAAGTCAGCTTCAAACTACCTGATGTTTCACTGTAAATAATTTCCACTGGATACACAAATTGCTATTGTGTGTGCATGTTGTGTATGTGTGTGTGTGTGTGCAATCACATGCACAGGAGCATCACACTAAAGGTTCCTGATTTTGTCATTCTTGCAGGAATATAAAAACATTGAGCCAAAGTGAAATCTAAGAAAGTGAGTAATGAGACAGACAGCATTGAGAAGGTGGCTATTCCTGAAGAAGTTTATATTTGGATTTCACACCATTCTTATTACTGTAGAAGGAAGATAAAGACAAGAAAATGGTGTAATGTGTATAAGGGGTCAGCAATGGAGACCCGAACTGGCAAAACTGGATGAATCCTGTCAGTATGACAGGGCTGTATTAGGTCAATGTAGTCCTGACAATTCTGATAGAGAGAAAGGAATTGCGTACTGGTTTACTGACATGTCCCTAAAATCAACTCAGCTTACTGGCAGCCAGAAGAAAAGAGAAAAATGAAAGATATGTCATGAAGGTAGCAGCAAGGCAGTTTGCTTCGCTGAATAGAAAAGATATTACAGTTTACCATATTCTTCTTCCTGTGCCCGAGCCAGACTGTACATCTTGTTCCACTATTGGACTGAACTATGCAAAGGCTCTCCCATGGTCATGTAATATACCTAAATTACAGACTGTTCTCAGAAATAAACTCATAGCAGAGGTTTTTGGTTTTAGTTCCAAATACATAACCATACATTTTTACTACTGAACTTTCACCCAATTTTTTATGTATTAATTATTTTTTGTCTCAGCAATTTTCCCAAAATACATAACACCAACTACTTTCTTTGGCAAACTCATATTTTATGCATTCAGCTCACTGACTAAATATTAAACAAGCCCTAGCTTTATAGAAATTGTTGGGAAAGCCCATTTTTTAATCTTTCTACCTTCTGATTATTTGTTTTTCCAGCATATCCGAGAAACACTGATGTTTCTTCTTTACTCAGTTCCCTATCCTTTCTCTAATGCCTCAAATAAAACATTTTTCAACTTCACTTCACTTGTTACACCCTCTTCTTTGAATTTATTTAAATTTAGGGATTAATTTTGCCTGCTCTCACATTCAGCGCTAGTTTTATTAGTGGCACTTCTTCTGGAATATGTGTCTAAGAAGCTAAAGTCTACCATGATAGGGAGGGCTTTCATGTCTATTAGCTTTCCTTGTAATATTTCAGTTTTCTGTCACAAAAAGGAGCTTATAGAATATTTCTAAAACTATACTTACTATATTCCAAATAGACATTTTAAGGAGGATGCCAATTTTAGTCCCACTCTTACACTGCTTTCAAATGTACATCATAACAGCTTGTATCTTGTGGATATGTTCAGTTATCTAGTGGAAGCATTCAGTTAGCTTCCTTCCCAGTATATGAAATAAAATTAAAGTTGCTTTTGTGGAGGATTATAAAGTTAAAGAACAACCTATTCTTTCACATTGTTAAAGTGATTCTGATATCATTAGTAGTGACATAGTGTTTCAGAAGGAAGTACACAGCATACTATGGAAAAGAAACCAGGCTTCTATTTTTTTTCTTGGATAGTTGTTATACTTATGTCACACACAAATTTTCTACTTTGCCAAAATTCATGCTATAAATTTCTTAACTTATAACTACAATATGGACAGGACCACATCCAGAGCTATTTCGAAGTTCCTTTTCTGCTCTTTATCCTGGGCTGCCACTAAACATGTAAAAGGCTTTTATTCTGTGGCTGTTTCACATGCTGAAACCAAGGCCTGGATGTAAAGCTGTCAGAATATCAATGAAGTAGAAACTCCTGAAGTTGCAGGAATTCTATCAATTCATACAAGCTTAGGATATGACCTAAAATGTGATTATACCTGCTCATTGGTTTAAAGCCACATCACAATGTCTTTCAAATAAAGACTCATTCTTTTTTTAAAATCTTTTTCTTTCCTACAAAACACTTAGTGGAAAAAAAAATTGAGATCAATATTGAACTAAATTTGTTTGCCACTAAATTTTGCATGTTATTGATGTATGTCTCCAAAATACACCTGCCCACTAACATCAGTGAATAATTTGTAGGCATAAGGGCAATGCTCCTTATTTTTTAAAGCTTAAATCATGCAGATGTTGTGCTTGAGGAGGCAGCATATATGCTAGTGTTGGTATCATGGTCTTAAGGCAGCAATCAGAAAAAGCTTGTTCTGATTTTGCCTGTCTGTAAAATCAGCACTTTTGTTTAAACTGGCACACCAAAGATGTAAAGGGTGCCACAGACTTTGTTTCTCTAATTTCTGCAGAAGTAGCACTGCAAAATCCCACACAAATCAGAGCTGTTGTGCTGGATGCTGCACAAACAAACCTCTCAGTTAGGCAGATTCTCTTTCCACACAACTTGTAGAGAACACAAAAAATGACAGCACTCATCTGTAAGTGGTAAAAGAAGGGTAAAGTTCACACTTAAAGGAAGCACATTAAGCAACAGACTCATTCTACCACCTCCCTGGAAGACCAGTGCTTTTTTCTAGCACTGTGGCAGAGATAACAAACCGGTTAATCCGTATTGTTTGCATGTGGTGTCTGAGCAAAGAGTTTCTCTTGAGAACAATTTTTCAGATTTTTTGCAGCTCAGAAAGCTGCAATCCAGGCTGAGCTGACAGCTCTCTTATTAGAAGAGTCATCCCTGGAGGGACAGGACATGGTTGTTCATTTCTTGGGCTTTTGGTGATGGCCTTCTGCTTGGAGGCAATAGCAGATATTCAGAATACAGCATGTATGGGCAATCTAGGACCTCCTTATATGGAAGAGGCCATCTGAATGCCCACATACCCACTTTGAGTACTTTTATCTCTATATGTTTTTTTCTAAGACAAAGCATCAACTTATTACATTTATCATTTTCCTATGCACTATTTTTTAAGAGGGGGAAGCATCCTTCTGGGAGCAGAGAGGGAAATAGTTAAGAACTGATAGTTTATAGGGAAAAATGTAAGTAACCTTTGGAAGATGGATAAAAGAGGTGGAAAAGCAATACAGACTGATAAATCTCTAAGCAGAGCTGCTCTGTACTGCTACTATAATTTTCTACTCCTGCTGAGGTGCAACTGCAGGTAAAAGTTGCTTTTTGATCAGGTAATTGGGTTCAGAGAACATCCAGTCATGAACAAGCAATTATTTCTTGTGGTTTTGTCTGCCTACACCCCCTGAGAAAAGACATCTGGCTTAAACGTGCCATCACATATAAACTGTGAATTTTGATCACTCCCCCCCCGGTGCTGTGCTGCAGCTGCCAAGTCTTCCTGACCACAGGCAAACGAGCAATGTTTCCTCTGGGAGGGCACAGAGCACCAGCGGGAGGTCTTTACAACTACATAGATTAAAACAAAAATGTAGATTAAACACAGTGAGGGTTTAAGCCAAGCAGAAGCTGCTTGGTTCCCCACACCCTGTGCTGAAGTAACAAAGATTGTTCCTCAGCCCACGCTGACTGCTGACTGGCTCTCAGACCCTGTAAGGTGCAGCTTTGAAGATCTGCAGTTATCTCTTTGGGACTCATGTGAGCAACCAGATACAGACATCCAAAAGAACTGAGTTCACATGTAGACCTTCCACCAGCAAGTCTGCCTCTGCCACTAAGGTTCTTCTTGATAATGAATATGTAAAATGTTTTTTTTTTCCTAACAACTTAGTCCTAAGTCCTGGTAGCCAGCAGTGCCTTTACTCATTTTAGCTGTTTTCAGAAAAACACTGAACAGCCTCACATTCATATTTTGAATGGTAAAAGTGTGTTAGGCCAAGCCAGTTTTGTTTATTGTTTTGCACTCTAGGAAATGACATGTGTTTATGAATATTTAGTTGCTGTGATCTTAAAAGTATTGTTTAGAAGCATATATCTTTACTGTTAATGTAAAATAAACTTTAAAAATATTTTTTTGTGTCTTAAGTTAAATGATTAGTCAAAACCCAGTTACTAGATGCAGGATAAGTTATTCATAAAATAAGACGATCTACATTAAAAATATTCATTGACTGAAATAAATACTAATACATTAATGTCTTTGGGCTAAACCTTTCATTCATCATGCTATGAAAGTACTTCCTAGGAATAAATAAGAGTAGAAGAAAGTAAGAAGAAGATAGCACTGTACATAGAATCTTACAATCTTAGAATCATAGAATCATTTGAGTTGGAAGGGACATTTAAAGGTCATCTAGTCCAACTCCCAACAGCTAGATCAGGTTGCTCAGAGCCTCATCCAGCCTCACATTGAGTGTCTCCAAGGACAGGGTGTCCAACCACCTCTCTGGGCAACCTGTTCCAGTGCCTCACCACCCTTATCATAAAAAACTTCTTCCTTATATCTGATCTAAATCTTCCCTCTTTTAGTGTGAAACCACTTCCCCTTGACCTATCACAATAGATTCTGCTGAAGAGCCTGTTTCCTTCTTTCTTATACTCCCTTTTTAGATATTGAAAGGCTGCTCTCAGGTCTCCCAGAGCCTTCTCTTCTCTAGGTTGAACAGCCCCAGCTCTCTCAGCCTGTCTTCATAGGGGAGGTATTCAATCCCTTGGATCATTTTTGTGGCCTTCCTCTGGATGCGCTTCAGCAGCTCTATGTCTCTCCTGTATTGAGGACTCCACATCTGGATGCAGTACTCCAGGTGAGGTCTCACCAGTGCAGAGTAGAGAGGCAGGATCACCTCCCTTGGCCTTCTGACCACGCTTCTTTTGATGCAGCCCAGGGTATGGCTGGATTTCTGGGCTGCAAGGGCACATTGCAGGCTCATGTCCCACTTGCCATCCACCAGTACCCCCAAGTCCTTTTCAACAGTTCTGTGCTCAATCCAATTTTTTTCCAATTTGCAAATTTCCTACTTCTCAGTCTACTGTGGGAGTCTCATATTTGAAAACAGTACATTACAGAGAGTATCACTTAAAAAGATGGATTTAATTTCTTCTTCATGGAAGAAAGAAATTCACATTTGCTTGTACCCATTTGTCGGCTGATGCCTAGAATAGTGGAAGCAATAACAAAGGATTCATTAAATTCTCATCAGTGTGCTTTAGCACAGGTGTGGATCCATTTTATTGCCTAATTGCACTCTGTTCATTTCTGCAGGAACAGATTTTTCCTTTTTCTCCACATCCCTCACTATTCCTTTTTATCCCTTCATCTCTATGCTGAAGAAGTCTTCTGTCTTCACTTCATTGATTAAAAAATATGAATCTCATTATGTTTACTTTTTACTAAAAACATTGATTTTCTATCAGAAAAAAATAATGAATGGAGAAATGTGTGCCATCTATGTGCGATAGCCACCATTTAATTGCCCAACTTAAAAAAATATTAATAAACAGCATTTAGATTTAGAATTAATAGGTTTCTGATGTATTTGTCTGTTGAAAAAGATACCTCCTAACCTATGCTATCAGGAAGTCTTATGGCAACTACTTACTTAATCATTATTTATTCTTTCTATTTTACAACTAATCACTTAGATGGATGTAGAAGTTAGTAGTTTTAAGAGCCAAACTGAAAACATGAGAAAATCACTGCAAAGCATCAATGTTGCTACATTTTGAAGAGTTTTCAGAGTCAGGATAAAAAAAAAAAAAAAAAAAAAAAAACAACTTACAACGATAGCTTACTGTGAGTTTTTCAGACCAATGAAATTATTAATGCAACATGTTGGTGCATGAAAAAAAATAGTATGACAGATAATTCAGTAACAAAATGTGTGTAATATATACTACACTATTCATAAATTTTAATAGAACTATTTATCACAGTAAGAGCATTTAAGGAATTCTGTAGGCTTTCTGCCACTGTGGTAAGATGAATGATGAATCTGATGCAACTCAGGGTTTTTAATAATTTATTGGGTCATGACTTATGGTTTTATTCAATTGAAAATTATTAGATGGGTTTGCCCCAGGCATAGAGCATGGTATATGAAAAAGGAAAATAGATTAAGCAAACACTAGATGAGTTTAATCATTTCAAACAGGGAAGCAGATAAAGGCACTGACAGATTTGTCATTAATTCAGCAGACGTTTTTACCTCCACACAACATAATCACAAGATGGGAGTTGTCAGTGAAGTCCTGAAAGTGTTATGTTCGTAATGAATAGTCTGCATAACCCATTATTTTCACACAAATGATTTATTTTCTCCATGAAAGAGGACAAGGGACAGAACAAAGGGTAGAAGAACTCTTTCAAGAATGTTGGCATGAAAATAGTCTTCTTCATCCCAAACAGACATCAATTTCTGATTAAACAATGCCATTCAGTATAGTGTTACCTGCTTTCACCACAAAATATATTCATTGAATTTTTACTGAGAACCACTAGCAATGGCCTCCCACTTAAAGCAATACCTATAAGCTGCAAATGAATCCATTTTGTTACAACAAATATTTAGATTATTTGAAAACAAGTAGATCCAAATAATAAAATTATAAGCTGTATTTCTTGTGTGTTGTTTTTGTAAAATGATGGTCTTTTAGAGAAAAGAAGCACAGATAGAAGTCAGGGTGGTGAATATTGAATGCCAACACTCTGATCTTGACATCTAGAAATGCTTTAGTAATTCCCCATAAGTGGCTACTAAATCATGAATTTAGCTGGCAAAATTGCCATTTACCATCCATTTTTTCTAGTTACTACTTAGCCAGTAAAACTGAAAGTCACCTTTTTATTTTTATTTTTTTCCCTCTATTTTTGTTTGTTCATTTGTTTGTTTTTTTCCTTATATCCCAACAGATTTGCTAATACCTTATTTCATGCACAACTCTGACATTTCCTGGGTGGTGGTTCACTCTATGGGCTTTGGCGTAGCAGCACACCGCTCTAGTAAATCACAGAAATAGAAGTTCTGTGGATCAGGATGTGGGAACTGGATCACGCTTCTGAAAAGGAAAAAAAAAAAATAGGTCCTTATCATGGCAAGAAAAGTATCCTTTTGTTTTTAAAAGAACATTGGCAAACCTCCAATCCTAAGTGCTTTGTTGTTCAGCAAAAAGAAGGAAGCAGAGAAGGTTGTTATTAGGACATCCTATGTTAACTTTTATGTATGTTAGGTATTCTGAAGAAGAGCAGCAGTTATAAACATTTCAATATAGTTTCTTCCCAAGATGAGTGTTTATACCTTATACGAACAGAATTGTTTTTCCTCTCAAATCCTTCTTTATTGACAATGTTTTCTCAGAGTGATAAAAAAAACTGAATGTTGAATTATTAACTATTCTCATCTTCACCTCCCACCACACTAGGGAGGAAAGCTCATGTGATGTGTTTGGTGTTTGAGTACCTTTGAGTCTTTAAACTAAAGCTTTCCTTCCTTTCTGAAGTTTTGCTATAAATACAGCAAGGATTTTGCAGAAGGGAGATATAAGTGAGTCGCAGGAAAAGACAACGTAACTCTTATCCAGCAAAAGTGGGTGCAAGGTTTCCACATTCTGTACTTCAGAATTGTTAACGCACATTTCAAACGCATGTTAGCTATCTAATGGCTCTATAAATCACGTCTTCCACACTGCATCAGTAGTAGTTGCTGTGTGTGTTAACACTAAAAAAAGCAACATATCTGCCATAATGAGAAAACATCTGTATTTGCCTAAATTAAAATAGATTTGGGCAAAGATGTGCTCTTTTAACTTGCTACAGAACTCATAGTAGCAAATAATAACGAACAATAGCAATAATAACACAACAATAATCATAATAACAGCAATGGTTTTGTGCACATTTTATTTAGAACTTTTTGTTTTCTCTCCTTGTTATGTTGCTGCTTTTATTTTCCTGTAAAAATGGGCTTCTAGAATAACACTTTAACATCAGTATGAATTTCTGCTCACTTTTTGTTTTTTTTTTACAACACTTGGTGACATTTTAATTTCTTTAGAAATCATATAAATATTAGTCTTGTTTCTGTTACTTTTTTTGTGTGTATATACTATTTCCAATATTTTTTTTTAGCTAAAGGATGTGGGATGGGAAAAGTACAAAACTGCCCGGAGCTAGTGAGCAGAGGAGGTAGGATAGAATGCAGTGTGGCAGCTTAAGTTTGCTGCTGCAGTGCATATGAAGTAAAATGGTTATTAATGTTATTCAGTACGGAGACTTGCATAAGATAATTAAATGAACCCCAAGGATGCCTGTCAAACTGTCATATACTCACAAGCAAAGAAGTCACCAAGTAAAGCTGTCAGTCAGGATCTGACATTCTAAAATCCTTCAGAAAGTGTCAAATATTCAAAACTATGCAGTAATAAACCTGGCAACAGTGAGATAAGCTGGCCTGCCAGAGCCTCAGGATTCTTTTCCAAACGACACTGCAATATGACTCAATACCCTTACATGGAAGAATCTAGTTCATTTTTTTTATCTGTTCAAGGAAGAACCAAAGACATGATTTATTCTTTCCCACAGCAAGTGCATTTTCCAATTTATAAATAAGTGAATATTGACTTTCAATGAACTGGGTAAATCGACTTAAAAGAGTAATGCAGACTGCGGTAATTTACATCAGCTAAAGATTTATCTGACTTTTTTTCTTTCTTTGTTTTTTTTGGACAAATAAATGGGATTACACCAACAGGAATACAGGACACGTTTGCTGTTGGTGCTGGATGATTCATATTAGCAGAGTAAGTCCTTACTGTAATTAGGGTCA
Source organism: Pavo muticus (assembly GCA_016647715.1). NCBI lineage: Eukaryota > Metazoa > Chordata > Aves > Galliformes > Phasianidae > Pavo > Pavo muticus. The sequence goes on from JACDJE010000607.1 coordinate 102,754, forward strand.
CTTGTAGTAATTACCTTAAACTGGGAACTCGTGATGATCAGAAAATGGTCATTGCCTTATATAGTATATTAACAATGTCATTTCTAAAGTACTTATTAACAGTAATATCTTTGAGTTACCTGTGCAATTTAGAATCATTAATTCTGTTCAAAGATCTATTGTTGCTGTCTCTTCTTACAATATATTTATCTTATCTACCAGAGAGGTTTACTTTTTTTCTTCTTCATCTTCTCCCTCCCTGCTTGTGTTCTTTTCCTTCCTTCCTTCCTTCCTTCCTTCCTTCCTTCCTTCCTTCCTTCCTTCCTTCCTTCCTTCCTTCCTTCCTTCCTTCCTTCCTTCCTTCCTTCCTTCCTTCCTTCCTTCCTTCCTTCCTTCCTTCCTTCCTTCTTTCCTTCTGTTTATCTCTCTTTCTGTCCTTTATTCCATATTTTTTCTTCTTCCCTGTCTCTGTCTTTATTTTTCTTTTTTCCTTTCCAGTTCCTTTTCTTGACCTATCTTGTCTTTTCTGTTTGCTACATTTGTTAATTTGGCAAGGCTCTTAAAATAAATGTGTTGCACATCATGCATTGGGGAGGGAAAAAAATCTGTTTGTGCTTCCAATTGGATAGTTTTCCTTCTAATAATAGATTTCAAAGGAGGAGGTTGCAGGAGACAAAATTCTTTTGGATATTTGAAGAAAATCAAAGGTCAACCCATGTCAGATCACTCTGTCTCAGATGATTTTATAAATCTGGAAATCAAGAGATCAGTTAGAAGCAGTCACCTGACCTGCTTTTATACTCACTATCAGAAAGCAATATCTGTAGATATTCCATCAACTCATCCTAATCAAGTTTTCTAAAATAATCTTTGGAAGATGTTTCTTCATTATGTATGAAAAAGACTTGGATATCTAGCATATATTCAGTTCATATATAATTCAGTCATCTGAAGTTAGAGGATTTTAAATTACCTTTTGTAAGTCCTTTGTGCTCATGTGAAAGGATAGCAATAAGACTCCTACTACATTTAAAGCCACTTAACTGATTGTATTTGGTCTTAGCTTCTCATCACTGGAGATATCTTCAAATTTGAGTATCCCTTATTAAAGAAGCTGTATAATCAATCATTGGCATTTACTTAATGAATTTTCATATCACCCTTTATATTAAAACTTCAACCATTTCTGATTAATTAATTTGTTCACTCCAGCAGGTAAGCATAGACATTCAAGCATAAAGAACATACTGATAGTCACTGTTTTTAATAAATAGTTTGCTTTAATACTCAAAAGGCATTTTCTGTGCTCTTCTGGAATTCATGATTGAGGAGTCCCAATTGTTAAAATTCACTTTTGAAAATTTGTTCAATGAAGTTCAATTTCAAAAATATCAAAGGAAAGATTAGAATTCAGAACTCTCAGCTACCAGAAACTTAGAGTGATTGTGCACAGACTGCATAATGCAGAGTGTATTTGCTTTCTAGTCTTGCAACATGAAGCCATTAGAGGTGAATTGAACACTTTGAATCAGTAAGCATATTAATATCACTGTGTAGTCTGCATAGTTTTCTACGGTGTTTACACATATGATATCTCATCCTAAAGCCACATATAAAGTGGTAAGGATTAAGTCCTTTGTAAGATAGTTCTAATGAAGTATCAGTGCAATATCGAGCAAACAGATAGGTAACTGGTGAATTCAACTCTTGTTTATTGACACATAATTTACTAATATTTTGTGGCATTGGAGGATCAAAGTGAACTGGTGCTGGTAATCAGGGTTGCCATCCATGACTTAGTGTTAACATCTGACTAGTCAAATGATCAAAACCACTTCTTCTTTCTTACTTTTCAAAAACTCTCAGCCTTCTAACATACATATTTAGCATAACACCACTTTAAAAGGTTAGCAAATTGTTTCTGAAAGCACATCTCATCTTCACAGAAATTTGCTGTTTCTATATCAGCAAAGTTTCAAGGTAAGCTGTTTGCATTACTTAGCAATTAAAATGTACTTTTTAGTTCATATTGATCTCCCTACAGGGTTTTAATGTCTATCATCACTATAAATCCATGTTTCATAGCCAGTAAACAATAACTGCATTGTTTTCTTGCTGAACTAATCACTTTTGGGGAATGAGATTTCAGTTTGTTTTAATCTTTTCAGCCTATGGCTATTTTCCTTCAGTCATAATAACTCAAACTTAAGTTTACTTTGAGTAGTTATTTATGCACATTTTTTTAATCCAGTCCATTTCAGCACAATTTTTCTTCAGCCATCAAGCTTAGCTAATATAAAACAATGAAAAAGATGCTGCTTTAAGCACTGGTGAGTTTTCTATTACATCCCTCATTAAAACAGAATTAAAAATAGATACTATTATAGGTATGTTTGCTGGTTCAAAGTCCTATAGATATATTTTCCTGATACTTGAACTAGTAATTCTTGCAGTCTTTTCTTAGTTGCCATTGGTGATCTTGATTTTTAGTGTATGATAGTGCCTTACCAGTGCTTTCCATAATTAGATTTGAACATTACAATGGAAGGCTTTGCTAGTCCCAAGGTGTAAGCTGGCTCTATAGAAAGATTGTAAAGAAGTAAAAATCAACTACCTGAACAAATGCTACATTGTGCTATAAGATGATGATCTGCATGATAAATTGCCTTCATATTACAATCTGCTTTTTGATAAAGTTCCAGAAAATTACAACATTGAAATAAAAAGCCAACTCAAATTTCCTTTATGCTTAGATAATGAATTGACTCAAGTTGTCACTTAGCCCCCAAAAATCTGTCACATATGTTCAGTTTCTTTTTGTGCGTGTGTGTGGTTGTGATGCTAAACAGCAGCCTAAAATCTGATGGCTACAGTATGCCTTGACTGGGAGGAGGGGAAGCCTTATGGAAATGGAGTCCTACTCCACAGAAACAGAAGGAAATTTGCTTCTTATCTTAACAGCTGCAGGCCTGGGGTTTAAATGCAAGCATAACAAACCCCATAAAGCGTCTCTGAGACAAAAAATGTACATAAAATGTTAATCTTACTGTTCATAGTGTAGATGAAATAGTAAAGCTAATGAAACTGGAGAAGAAGGAAGGGTCATACAAAGTAGTGTGGCCTGAGCACTGGATCCAGAGTGTGCTTCAGGGATTTTTTAAATAATAAAGCTAATATACTTAGGCTTCATTGCTCATAAAATTCAGTATTTTTAGGAATATTTTTATTTTTCCCAGGTAAAGGCAAAACATGAAATACATACATCAAAGTAATTCTGTCCTCAGTCCCTACTCATAGAGCCATAATAGAAGAGCTAAAGAAAGGATATGCTTTGGGTTTCTTTCATCAAAATTTCCATTAAAATCTGCATTTCTCTCTTCTTTTCTCCTATTATCATGATTCCTTTTCTTCATATTTCCTATCTTTCCCACACTTTGTATTATTCTGTGTGTTTCTTCCATCAGATTTTTTTTTTTTTTTATCCCTGCTACCTCCTCTTTCTTCCTCTCTTATTTCTCTGTCATTTTTGGAAGCTCTCTCTGCATAGAGCAAATGAGTTCATTTTCTTCAAATCTGAACCCTACTAAAACCTTTTTGTGCCACAGAGTAAAATGCAGTCTTCTGTATAGAGAAAATGGCAAACTAAAACAATTCAAAGATGGGACAGAGACCAAGAAAGGCTTTTATGTCATTAGTTAGGAAGCTAAATAAGTTACTTAATTTCAAAAGATTGTCAATAAATGCCACAGGCTTTTAGTTCTGTGCCTACGTCTTCACTTTGCTGGAAAAGGAAGCCAAACTTTTGGAAGATGTTTATTTTCATACTGGGAGAAGGGAGGTTATTACCATTGTATATATCTAATATTTTCTTGTAATTCTCATTTGAACTATTTCCTGGAGTTGGAATTGCTGATTTCATAATAAAGAGTAGTGTCAACTTGTATGTCACTTTTAGCCTCTAAACTCAAAGTTGTTGAACACATAATAATTATTTTATTAGTACTCATTCTTTAAGGATTAAAAACATTGTATAGATTTATGTACTTCAGCATAAAACAGTGAAAAGCCTGGAGGCAATATGAAGATGTGCAGTTAAAGTTATGTCCCTTTCAACTCTCTCTTGTAATTACTACTTCTTTGAAGGCCATACCATCGTAGAGCATCAGGATTTCTAAGAACTCTTGCTTGGAAGCTACATGGAAGCAGGGCTGCTATTCAGCTGCTGCCAGAAGAGGGAGAACAGGAAGGGATAGATGTTTTCAGCCCCTTCCCCATGCATATAAGTGGCCAACACAAGCAGTATTTGCAGAAGGAAAACAAAAACACACCCTTTCAGAAACAGAGACTCTCCTCATGGAAAACTAGAGAAATGTGGCATGTTTCAGCATGAAGATAAAAGATGGAACTTTGTTGTCCAAGCAGAAAACCATCTCTTATGATTTATCCACTATCCACACATTAAAGACATTTGATATTACAACAACAAATTCTCTCCAGGAAGAATTTCAACCTGTTCAAAGAAAAATGACAAATCACCTAATTACTTACTTTAGATTCCTAAAGGTACCTTCTGGGTTCTATGTAATGAATGTCTTAGAGAATATGAGTTGGTGGTTATGTTTGTCTTAGTCTATTTATCTGACATATCCAAATGAACAGCCATACATATACGTATAAAATATCTCTTAATTTCTGCTGATTTGAACTTTCCATAAGGAATGTGTAAAGAATGAATCACAGAATCAGCAACGTTGGAAAATACCTCCAAGTCACCCAGTCCAACAGTCCAGCTATCACCAATATTTCCCCACTAAACCTTGTCCCTCAGTACAATATCTAAACATTTCTTGAACACTTCTAGGGATGGTGACACAACCACTTCACTGAGAAGCACATTCCAGCACTTAACCATCCTTTCACAGAATAAATTTTTCCTAACATCCATCCTGAATCTCCCGTGGTGCAACTTGAGGCCATTCCCTCCAGTCCTATTGCTAGATACATGGGAAAAGAGGTCAGCTCCCATGTTGCCACAACCTCCTTACAGGGAGTTGTAGAAAGCTATAAGGTCTCCCCTGATCCTCTACTTCTCCACACTAAACAATCCCAGTTCCCTCAGCCACTCCCCACAAGATGTGTGCTCCAGACCCTTCATCCGCTTCATTTGCCCTTCTCATGGTCACGCTCCAGGGTCTCAATGTCTTCCTTCTACTGAGGAGTCCAAAACTGAACACAGTACTCAAGGTGTGGCCTCAGTAGTGATGAGTACAGAGGACTGCACTGGTGAAGTCACACCCTTAAATGATTTGAATCCTCTTAACAAGCAAAAAATAATAATGTAAATAATAATTTAATCTTTAGAATTAATGAAGTCATCTAAAGAAGTAACAGAGAAAAGTGAAGAAGGAGAGTGGAACAGTAAAGAAGAATACTACTGAAAGATGTGAGAAAATTACCTATGGTTTCTCTCACTGAAAGATTTTTAGTAACCCACTGTTTTGCAGCATTGAAAGTGCCAACAATCTTTCTGCTATGGCCATAAAGATGGAGGGTAAGGCAAGGATATCTTCCTCTTTTTTTTCCTTTCTTTTTTTCCTCCTCCTTCTAATATTCCTCCAGGATCTCTTATGGTCTGTAAAGTCTTCCAAAGACATGAAATTTAATTTCCTGTGAAGGGAGTAATTTTTGTCTCCACTTACTATGAAGGCAAAATTAAACAGATGGGACATATCTTAAATGAATGGTGAGAGTGAAAGGAGAGAATATAATTCTCAAGAGATCTCAGTTAAAACTAGTTAAAATAGGTCTTCTACTTGGAGAAACCTGAGCAGACATGACTCTGATTTCAGTAGTATTTTAAATAATGAAGACTGTGGAAAAAGCTCCAAATCATCATTTTCCTTTCCAGAAAAGCCCCCAGAGATTCTGAACTGTAATTTCTGCTATCTTTTAAAAATTACTTATGTTTACTGAGAAACTACCATGAGAGATAGTAACCTTTACATCTTTGAGGCTTTCTGTCTACAGAGACTTTACAGTTTTACACAATATAATAACCACTTGAAGACTTTTAGACAAAAACAATGACTTTTATCAACCTCAGCAAGGTGAAAATGATCTGCAGCTTCTAATTTTACACAGTGGGATAAAGTCCTGACTGTGAAACTGGCTGTTACTGGACCATGGGTAGTGTAACAAAGCATATCCTGAAGAAAGGTAGTTCTTTTCAATCATATAGTAGATTTATTTTCCAGAGGCACAAAGAAAGTAGAGGAGCCAGCTCATGAACATGTGCACAAGGGAAAGACTCTGAGACAACTTTACTGGTTGTCCTGTTTTTAGACAGATTTAATTTTAGATAGATTTAATTTTCTTCCTAGTAACTGGTTTGATGCTGTGTTTTGCATTTAGGATGAGAGTAATGTTGATAACACACTAATGTTTTGTTGTTGCAGAGCAGCACTTACACTGGGTCATGAATCTTTCAGCTTCTTATGCTGTCCTGACAGTGAGGAGATGGGGTTGCATGCACAAGGAGCTGGGAGGGGGCAGAACCAGGACCCAGAGTAGCCAAAAAGATATTTCATGCCAAATGGCATCATATGGAACAATAAAACTGGGGGATGCTGCTCAGAGTGAAGCCAGTCATGAGTCAATAAGTGGTGAGCAATTGCATTGTGTATCACTTGTTTTACATACTCCTTTATTATTATTATTGTTATTGTTTTTATTTTCTCTCCCTTTTCTGTCCTATTAAATTGTCTTTATCTCAACCAATGCATTTTACCTTTTTTTTTTTTTTAATTTTCTCCCCCATCCCAATTCAGGGGAGTGAGAAAATGGCTGTGGTACATACCTGCCTGTTGGATTAAACCACAATGCTGGCCCTGTATACTGGGAAATATATATAGAAAGTAATCATGCTTTTAATTCTTGCCAGGAAAGTTCAATAAAAAATCGAATATCCTTTTCTTTCCACTTTTTAAGCATGTCTAAAATAAACAAGTAATCGGGCAGTTTATTCCTTTGATAAACTGAAGCAGAGAGGTAGGAAGTAATATCAGAAACAGCTTTGTAGTTAAGATTATCTATGGATATCAATCAGATTAGTCAAGAAAATTAGGAAATCCTATTTCTTATGAAAACATAATTTGAAAAAAAAAACAACCCACAGGATTCTAGCCCAGAAGACTTTCTCATTAAAATCACTCAAACAAACTAAAGCCTCCAAAATGAAAGATATTCAAGCTGAAGACATGCAAAAGGTAACTCTTATAAAATCAAGCACAGGAAAGAATAAAAAAGAAAAAAAATGTCCAAGCAATAAAATCTTGGTCTTGCTTAAATCAACTTTAAAATCCCCTGGATATTAACACAGTTTAATCTTCACTCTTGAAAAGACAGGTAGAGAGGTAATAAAAGAAGTCAAATACATGCAGCTACCATTTTAGCAACTGCCATCATACTTTATCTGATATATAGGGAAGATTAGGTCCCCGGAGGATCAAATGCTAAAAACAGTGGATACACTAAAATCAGTGCTCATCTCATAATGCTGCAGATCGATCCCTAATGTTACTTGTCTCTCCAAGCGACTATACTTACCTCCTGTCAACACTGCAACCTTTCTAATTATTCAGCTATGATTAAGTGTCTGCTCTAAAATTTCAAGCCAGCTCCGTCCTGTCTTTTCCAATGGGTAGACTGCAGATGTGATGCTATTGCACAACATATTTCACATCCATAGTCTGAACTGAACAAATGATTCAGTTTATAACAGAAATGAAATAAACAGTTTTTTAAAAAAAGGAACGGGAAAGGCACTTAATGAAAGGTTGGCTTTTCCTCTAAGTTTGAAACCAAGTTAGAGCCAGTTTCAACAGGGAACCACTTGCAGGTATATTCTAAAGTATTTAGATCCTTCTGCAGAATATATCCTGTTCGTTATTAAAGGCAGAATGGTTTTGTCGCTAATTAGCCCTGGAGTGAGGAAAAAACATATTCATATCTTCAGAATTTTTGCATAATCTATTGGTGCGTTCTCTCCTCTTGAATTTAAGTATGATTTTCATTGAACTCAGTAAAAAACTAAAGGTCCACTGTGATCACAAGACCTCGAATATGATAGTCATAGAAACAACAGTATATCAAAGAAACAGTGGTAAAAGCAATTCAAAATGATAGCATGACACAGTGCAACAAAAGTTGCATTTCCAAAGAGAGCTTTCGTCAACTATTTGCTCATATTATCACCATACTACTGGATATAATTCCTTTCTCTAAAAGCTGAATCTACATATTGAAACAACTGATTGCTACTACCTGCCATTTCTTCCATAAAAACAATTGAACATATGTGCGTTATTATAAAATGTTATATCTGTTAGCAGAATGCTAAAGTCATTTGGCTCAATTTGAAGCTTCCAGCAGGAGAAGAAAAATAATTACTTCTATTTAAACAATAAACACATTTACAAGAATAAGATGAAAGTTTCACAAGTTTCTGGTTACAGATGGGCTAGATCACAAATGCCTTATGCTCTTTCATATCCATAGGGAACAAAAAGACAATTCATTTTCTTCATCCACTTTATCCTATCATAAACTAAGTTAATTACAGAGACGGAAGTGTCAGCCATTTAGAAACACAGGACCTGGGGATGGAGCAAGGAACTCCATGAACTATTATGCATAGTTCAGAATACTCCTAAGCTCTCAAATCTGGATAGAATTCTTTTTTGAACCCCTCTTTCCTTACCAAAGTGAAACTGGTGTGGCCACACTTTGCCTTCATTTCTGAAAAAGCATAGGTGCATAGGTAAAATGCAGAAAGCATTAAAAAATGTTAGTTCAATAAAAGCATTATATCCTTTTCTGTTTTAAAGCGTAAAGTTTATCAACAATGCATAATTGAAAAAAATATATATATTGCACCATCCCAACTAGATTTTCCTCTCAGTGCTTGGTCTCAGTTGGAAGACAAACGTCAGTAGAAATATTTAGCAGTCTTATGTTCTTAGAAGTACGTTCCAGAATTTCACGCTTTGAGGCTCAAATCAACTGTACTGACTTGTACTGATTTTAATTAGGAGTAACTCTGAGCTTTTTTCTGAGTGTGAGGTGGGAATGGTGGGACAGAAACAACCCTATGAAATGTTCACAGAGTTGTCTGCTGTGGATGTCAGTTATCACAATCAGCATGTACTGCATTTAAATTGGCAGAGCTGTGAAGAGGCGTACTAGAGGATCTGATCTGACCTTATNAATCTGAACCCTACTAAAACCTTTTTGTGCCACAGAGTAAAATGCAGTCTTCTGTATAGAGAAAATGGCAAACTAAAACAATTCAAAGATGGGACAGAGACCAAGAAAGGCTTTTATGTCATTAGTTAGGAAGCTAAATAAGTTACTTAATTTCAAAAGATTGTCAATAAATGCCACAGGCTTTTAGTTCTGTGCCTACGTCTTCACTTTGCTGGAAAAGGAAGCCAAACTTTTGGAAGATGTTTATTTTCATACTGGGAGAAGGGAGGTTATTACCATTGTATATATCTAATATTTTCTTGTAATTCTCATTTGAACTATTTCCTGGAGTTGGAATTGCTGATTTCATAATAAAGAGTAGTGTCAACTTGTATGTCACTTTTAGCCTCTAAACTCAAAGTTGTTGAACACATAATAATTATTTTATTAGTACTCATTCTTTAAGGATTAAAAACATTGTATAGATTTATGTACTTCAGCATAAAACAGTGAAAAGCCTGGAGGCAATATGAAGATGTGCAGTTAAAGTTATGTCCCTTTCAACTCTCTCTTGTAATTACTACTTCTTTGAAGGCCATACCATCGTAGAGCATCAGGATTTCTAAGAACTCTTGCTTGGAAGCTACATGGAAAAAAGGAAAAAAATAAAAAAAAAACAAAAAAAGGAAAAAAAGAAAGGAAAAAAAATTTAAAACCCATACCCAAAAAAAAAAAAAGCCAACACAAGCAGTATTTGCAGAAGGAAAACAAAAACACACCCTTTCAGAAACAGAGACTCTCCTCATGGAAAACTAGAGAAATGTGGCATGTTTCAGCATGAAGATAAAAGATGGAACTTTGTTGTCCAAGCAGAAAACCATCTCTTATGATTTATCCACTATCCACACATTAAAGACATTTGATATTACAACAACAAATTCTCTCCAGGAAGAATTTCAACCTGTTCAAAGAAAAATGACAAATCACCTAATTACTTACTTTAGATTCCTAAAGGTACCTTCTGGGTTCTATGTAATGAATGTCTTAGAGAATATGAGTTGGTGGTTATGTTTGTCTTAGTCTATTTATCTGACATATCCAAATGAACAGCCATACATATACGTATAAAATATCTCTTAATTTCTGCTGATTTGAACTTTCCATAAGGAATGTGTAAAGAATGAATCACAGAATCAACAACGTTGGAAAATACCTCCAAGTCACCCAGTCCAACAGTCCAGCTATCACCAATATTTCCCCACTAAACCTTGTCCCTCAGTACAATATCTAAACATTTCTTGAACACTTCTAGGGATGGTGACACAACCACTTCACTGAGAAGCACATTCCAGCACTTAACCATCCTTTCACAGAATAAATTTTTCCTAACATCCATCCTGAATCTCCCGTGGTGCAACTTGAGGCCATTCCCTCCAGTCCTATTGCTAGATACATGGGAAAAGAGGTCAGCTCCCATGTTGCCACAACCTCCTTACAGGGAGTTGTAGAAAGCTATAAGGTCTCCCCTGATCCTCTACTTCTCCACACTAAACAATCCCAGTTCCCTCAGCCACTCCCCACAAGATGTGTGCTCCAGACCCTTCATCCGCTTCATTTGCCCTTCTCATGGTCACGCTCCAGGGTCTCAATGTCTTCCTTCTACTGAGGAGTCCAAAACTGAAAACAGTACTCAAGGTGTGGCCTCAGTAGTGATGAGTACAGAGGACTGCACTGGTGAAGTCACACCCTTAAATGATTTGAATCCTCTTAACAAGCAAAAAATAATAATGTAAATAATAATTTAATCTTTAGAATTAATGAAGTCATCTAAAGAAGTAACAGAGAAAAGTGAAGAAGGAGAGTGGAACAGTAAAGAAGAATACTACTGAAAGATGTGAGAAAATTACCTATGGTTTCTCTCACTGAAAGATTTTTAGTAACCCACTGTTTTGCAGCATTGAAAGTGCCAACAATCTTTCTGCTATGGCCATAAAGATGGAGGGTAAGGCAAGGATATCTTCCTCTTTTTTTTCCTTTCTTTTTTTCCTCCTCCTTCTAATATTCCTCCAGGATCTCTTATGGTCTGTAAAGTCTTCCAAAGACATGAAATTTAATTTCCTGTGAAGGGAGTAATTTTTGTCTCCACTTACTATGAAGGCAAAATTAAACAGATGGGACATATCTTAAATGAATGGTGAGAGTGAAAGGAGAGAATATAATTCTCAAGAGATCTCAGTTAAAACTAGTTAAAATAGGTCTTCTACTTGGAGAAACCTGAGCAGACATGACTCTGATTTCAGTAGTATTTTAAATAATGAAGACTGTGGAAAAAGCTCCAAATCATCATTTTCCTTTCCAGAAAAGCCCCCAGAGATTCTGAACTGTAATTTCTGCTATCTTTTAAAAATTACTTATGTTTACTGAGAAACTACCATGAGAGATAGTAACCTTTACATCTTTGAGGCTTTCTGTCTACAGAGACTTTACAGTTTTACACAATATAATAACCACTTGAAGACTTTTAGACAAAAACAATGACTTTTATCAACCTCAGCAAGGTGAAAATGATCTGCAGCTTCTAATTTTACACAGTGGGATAAAGTCCTGACTGTGAAACTGGCTGTTACTGGACCATGGGTAGTGTAACAAAGCATATCCTGAAGAAAGGTAGTTCTTTTCAATCATATAGTAGATTTATTTTCCAGAGGCACAAAGAAAGTAGAAGAGCCAGCTCATGAACATGTGCACAAGGGAAAGACTCTGAGACAACTTTACTGGTTGTCCTGTTTTTAGACAGATTTAATTTTAGATAGATTTAATTTTCTTCCTAGTAACTGGTTTGATGCTGTGTTTTGCATTTAGGATGAGAGTAATGTTGATAACACACAAATGTTTTGTTGTTGCAGAGCAGCACTTACACTGGGTCATGAATCTTTCAGCTTCTTATGCTGTCCTGACAGTGAGGAGATGGGGTTGCATGCACAAGGAGCTGGGAGGGGGCAGAACCAGGACCCAGAGTAGCCAAAAAGATATTTCATGCCAAATGGCATCATATGGAACAATAAAACTGGGGGATGCTGCTCAGAGTGAAGCCAGTCATGAGTCAATAAGTGGTGAGCAATTGCATTGTGTATCACTTGTTTTACATACTCCTTTATTATTATTATTGTTATTGTTTTTATTTTCTCTCCCTTTTCTGTCCTATTAAATTGTCTTTATCTCAACCAATGCATTTTACCTTTTTTTTTTTTTAATTTTTCTCCCCCATCCCAATTCAGGGGAGTGAGAAAATGGCTGTGGTACATACCTGCCTGTTGGATTAAACCACAATGCTGGCCCTGTATACTGGGAAATATATATAGAAAGTAATCATGCTTTTAATTCTTGCCAGGAAAGTTCAATAAAAAATCGAATATCCTTTTCTTTCCACTTTTTAAGCATGTCTAAAATAAACAAGTAATCGGGCAGTTTATTCCTTTGATAAACTGAAGCAGAGAGGTAGGAAGTAATATCAGAAACAGCTTTGTAGTTAAGATTATCTATGGATATCAATCAGATTAGTCAAGAAAATTAGGAAATCCTATTTCTTATGAAAACATAATTTGAAAAAAAAAACAACCCACAGGATTCTAGCCCAGAAGACTTTCTCATTAAAATCACTCAAACAAACTAAAGCCTCCAAAATGAAAGATATTCAAGCTGAAGACATGCAAAAGGTAACTCTTATAAAATCAAGCACAGGAAAGAATAAAAAAGAAAAAAAATGTCCAAGCAATAAAATCTTGGTCTTGCTTAAATCAACTTTAAAATCCCCTGGATATTAACACAGTTTAATCTTCACTCTTGAAAAGACAGGTAGAGAGGTAATAAAAGAAGTCAAATACATGCAGCTACCATTTTAGCAACTGCCATCATACTTTATCTGATATATAGGGAAGATTAGGTCCCCGGAGGATCAAATGCTAAAAACAGTGGATACACTAAAATCAGTGCTCATCTCATAATGCTGCAGATCGATCCCTAATGTTACTTGTCTCTCCAAGTGACTATACTTACCTCCTGTCAACACTGCAACCTTTCTAATTATTCAGCTATGATTAAGTGTCTGCTCTAAAATTTCAAGCCAGCTCCGTCCTGTCTTTTCCAATGGGTAGTCTGCAGATGTGATGCTATTGCACAACATATTTCACATCCATAGTCTGAACTGAACAAATGATTCAGTTTATAACAGAAATGAAATAAACAGTTTTTTAAAAAAAGGAACGGGAAAGGCACTTAATGAAAGGTTGGCTTTTCCTCTAAGTTTGAAACCAAGTTAGAGCCAGTTTCAACAGGGAACCACTTGCAGGTATATTCTAAAGTATTTAGATCCTTCTGCAGAATATATCCTGTTCGTTATTAAAGGCAGAATGGTTTTGTCGCTAATTAGCCCTGGAGTGAGGAAAAAACATATTCATCTCTTCAGAATTTTTGCATAATCTATTGGTGCGTTCTCTCCTCTTGAATTTAAGTATGATTTTCATTGAACTCAGTAAAAAACTAAAGGTCCACTGTGATCACAAGACCTCGAATATGATAGTCATAGAAACAACAGTATATCAAAGAAACAGTGGTAAAAGCAATTCAAAATGATAGCATGACACAGTGCAACAAAAGTTGCATTTCCAAAGAGAGCTTTCGTCAACTATTTGCTCATATTATCACCATACTACTGGATATAATTCCTTTCTCTAAAAGCTGAATCTACATATTGAAACAACTGATTGCTACTACCTGCCATTTCTTCCATAAAAACAATTGAACATATGTGCGTTATTATAAAATGTTATATCTGTTAGCAGAATGCTAAAGTCATTTGGCTCAATTTGAAGCTTCCAGCAGGAGAAGAAAAATAATTACTTCTATTTAAACAATAAACACATTTACAAGAATAAGATGAAAGTTTCACAAGTTTCTGGTTACAGATGGGCTAGATCACAAATGCCTTATGCTCTTTCATATCCATAGGGAACAAAAAGACAATTCATTTTCTTCATCCACTTTATCCTATCATAAACTAAGTTAATTACAGAGACGGAAGTGTCAGCCATTTAGAAACACAGGACCTGGGGATGGAGCAAGGAACTCCATGAACTATTATGCATAGTTCAGAATACTCCTAAGCTCTCAAATCTGGATAGAATTCTTTTTTGAACCCCTCTTTCCTTACCAAAGTGAAACTGGTGTGGCCACACTTTGCCTTCATTTCTGAAAAAGCATAGGTGCATAGGTAAAATGCAGAAAGCATTAAAAAATGTTAGTTCAATAAAAGCATTATATCCTTTTCTGTTTTAAAGCGTAAAGTTTATCAACAATGCATAATTGAAAAAAATATATATATTGCACCATCCCAACTAGATTTTCCTCTCAGTGCTTGGTCTCAGTTGGAAGACAAACGTCAGTAGAAATATTTAGCAGTCTTATGTTCTTAGAAGTACGTTCCAGATTTTCACGCTTTGAGGCTCAAATCAACTGTACTGACTTGTACTGATTTTAATTAGGAGTAACTCTGAGCTTTTTTCTGAGTGTGAGGTGGGAATGGTGGGACAGAAACAACCCTATGAAATGTTCACAGAGTTGTCTGCTGTGGATGTCAGTTATCACAATCAGCATGTACTGCATTTAAATTGGCAGAGCTGTGAAGAGGCGTACTAGAGGATCTGATCTGACCTTATCAAGCAGACTATCAAACATAATGGCAGTGAAACCTCATCTCAGTAGTAATGGGAAAAAAAAAAAAACAACAAACCAACCACAAGCAATCTTGTGAAGTTATGAGTTAGCAAAATGAGAAGAAGCTGTAGTCTCCAATACCCTCTGTGCTAATCCTGGTAGATTCTCTCTTAAGTGTTTAATGAAAGATAAACATTAAGCTTAATTTGTGTAAGCATTGTAACTGACTGAAGTTGATATTTTTATCACATTTAAAGTGAGTAGTTTTCTTCTTTCTTAATGTATTCATGTTTCATTCAAGAGAATGTGTTTAAATAAACATTAATTAATTTTTTTGTAATAAAGAAAAATTAAGCAGCAGAATCCAGACATCTGGAAATACACTATTTTTTAAGACAAAAATAAGTAATAAAATGAAGGCAACAGGAAAAGTAGAGAGCTGGTTTCAGTACCTATAACTGTGTAGATTTTTTTCCCCCTGAACTCTTTGCTCAGAGGTAAGTCTTGTAGAAAAAAAACTTCTTATACAAAAACATCTTCATATGGAATAATGTTAGCAGAACCCAAGTCTTAATTTATTAGTATCTGCAATTTTAACTTAAATATAAAACATTATGATAACCTTATATATAGGAAGTCCTTGCATAAGCATTATAAATTCAGAAATTAAGTAGGTTGATTTTATTCATCCTATGCATAGACATGAATGTTACAGATAGATAAATTTGTCAATTTCTTTCTATATGATTTTCTTACTTAGAAGCATTTTGTAGAAATTTCCTATTACTGTCACCATTCACAAGCAAAGGATGTGGCTCTGATGTTCAATTTTGGTGACTTTTTTGGAAGAGACTGATTTTCTCTAGAGGTTACACTTTGGTGTAGGTACACATACAAGTAAAATTTGTTGCAAAATATTATAAATTGTCTTCCTTAAAAAAGCCAGAAGTGGAGAAGAAAAGAGAGCTGAATGGAAAAGCATTCACTCTTCTGTTTTAAGAAACAGAAAAAGCCTTCTAAATGCTAAATCCTTCTAAGATTTAGGACTCAATTCCTCATTAATATCATCCAAATTGAAAATACAGATAAGATGCAAAAAAAAAAAGACTGTGAAAAACAGTGAAATAAACAAATTAAAGGCCTTGTAATTTTTCTTTTCAGTATCCAATGTATAGAGATGTCAGAGTGAAAAGCACTTGGAGAAGTAAAAGATAAGAGTATAACTCTATCTTTGTGGCTGTCAGGTGGGGTCCCGGATGACTGGAGGAAGGGTCACGTCACTCCCATTTATAACAAAGGGAGCAAGGAGGACCCAGGGAACTACAGGCCGGTGAGTCTCACCTCTCTACCTGAGAAGATCATGGAACAGGTGACATGCTTGATCACATGAGGAATGAGCGTGTGATCTGAGACAGCCAGCCCAGCTTCACCAGGGGAACATCATGCCTAACCAATCTGGTGGCCTTCTATGATGAGCGACAGCATTGGTGGACAAAGGAAAGGCAACCGATGTCATTTACCTGGACTTGAACACGGCCTTTGACATGGTCCCCCACCACATCCTTATCTTCAAACTGGAGGGATGTGGATTTGATGGATGGACCACCAGATGGATAAGGGATTTGTTAAAAGGCTGCAAACAAAGGGTGGTGATTAATGGTTCTATGTCCAGGTGGAGGCTGGTAACGAGTGGCGTCCCCCAGGGGTCTGTCTTGGGACCAGTGCTCTTTAACATCTTTATCAGTAACACCAACGATGGAATTCAGTGCACCCTCAGCAAGTTTGCTGTTGACACCAAGCTGAGTGGTGGGGTTGACACAGTGGAAGGAAAGGATACCATTCAGAGAGACCTCAATAGACTTGAAAGGTGGGCCCAGGTGAATCTAATGAGGTTCAGTACAGAAGAGTACAAGGTTTTGCATTTGGGCCAGAGGAATCCCAGGCATTTATACAGACTGGAAGGAGCAGTCCTTGAGAGTAGCCTTGCGGAGAGGGACCTGGGGGTCCAGGTGTATGAAAAACTGAACATGAGCCAGCACTGTGCTCTTGTAGCTCAGAAAGCAAATGGTATCCTGGGCTCCATCAGAAGAGGGGTGCCAAACAGCGACAGGGAGGTGATTGCCCCTCTCTACTCTGCCGTCGTGCGGCCCCATATGGAGTACTGTTTACAGGTCTGGGGCCCCCAATACAGGAAAGACAGGGAGCTGTAGAGGGTGCAGAGGAGGGCCATAAAGATGTTCAGAGGGCTGGAGCACCTCCACTACAAAGACGGGCTGAGGGAGCTGGGCTTGTTCAGCCTGGAGAAGAGAAGGCTGTGGGGTGACCTAATTGCAGCCTTTCCATACCTAAAGGGAGCCTATAAACAGGGAGGGAGTCAACTCTTTGAAAGGGTAGATAATAGCAGGAAAAAGGGAAATGGTTTTAGCTTGAAGGAGGGAAGATTTAGGTTGGATGTCAGGGGGAAGTTCTTTACTATGAGAGTGGTGAGGCTGCCCAGAGAGGTTCTGGATGCCCCATCCCTGGAGGTGTTCAAGGCCAAGTTGGATGGGGCCCTGGGCAGCTAGGATTAAATGTGGAGGTTGGTGGCCCTGCCTTTGGTGGTGTGGTTGGAGATTCATGATCCTTGAGGTCCTTTCCAACCCGGGCCATTCTGTGATTCTGTGATTCTTTCCTCTGAAATTAATGTCTCCTATTTGTTTCCGTGGAAACTACAATAAATACGAAGAGCACAATAACACTATTTGACACAGTGAATTCTTAGCTATAAAACACTATATTTTTAAACTTAGTCACCAATATTTTTGCCACTGACAAACAAGAGCCTGCATGCTGAGATCATAAAAATCTTCATGAACATATGGAATGTGGTCCTTAGCTCCGTGCTTGGTGATGCTACAGACAACTATATCAGTTATTTTTGGTCTGAAGTCTAACTTCAATACATTGAGCATATACTCAGTTTTAAGATTTACTGTAAATCCCAACTGATATATACAGCATTTCAGAACAAAGAAATAAATTACCATACTATTCGGGTGTTTTAGATCTTTAAGACATACAGAAAAAATAAAAAGGAATACATTTTATGTACGCCTGCTACATCCTATTCTAAAGAAGGAAAATCCTTCATGGATCAGACCTGAAGTACCTTAACAATGTCTTTATTAAAAGTTTGATTCATCAGGAACAATGCTGCAATAGAGCTTTGACAGTTTATCCAGTGTGTCTGGCCCACATCTGTTTCAGAGCCCACTACTGAAGAGATTTCCAAATAAAACTGCTTTTAGATGTGTTGTATTTATTTGTCCAAGGAAATTAATGGGATCACTTAGAGATGAAATATCTGAAAGGTAATGAAATTATGTTTTTTCATTTCTTATCTCTAATGGAGGATGTATGATTTCACTATCTTATAGAAGAGCCAAAGATAGCAAAGACAGGCTTCTGTGGCGAGTCAAACCCCTCATTGTGGGCAAAGACAAAAAGACAAAATAATAATGAAAGAAAGCCTATCATCTTCTAACAATCCTTTTGGAGCAGCAAAACACTGTGCAAATATTTAGGGGGGGGGATGACAAACTAATATTAAGAATAATATGTACGCTTTAATTTCACTTCACTGTTGATAAATTATTAACAGCTTAACTTTTCTAGATGATGTGCCTCTTCAGGAAAGCTTCACTCATTTTCAGGACTCTGTAGACTCACTTCCTGGCAGAGACCTTCAATTGCTATCCCCTGGTATCTGAAAACCATAACTCAATTGGATAACTGTCACAGCAGAGGACTAAAGGATACTTTAAAATATGTCGTTAATTAATGAGTCCATGTAAAAGCACTATGAAGTGACTGGAGGAAAAATTTATCTTTTTTTTTGATGAAGCCTTTGCTCAATGGACAGGCCAACTGGTCTCCTGTGTGGACCCTAAAGACTATTAGCTGTGACAAACTCGTAACTTATAAGGTCAGAGCAAAGGCTTTATGCATGTGAGTGGAAGATTATCTTCTGCTAATCTCCACAATTTGTAACTGTCTATTTAAAACAGCTAATGTTTTAATTAACCAACAAAAGGCTAATTATAGTAGAAGTCATGCACAAAACATTAAATATGTTGGAAGTTAGATTTTAAATTATTCTGAATATTCTTCATCTGTAGTAACAGAAATCACTATTTATCACATACACGATGATAAGAGATGAGTGACAAAACTCATAAAATAGTGTGAAATCATTTGCAGAATGATAGTGGAACAGACTTCAGCAAAAAAATAAATTTGAAAGATTGTTTGGCTCAGTATAAGTCAAGATATTTTTTTAAATGTTTATTTTCCTCTTCATAATTACACATCTTGTATAATTTCATAGGACAACCAGTACAATTACAATATTT
This sequence comes from Pavo muticus, assembly GCA_016647715.1. Lineage (NCBI taxonomy): Eukaryota > Metazoa > Chordata > Aves > Galliformes > Phasianidae > Pavo > Pavo muticus. The sequence continues at coordinate 122,079 of JACDJE010000607.1, forward strand.
TAATGGAAAAATCTTCTTATCATAGTTTTCCATGTATAACAGTTCTTTTTATGGAAGATTCGGGGAATGATTTTCAATTACATGAGTTCACCTTCAAGGCCAATGGTCAAGCTGTTAATCAGATTAACTGGAGACACACGGTTGGGTGCCTACAATGTGCTTCTTCTCCAGGAGCCCAACTTTTAAATGAGGGTGTAGACTAGATAGAGTTATAAAGAATATTGTTAGATAATATCATCATAGAGAAAGCTAACTGCTTGCAATTCATTCTTTGAAATTATTCAAGAAATAAAGCTAACCAAAATCAAGTTTAATAATACCATACCCATGGAAAAAGAAAAATAAACATGCTTACTAAAAGATGAGTCAGGTCAACATAGATTTATAGTCTTCATAGAGATATCCTATGAGAGGATAAGTATTTGCCAGTATAATTGGTGCAGGCTTGACTGTGTGTCAATATTTAGTCGGCTAACTTTACAAAAATGTGAAATTAAGACAGAGCTCTTTGAGAGGTGACAATGCAACTAATTGCAGTGCAAACTTGATGAAAAAAAAAGGTTATACGTATAACAGAGAGAGATTGTTGTGGGTGGGTTGTTTTTTTGTTGTTGTTGTTTTCTTTTGTTTTCTTTTGTTTTTCATGTTTTGGACATCTGTAGGCAGTGCTTCATTACTTCTGTCTTGCCCTATCACTTCTGCCTGCAAAGACAAAATAACTTCATGATCTATAAGTGTATTTATTTATGCACTTCACTGATCTATGAAATTTTGAATATGGAGGTGTTAGAAAAAAATAGTAAAGAGTGAAAAATGTAGCCATTACACAGCAGCTCTTTGTGGCAAATGGTTCTACTTAGTTTTAAATTTTAGTTAAATGTATAGAAATCATTTAACATTAAGTATTTATCAGAAATATTAATAAGGTACATTAAATTCTTTAGTATCTTCAAAATCTATAAATTGCCAAACACTGCTGAATGTTTTATTATATTCACCATTCAGTATTATATTATATTATATGTTATATACTGTTATATTATCTGAAAAGTGATAATTAATCTTAAATTAGGAGGAAAAAATTCACCAAAATAGTCTGTGATTTGACCAGCACCAGATTTTAAAAATCTTTGTTTTTCCATGGAGATAAAAAAAAAAAAAAAAAGAAAAGAAAAAAAAAACAGAAAAAAAAATCTTAATATATTGCCGCTCTTACTGAAACAATATATTCAAATCCATATGCATTTATTTTATTCATTTCATTTCTGGAATTGCTGTTGCTTCCTCATGAAATGTGTCTATGTTTTCACAAAATCAATGTTCATGTGGAATGAAGAAATTATTCCTTTAGTTAATGAAACGCTATAGTTTCATTAAAGATATACTGTGGTGATGTGAGAATTACTTCTGTTAAATTGCTGTAACCAAACCAAAAATACTGTGTTCAGCCTTACTTTTTTTGACAATTTGATAATTTGTTATAAAGATGACATGAAATGCCTGATCTTCACTGTCACTAGAAATTCCCCTAATTAAAGATACGGTAACTTATTTTTGTCATAAATTGAGGTCTGCAAGTAAATGAAATAATTAGTGTCCAATGAATAGCTAAACATTGACTTACTTTACTAGTGAAAATAAAATGAAAAAAATATACATCAAAAGCCATTCAAAGGAAAGTGACTTTTTTTCTAATACAAATGCATACAGAGCAAAGTTACTAATAAGATAATAAATATGACTGCAACAGTTTCACCAATTAGAATAATAATAGAATCATTCAGGTTGGAAAAAACTCTTGAGATCATCAAGTCTACCATTATACTGTGTCCTTAAGTGCCACATCCACACTTCTCCTAAATGCCATGGATAGCTACTGCACCATGGGCAGCCTATTCCAATGCCCAACCACCACTTCCATAATGAAATTCTTCCTGATATCTAATCTAAAGCTTCCCTGGTGCAACTTGAGGCCTATTCCTTACTTTCTATCACTTGACACTTCGGAAAAGTGAGCAGCACCCACCTTGCAACAACTTCATTTCAGATAGTGTTGGAGAGTGATGATGAGATCTCCAGATTAAATAGCTCTAGTTACACTAGCAGCTACTCTTATGTTTTGTTTTCTAACAGGTCCCTTCAGGATCTTCATTACTCTTTTCTGAATTCATTCTGGAGTACAATACATAGTCTGAACTGGACTGAAATGTTCATTTTCCTTTCTATGTTTCTAAACTTTTCTATGTATGATGTATTATTTTTACAATGATAGTCAAGGATACACGAGAGTTAGAAATCTGTTATCCAGTTATTCTAGTACTTTGTTCCATACAAATGTTTCTGCAGTTTCATCTTCACATCTTTCCTTTGATGTAATTGCTTCAGTCATGAACCCCAAATCAAATTTTTTAAATGGCGAAAGATGCAAATAAGACTGTGCTCTGATTAATTAAGTGGAAAATACTAGTACCATGCCTATTGCTCTGAAATAAATTCATATCAGGAACATAAAAACATTTGAATATTTTCAGTCTGAGTATAAATAAAATAATAAAATAGCCTTTAGGAAAAAAAAAGATAATATTTTTTTAAATTTCTAAGCTTATTAGAATTGATGACAGTCCAAAGAGCTTTACGTTTTACAAGATTTCTCTGAACAAATTTTAGAGTAATTAAAAAATATTCTATGTCTCACATATTAAAAAGTAAGCTTTTGTTTAGATATTTGTTGTAGTAGAGTTTTAGTTGCCACCTCGTCCTTCTGTTATCTTTAGCATAACTCTTACGATGTACAATGAATTTAAACTATTGGATAGAAGGACTATCAGTGCACTTGAAGTACTGGTGATGGTGGTTAAACAGAGCAAAAAATGCAAATTCAAGCAAAGCCCAGTCTCCTACACAACTAGAGGAAGTAAAACAGAAAACAAAAGTAGAACACTTCATAAAGCTCCTCAGCTGATCTGCTGCAATTCTATAATTCATCTTACTGATATTGTCAGATGGAGCACATAAGTACGGTTTTTCAGGTGTTTGTGCAGCCTGAACATTAAATTATAAATGTGCTGTAAATTTATTTGACTACAGTGCAAAGAGTGAATGCACTTAGTTCAAAATTGAAACTGAAAGGTAATAGAATCTCCTCATCTACAGGATGTTGTACACAGGCTGCATGTATTTTCTAGTGCAGTGAATTATTTTAATTGTTTTTGTCAAATTAAGATGTACTCTTTCAGTGAGTTTGCTACTTCAGATTGGCTGTAAATGGCAGTAGATTAAACAATGAAAAAAGAAATTAGGCATATGAGAGAAGCTCTTTATAAATTCCCCTGTAACTACTTTGCCTCAGTACAGACTTTCTTGTCAATGTGAGCTTTATTAATCAACCCAGACACAGAGAAACATCCTTAATAAATGAAGAGTATAGAAGTTACCTGTTCCTCTAGAGCCCTGCAGGCTTGCTAGAATGTAAAAGGAAGAATCAAATTTAAACTTTTCATTTTAAATGATAGCAGACATACTATATTTGAACGCTTAAGCGTGGTTAGGATTCATCTTATTAAAATCCCAACAGTCTTTTTGCTTACTGCTTCTTTGCTCTACCTAAAATTGGTTTGGAAATGCTTTCTGAAATGAATAGGCATTCTAAAGTTCTTGCATGTCAAAGCATCTTCTATTCTTGTAATCAGCTGACAAAAGAAATTTCAGAGGCACTGATCAATATGGCTCTTTCAGACAACAAGGTGTAATGTCACAGAAGGAGAATAAAGGACACTGTTCCCATGTAAGCAATATACATTACTAATCACAGCATAGAAGGGAAAGTAAATAGAACAAAGCTATCTATCCGACCTTCCAGTGCTCATTGTCTCTGGTGAGATAGATTTAAATATGATGTGTGTGTATATATATAGTGTGTATATATATATANCATATAGACCTTGTTTAGATGATGACTGCTCAGACCCGTTGTTTGACTTAGGTGCTGCTAAGGTCTGTTGGTATTTAATGGATAATCTAATTTTTTCATAGTCTCTGATGGAAAGAATAGAAGGTTGATATTTTATTCATCATCATCCTACTGAAAGGTATTTGGAAGGCCCTTTGTATGAAAGGATCAGAGTGTTCAAGGCCAGATTGGATGGGAATTTGAGTAACCTGGTATAATGGTGTCCCAGCTAATGGCAACAGGGCTGGAACCAGATGATCTTTAACGTCCTTTCCAACACAGGCCATTCTATAATTCTATAGCTCTTTGATTTTTGAAACTCATGTACTGTTACAGTAAAAGAGAAAAACGTAGAAATGAACATCCCTGCTCTGCTATACTTTGCATGCACTGACAGGCTCCCATACTGCAGTTTACATGCAAATGCTAGTGTCATCTCACTGTGACGGTCACAGGGGCCAGGCACTTGAGTCCTGCCTGGTAACAGCCTTAACAGGAGACTGAGTGAGAGGTAAAATGTTAAATCTTACAGCTGGCCTGTCTGCAGCAAAAACAGAAGGCTGAGTATAATCATTTAGCAGGTCAAATTGCAAGCAGGCCTGCTTGCTTATGGACCAGAAAGAGAAGCCTTGTTTTAAATCATCTGGGGGCAGTGAGGTAGGTGACATGGCACTCATGGATCTGCTTAGCCACAATAAAGCCTCTCGGTGTTAACATTAAATCACTTGTTCTGTGTTTCGCTAGGAGGCTGAGAATTGCCCTGCTGCTTGGTGGCTTGGAATGCTAATGGATTTTCGAGAGCTGTTTCCACGTGCAGACCAGATTTCAGTCTGTTGGAAAGTTGTTCTAAAATTGTTTTCCTCCGTGGCAAGAGGAGAATGAGTAATATTTATCACATAGCAAGAGGATGTGAGGAGTCGCAGAGGCCAGTTCTAAAGCATATTTATCAGGTACCTCTGCCCTCCCTACCTTGGTCCTATCATACCTTGCCTCCAAACCTGTTCCCATACTCTAAATCTCAAAGCTGGAGGAACAAAGATAATTCTCTGTTCAGCATTGTCTCCTGACAAGTAGAAGAACCAGAACTCTCCAGGGTATCTCTGTTGCTGAGATGCCTTATGCTCTATAGACACGTTTAAGTTATATAAGCTTCTTCTAAATATCAAGCACTAACTCTACTGTATAAAGAGGTTGTAAAGAAATTGAATTATCTTCTGCAAACGTTGTGGGATGTAATGTAGTGTAAATGAGGGATGAAAGTTCAAACTGAAAGTATTATTGATGGTGTGCAAATCATTCATTCATTCCTATCTTATTATAACAAACTAGGGCTAGTTTTTGTTATCAACTTTATTCAGAATCACCACACTGCCACATTGTATTGCCATCTTACATTTCTGGCTAAGTAACAAACTCAGAGCACAGTTGGTCTCAGATGCCAATGGTGAGAAGAAGAGATGGATCATGTCAGCAGAAAGCTGTAATAAATTGTATATTCAGGCTAAGGATAAACACAAAACCCTTCTGCTTTGCCAAATGCCCCTGGCTTCTGCCTTAGGGCAAAGAGAAGGTCAAGGTGCTCAAGTGTTTTAAGGAGTCTAAAATAAATTGCTGGAGTGGTAAAACTCTGATTTTTTTTTTTTTTTTTTTTGTCACTTTTCAAAATCTGGATCTTGTTGATCTTGCTGCTGATAATTATCTTGATCTCATTGTTGACATCTTCAAGTCTTTCTCTTTCCAATGCTCTAATTTTTTTTCCTTGAGTCAAGAGATGCTCTTTCCTCCTTTAAATGAGATTTATTTCTTTTAGTCCTCCCACCTCAATCCCTGGTCCTTCTCCCAGTTGACTGGTGGCATTACGCTATTAACTCAGTTTCTCACTTTCCCGTTCTTAAGAATGGTCACTTTTATGTCCCTTCCTCTGGGGCATGAGGTAAGAATTCCTCTCTCCATAAAAATCCAAAAGATATTTTTGTGTGCACATTTTCTAATTCCTTTAACTTAAAAATTCCTTCTTGCTATCATAGAAACAACTTTGCTGTTGTAAGAGACAAAATTAGTTGGAGAAGAAGGGATTAGGATAATGCTTAGTTTACAGTAATTTTCTTCTGTAAAGAGCAAAATATTGCAAAAAGCAAGCATTTATTTTCTAACACGCTTTATTAAGTTTTTATCAAAGAGTTATAAAGGTATTATTTAGAAGACTATAGAAGCTAGATAACAATTCTGATGTGCTAGGTGTTTTGTTAATGCTAGTGACAAAAATTTCATAACATAAGGCATTCGGTAAACAAAGAAAACAGATGCAAGATGAAAGGAAGTCTTCTGTTTTGCTAGAAGTGACACACTTAAGATTACACTTAAATAAGTTTATTGTTGCACCAAATCATAAACACAATAATAACACAGCAAAACCACCATGAGCAGAAGATACCTTCTGGAGTTTCCATCCAGAGTATTAGACTAGATTTTCTCTCAGTCTCAAGGTTCCTTATAATGAGCAATTTTTTCTCATCTAGAATTTTATCTAACTGCTTTTAAATCAACAGCAAAATTCTCATTCACTTGGGCTGTGCAAATATCATGCTTTCTTTTCCTAATTAAATTAATTGCAAGTGCCAGAGTAGCACAATCTGACTCACATGTGTAAAGTGAATGCGTATGGGCTTTGCACAGATAAATTAATTGGAAAAATGATTAACAGGGAAAAGGTACTTGCCATACTTACATCATTCCTGCATTATGCTAATACATAATATTACAGCAGTAGCAGAAAGCTTAACTTACATCACCCCTGCATTATGCTAATACTTCATGCTACAGCAATATCAATCTGACGATGCACTAACATACTCTATCGCTAAAGTAATGTACAGTAGCACTGACGATACGCTAGTTTAAATCATTGTCAAAGTGATATTGCTGTAATGCTACCATGTTGATGATTTGATATATTGCTGAAGAAACACCGTGCTGATTACATATCAACACAATATATCATTTTCATGTCAGCATGAGGATATTGTTGAATAATCTACTGAAGAGGAAGGAAGGAAATCGGACAGAAGTAATCTCTTACAGAAGAACTTTTCTAGATATTCAGTAACATTTTAGCTGCTTTTTTAGACATAGAATGTTTAAAGAAAACGGGAACATTATTTTACCATAACCAAGAACAGAGAGGTCTCAGTTTAGACTTCTGAATTTTTATTTTTTATTTTTATTTTTTTAAGAAATTAGAGAAGCGGCATGCAGAAGTAAATGACTCTGAGATAGCTGTGACTGCTTTTGTTGGTTTACATTTTAATGGTTTGACAAAGCAGAATAACAAGGGAACTGAAAACACACAAAAAATATTAATAAATTCTGAAGTATTTAAAGACTGACACCCAAAGACATCTAAAAACATTTTCTCTTTGGAAAATATAGAGCACATTCCTTTTAGATATCCTTGGTATTCAGATGGATAGCTGAGGAGTGGCAAAAGACATTTCTCCTCATCCTAACAACCAGGAAAACTATAATTCGTGATTTCTCACTCTTTCTCTCTCTCTCTCTGTTCAATAAAGGAAAGCAGCAGTATGATAAAACTGTTCAGAATAGTAGTAAGAATATGGGGGGGAGGATTAGCCTGTGTCTCTGACTGGCATTGGAGTGAGGGGTTTGGAAATATTTTGTGTTCCCCTGACGGAGTCTGACACGAGTAAACAAAAAAAACTTTGGTGTTCCTATTTCCTGAAAGCAATCCAAAGGCTTCATATTCTATGACAAAGAAAGTATAAAGACCTTGAATGCCCTTTCTTGAGATGAGATCTACAGAAGTCTCCAATTTAGGAAAGTAAAACTCCCTGGAGCATCAAACTTTGCAAGCTTTGAAATTCCTGACTTCCCACATGTCTGCATTTTTATAAGCAGTTATCTGTCATGAACTATTTTTGTAATACCTAATGCTTTTACCATCACACTGATAAAGAAGAAAAAATAAAATCATGGTTTTTAAATGTTTTCTCCCTGTTCTTTCCCCAGAATATTCTTTGTGTATGTTCAGTGTGTAAAAATCTTTAGAAAGTATGACATTTTGCTGACATAGGCAAGGTGTCCCTCAAAAATCAGTGTTTGCTTCTATCTCATTGTAAAGGACAGTGTAAAAATGAGAAGAATAAAATGAAAGGAAGAAAAAGAGCTATGATTGCATTTTCTGGTACAGCTGATCACTGATGAGTCATAACCTCAAGAGCTAGTTGACCTCTGGGAGGCCACAAAGTGGAACTTCGTGATAGAGTATTCAAAGAAAGAAACTCACATCTTCCGTTTTAATGTGTTCTGTTTAAAAATTAAATCAGGCCAAGACTCACTCAGCAGACTAAAGCATTTGAGGGAGAAAAGAAGCTTTTTGTCCCCCAGGCCATTTCCTGGTTTAGCGGTTTCTCACTCCCTTCAACAATTTTGAATATAGTGCCATGACTTAACTGATGCTTCTCTTTTATGGCAATACGACAGCATAGAGAATTCCATTTCTAAATGTTCTTTCTTAAGCTTCTATTCCTACAGCTACGGTCATTGCTGCAGTGACCTGTGACCTCAGTTAGATCTATTTTAGACTTCCTTGTTCCCTTGGTAGTCAGGATGGAAGTTAAGAGAGAAGGGTATTGTTTGTGACATTTTTTAACTTCTTCTTAAATAGCTGATTTTCAGTCAGCCTGAGAAGTATCTTTCTCTTCCATAGCGAAGTTCAGGTGTTTGGCTTTTAGAGTAATTGTGAAACTTCTGGGAGATTCAGCATGTGGGAATATTTCTATTTAGCAAGTTATCATCAATCACCATGTGCTATGCTGCTGGAAGTGACATATTCTGTATGAGATGGGAAATTAATGTCTTCATCACTTTGGTATTAAACATCTCCAGGCACTTACACAAAATTAGCAATATTAGTACCTAGTGGCTGTCCAGATTGGGGGTAGATAATTTTACCTTTCCAACATAAAATTAATTCTTGTGTTCCATCTATATACTTTGAATTTCTGATCTGCTTAGTGCTGCTGTAATCCACTGAGTAGTTATTGTGTTCCACTCCAGAAATTATGGTATGACAGCAGAAGCAAATTGATACTTTATGTAATTCCATGGTGGTTTTACTTAAAATCTTTCTACTTCCAAGATATACTTAAGATAAAACCAATTATAGAGTTTGATCTCAACATAATTTTTAAAGCTTCAAGGCTTCTTGGCTTTAACATTTCACGAGTGTAACTCCAGCAAATTTCCTATTTTATCAAACTGAACATTAAAATCAGTCAAAAATTGGAATCGGAAGAAATATAAATAATTGGAGTAAACAATAAGGAAAAATTACATGTTCTCAGTCCTTAAAGAGTGGTAATTAAAAGTTCTCTGACAATTTTATTGTTGCATAAATCTGTATACATACCTGAAACGCGGCTTCTGCTGTTTGAGAAAAGGAGTAAGGAAGAATGAGCTGTTGTTTACTCTCACTCCCTCCTCCTAATATGCAGGAGTGCTATCACTTACTCAATTGCTTGCGTCAGTGGTATACACATGTCAGTGGGGAACCTAACCCAGAGTCATGTGTTCATTTGATCTCTCCACAATTCCTGCTGCTCACACAAGATGTAGTAACTAGAAGAAAACCTTACAAAAACAGCGCACTCTATATTAACTATAAATATAGCACTCTGGCTATCTGTGTATAACTTCTGCTAGAACAAAACTGGGTAGACAGCTTGACAGTCTAGTAACAATGAATTTGGTCGCTACACAGAAGATTCATGTGTCTGTCATGTGGCAAGAGGAAGGAACAAAGCTAATGATTTCATCTAAATCTGAACAGGGAATTTCATTAATAGAAAATATTATTTTTTTTCTCTCTGTAGACTCTCCCACTTTCACTGTGCAGTTTTACCTTGGAGCATACAAGACTTTGGCCTGGTTTCCTGAAGCATTTCCAATGAAATAGTTGTATCTCCAATCTGAGCTTAACTCCAAACTCCTAAGAGCGTGCTTTGTTCAATGTGCATCAGGAAGTCAAATGAGCCATTTGTGATATCTACACAACTTTCACATCTGCTATATGCAAATATTTCAAATGGATTAGATTTGAGGGGAAAAAAAAGTGTTCTCTGAGCTAAAAAAAAGTAAAGTTGTATGTCTTGCATTACATAGGAAAAACTATGCAAGGCCTGTCTAGATCTATATTTGCTCTTTACCCACTGCCTATAGAAAAGAGTTACTTAGGAAAGAATTGAAGACCAAGACAAGTATGTTGTGATACTTCCCCAGTGTTTTCAGACTCCAGAGGTTAGTTTTATGCTTTGCTGATTTAGACTCAAAAAAACTTTGCTGAAATTCTAGTGCCCTTCCATCCCTGAAGGGAAAAGGGAGAGTAACTACAATGAATTTTTACCGGAGAGAAATAAAAGTGGGGGGAAAAAAAAAAAAAAGTATGTAATCAAAAGGAAACAGGGCTGGGTCAATATAAATCTAAGTATCACAACGTTTATTTAAAATAAGAAAGAGCTGGTGGAAGGGCTGTTTTGTATTCAGATGCTTCTGAATTCTTCAAAAATTCAGGGATGGGTGTTTGATGCCTACAGCACTTTTTGTCCATATATTTGCAACAAAAAATGTCTGATTGTTTCCTACTTCCCTAATCAAATATGCTGAAGTGAGGAGCTGCAGCAGCTGACTGAACTGAAGCAGTGTACTATACAAGAGCCAAGAAGTAGTACCAATCTATTTATTCCATAAATAAATGGACATAACTGAATACTAAAACAACTATCATTATTTTCTTCATGAAAAAGAATGGATTTATTAAAAAAACAAAAAAACAAACAAACAAAAAAAAAAACCTAAACACTTTAATGCAAAAATGATCCCCAGAACATTTCCAGACAAGAAAAATAACAAGTTTACAAGTTTACAAGTGTAAACATCTTATAGCACAGTATAAGTAAGTGCAAGATTTTCTAAATGTTACCTTAACTTCTGGACATGATTACAGAAGAGTGGTAACAGATTGATTAGGTATCTTTACAGCTCCAGTGATGAGCATCTTGGCCCTGTCACATTCCTAAGAAATCACTTAAATATTCTGAGCTAGGTTTATCCATAACATTTGGCCGTATCTTGGTAGATTGAGTGTGTCAGTTCTAATATTGCTTCTCTGTCACAACGGTCTTCTGGACAGAGTGAATTGTATCCGTAATAGTACAGTCTATTATATCCTACAACTGCTTATGAAGAGTGGTCACTTTCATGCTAAATCTCATGCAGCTAGAAATTGCTTCTAAAACCCAATTTTTGATATCTTTAATTGACACATATCAAATTGATGCCCAGAAATATGCAAATAATTGTAGGAAGGATGAAGTACCAGTGCCTGGGAATATTTCTTGGCATTGATTCAATTACTATTATATATGTAGAGTGACAGACCAGATTTAAACCATCACTTAATGTTATTCTGACCTTTGGTCTCCTGAATCTTTGTAAGTTGCTTTTCATGATTTCAAGACGTACAAAATGGTAAACGTTTTCAAAGTCATGAGAGTTATCTATGGATGTCTCTATTTCTATATTTGCCAATGCCTAGCTGAAAATCATTAGAGTTATGCAAGGAAAAATAGTCTAGACAATTATTCAATTTTTTTTCTACACTAAAAAAAAAAAAAAAAAAAAAAAAGAGCAAAGAATGCATACACAGCAAATTATTATTTGCAGATGACTTCTGATAGATGAGTCCACTCAAGACATGTTTTGAGGTGCATGCTTTGTGGAAGATACCTTAGAAATTATTGGAATTATGTGATGTTTCTAGTACCTACAGGAAGATATAGTGACTGGGGATGAATACATCTCCTTATATATATATCCTTTGCAGGTGGGGGTGGGGGAGGGAAGGAAATAGCAAACAAGTACAGAGGATGTAAAGTGGTCTGATAACTGGGTGTAAAAACTGGAAAACTTCCAACAGTTTTTTTTTAGATGTAAAAAGAACTTGCATAAGAATCTTGATCTAATTTATTGTCTTAAAAAAAAATAAAATAACTTTGATTTTCAGTGCAAGAAGCAGTATTTTAAAATTGCCTCTGAATGTGATCTGCTGTTCTTCCTGATGCTGGATTCCTGCTTCAGGAATCTACAGGAAACATGTTGTACAAAGTGATATTCTAGTGTTTCTGAGAGAAAAGAGCCAAACCTAAGCCCCTTCTTCAAGAAAACAAATAAAATTGTATCCGCAACAAGCAGACATCTAATATGTTTGGTTTCATGTTGTGATTTTCATGCCAAGTTTTGTTCCTCCAGGAGACAACAAAATAATTGTTGCACATCAGCTTTCTAGTGCTGCTCAAACAAGAGTATCCCTGCAGCACACTACTGTCCAAATTATTTTGCAAACATTTGACATATTTCTAATCCTTAAACAACTCTAATTTATCAAAGGAGAAGTATTTCTGGCTCGAAGTGAACGCAATTTTAAAAAGGTGCTTTTCACAAATGTGCAGTTCCAATTCTCTAAGAATAATTACTTTCTTATGTTCAAATCACTATGTGCTAAGGTTTTCTTTAATTAAAGTAGTACCGTGGCTACTTTCTGAAATAGGTGTGACTGCTGTTACAAATTTGTCTTCTTGTACAGAGCACTGAGGGCATTTCAGGTTTATTGGGTAAATAGGTAGGATAGCCAGGCATTATGAGCTGGTTTTAATACATCATTTTTACTCTTGCAGGAGAAGACAGTTCACAGCCAAATAAATGATGCTGACTGTCAATAACATACCACAGACCTTACTCTTGAGTCAATGAATAAGAACGTTTGCTGCAGGGAGGGTAATCTTCAGTGTTTTTGCTTGTTTTTGAAATTATCTTCAAAAAAAAGGGCTAAGTTCTATTCAATTTTATTACTGCCCTTGCATACTCTGTCACTGCTGCTCGGCCTGCCTCTCCGAGTACACGGTGCTCGGCTGCAGACCTTCAAAAATTTGTTGTAGAAGGACATCTAGTGGCACAAGGACTATGAACGCCATGGCAGCCTGAATGTCAGTCAGAGCCCACGGTTCCCTGCGGAGAAAGCAGAGGGATGACCAAGTACAGGGATATGAATTTTACATGCTCTCAGTGACTGCAAGGAAGAGCAAAGGTGAGTTCTAATACTAACCCCAGGCCCCACTTCAGCAAACTACACATAGTTAGAAGGCGACAGGGAAGAACTCTACAAACTTTTACACCTCTCTTTGCAATCTAAATTTTTCACCCAAGCAAACACGTATCAATGCTGAGGCTGCAACACAGAATCAATACTATTCAGCATAGAAACAAGTATTTTGCTTCACAAAAAAGTACTTATTTTGTATTACTTATTGTTCACTTACTTACTATGTTTATCATCCATAAAATCTCTTACCACCAAAATACCTGAAAATCTTCCCTGCATTCATTAAAAAGTATGACAAAGATCTACCATGTGTTGTTTGTTCTTTTCTTCTTCTGGAGATAGAAAACACTGACTGTAAAATGCCTTCCAGGTGGGCAAACTCTTTGTTTTACTTTGTGTTACTAAATAATTACACAGAGCGTAGACAGATGATATATGTATCCTCATTTTGTGAAGATGAAAACATATGTGGATATACTGCTTCAAATTAGTGTTTTACGAAATTGCTGTCTCTCTCCAAGTCAATATTTACTTTTATTGTATGCAGCTATGTGAAAGAATAGAACGTTCTTTTGTGTACTTCAGTGGTTGCACATTTTCAATATTTAGCTGTAGCTCACTGACAACCAAGCAGAGCTGAAGCAGGGTGTTCCTCTGATTTGTTTCATTCAAAGTAGGACATATCATGGGACATCTGATTATAATAAACCTCTTTGGCATACATTACAATAGGAGAATATATATTTAAATATATAATAAGTCTTTATGTTAGAATAATAAATATCTGGACTGATTAAAAAAAAAAAAGGAGATTAAATATTTGCTATAATCATGGAGAAAAAGGAATATAGAGATGGAACACATACACATGATTTGTTACAATTGGCTCCTTAATGTGTATCAAGTAATGAAAGCTACATTAACTCTTCACTTATGAAGATAAGCGGATACTGCTAAGGATATGAATATGAAAGAATATTAATTGCATTAATTATCTTTTCTCCTGTCAGGTAAACTTTTTTTTTTTTTTTTTTTTAGTTTTGCAATGTTGAATATAAAATTATAGGAAAAAAAATGGATGAAAATGGAGAGAAACAAACTTTACAACCTGTATTGAAATACTAGGAAATTACGGAAATTACCAATTTTTTATTTTAATAACATAGGAAAAAAATGAAAAAAAAAATTGAATATTTTCAAGTTTGGAAAACTTGAAATAGAATGATAAATATAAAAATAAAATAAATAATGGAAATAAAAAATAATGAATAAAAACAATATAATAAAACAATTTATAAGTTATTACTTTTAATTATTTTCATTTGAGACATTCCTATTGCAAAAATGTAATTGTCCATTGTTGTACCAAGGCTCATTTTAACATTTCATTGTACAAGTTTTCCAATAACATTATTTCTTCCACTTTTTTCCTCTGATTGTCCGATTTTCAAAATGCTGGAGTTGTTAGATAAAATGCATCAGAAGTTATTTTCAAAATGTGACCCTGAAAAACAGTCAGTGATAGTCTACAATTCATAAATATCCATAGCTAGCTTTTTTTTCCCCCATATTTCACTATTACTGTAATTGAGGAAAAAATATTCCTGCCACGGTAAGATTTTCACTAGTTCCTCTTTGGCTCTGGTTATGAAAAAAATTCATCCTCTAATTGTATTAAGATATCATATATCCCAGAGCTCCATTTTTGTGTTAAAGAGCCATCTTTCTCCTTGACAATTAGTGATGCTTCTGGCATCGACAGGCAAATGATTTACTGAGATGCAGAAAAAAAAATCTGACAGCTAGATTATGCTATCATTTTTTCTCCTCAGTAACTCAACTTATCAGAACATTAGCCAGCACTCTAGTTAATCACCAAAGCAATATTCACCAGATGCGGTATCTGCAATGTGCTAATTTGGGATAATAAACTAGAAAATACTTCTGGAGAGATGAGAGTATTGCAAAGGACTGACATCTCACACATATGGTGAGTAGTCTGTATTACCCACGGTTCCATGAAGTATCTGAAACAAAGTATAATTGGTCAAGAAGTGCAAATGATTATGATCAAGAACTGTACTTCAGATAGTTAAGTTAATTACCTAACTACATCCATTAAGTCATCTGCACATAAGTAAATGACCAGAGGGTTCAAATTAGCAATGGCTGAAAAAGATTATTCAGACATTTGGAGCTGAGTATCACAGTTAACAAAAATGTTAGGGGGAAGACAGGAGAATATAGAATACAACAAACTTAAACTTCACTTAAATAATGCTTGTACATGTGTAATGATGCCAAATTTTAACTACCATGAATGAGTGTCTGAGATTGTATGTAACGCTCTGATAACAGACAGGTGAATGTGAGCATAGTTGCAGGAAGCATAACAAGTTGTATGAAAGTTTTTCCTCTCTTGAGAGAGGAAAGGCAAAAATGTACTTAAGCACTGATTTTAAACACAAATTTTCATAGTGAAACTGCCAGGGCTCTGAGAAAAACTATGGTTCCTGCAACCATTTCCCTTCCCCTCCAAGGGTTGGGGTGCAGGTGGTAGGGCTGGCTCTGATGGATGGCAGTGACCTGGGATGAAATACAGGATAGCCTCCACATAACCTTTCCTGTGTCATGCCACCTCCTCACTGCACCTTGCCTTTCCCAGCTTGGCCTTTAAAGTGACTTGCATAGCCATACTGAGGCCATTCTCACTGGACCTGCTCTGTTCTTGCTCGGGAGCTGGAGGACTACATGCTGCATCAGGACTCTATAGCATCCCCTTGTGCTGCTCTGTAAGAGACAGAGGGAAGGAAGGTGACACCAGGATGCTACTCATACTGCTGCCCTCTTGTATCCTCTGAGCCAAACAGAGCAGATCTGAGTTACTGGGAAAAAATCTTGGCAGTTTTAATCAGCATCTGCTGGGAAAGGTGAGAAATCATTTGTTTCTCTTTTCTCCTCTGAAGCCCTTGGGCGAATGGCTAAAAAGAGAAATTTTCACTGGAAATTTTCAATGCATCCAAAATACAGTTTTTGAAGTCACAAGCTTCTGATCCTATTGAGTCTGAAATTATTTCTGTTTCCCTGAAGCAAATTTACTCTTTAAAGCTTTAGTCTTTACCTTTTTTTTCCCAGGGAAAGCAAACAAGAAAAAAAAACTACAAAACACCAGAAGAGAACCCAAAAGGTAAGCAATTAAGAGTCCAGCTCAGTTCTGTTCAACTGCTGTCTACTGGTATTTATCTTGTACTCTAAAAATGAACTTTCAAAAGTACCTTCAATGCTTAACAAAACAGAGGCCATACAACTATTGGATGAGTCATGCAACAGACAAGTATCACACTTGATTTATGATACTATTCAGAAGCCTGAGCCCAGACCTCTAACCAAGGTGACTACAGCCTTATGCTTGATGAAATGCATCATGCCTTCATGCCTCAGTATGAAGTATGAATAACGAAGATTTTCTTTCTGAAATCATCAGCTACAAAAATTACTTGAAGGGTGTGGAAGGTGTGGGGAAAGAGTGTTTCAAACCGTTCTGAATTGACCTGGTTTCACTATGACAGAAGTTAGTGAGAATTTTCCAGAGTTCAATAGGAGCATCAGTAAGCTAATAATGCTTCCTTTTAAAAATCTCATCCTTAATGCTTCTAAGCAGCTTTGAACGCCTGAAGTGAAAAGTCCCTTTAGAAGTGCAAAATCACCGTATTATCATTATATTGAGGCTGGTTTACTTTTCTTAAAAACTGTTTTAATGAAAACCTGCTTTCAATGGATTGAAAGAGTTAGGGCTTCCTGGGAAGAGCAGTGCGAGTAAAGTTTAATTTAAAAGCCATAGGTTAATATTTCTGGTTTTAGAGAAAATAGGTTTATACACATCATTCTTTATTTTGCATGCAGAAAAGAAGCCTGTAATCTGATATAATCTTCTGAACACAAACAGTTCTTTCTTTTTGTAACCAAGTAATTCCTTTATGTCAGCAATAACAGTATTTCTTCTATGAAAATCTCACAGATGGCACAAAAAAAAAAAAAAAAAGGAATTAGAATAAATGTCATGCTGCAATTTCAGAAGTGATCAAAAAGTTAATACTAATATATAATGTTGAAAACACCATTTTTGATTTCAGAATACTGTCTGAAGAAAGCACAAGGAAATATTTCTTTCATCTATAATGAGCCTGAGAGTAAGAATTTAAAGAAAACTAGGAAGATGGCTGAAGTTCAAAAGAAATGAAACCAGAGCTATGAGATACTGCAAGTTAATATGATTGAATAATAAAACTCCTCTAAATATATATGTATATAAAGCTAATCTGAGGTATACGGTATTGGAATTTTTTCAAGTGCTGGCTGATGAACATGACACTATTTCCAAGCTAAATTAAAAACCACTGTTAAATTTGTGTTTGTTAGTATTGTAGTCCATAACCTTAGGGCTAGATTGGAAGGAGAAAAACTGCATCATTGCAGGGCTGCTTCATTTAGTGCGAATGGGAATGATTTTGTGGTAAATGCTGTTAGAGTGCTAGGGGGTGTAATCCTCTATTAAACCATTTTCATTTGGGAACCTTTAGCTGAACTCAAAGACTGTAAGCAGAATTATATAGAATTTACGTGAACACAACATTTAATCACAGGCTAAAAGACATAACATAGAGTTAAGACTACCATACCACAAAGCCAATCACGATTAAGCTCACCTCTTTCAGTGAAGGCAAGCAGTAAATCTCTGCAGGCCAGACCAGTTGTAAGGATACAGATCTGTGTTGTTCCATGGTACAGACATATCCTCAACCTTGCTGAGTTGCTGTCTTCCAGCATGGATTTTTTTACACAGTAATATAAACAAAACTAGCATTTTGTTTTTCTCTAAAATTCTTGAGCTATTATTACCAACCTAGCAACTCCATTTCTATCTTTGTGGGTATATTTTTCTTTTTT
Organism: Pavo muticus; assembly: GCA_016647715.1. Lineage (NCBI taxonomy): Eukaryota > Metazoa > Chordata > Aves > Galliformes > Phasianidae > Pavo > Pavo muticus. The sequence goes on from JACDJE010000607.1 coordinate 140,150, forward strand.
TCATTTTTTTTCTTTTTAATTATCTTGAATGTCTTTAACTTATATATTTTCATAACATTTCTCACTCTTTATTCTAGAATTCAGATCATCCACATTTAAGGCACCTAGATCTACACAGATTCCCACTTTGTGACCAAAAGAACCAACAACAGAAAAAAAGAACCACACCTCTTGCAAAGCTAGTAGCTTCCTTTTTGTTCTGTTTCCTTAGTTCCTCAGTCACAGGAAAAGCTAGGGGTGATGTAATCAAGCTACTCATTGACATATGATCTACAATTTGTTTACAAAGTGGGATAGGTTTAGCTGGTGGATGGCAATTTCTCAGAATTATCTCAGAAATGCAAACATGCACTCTGCACAGGATGCCCACATCCGACAAGGTGTGCAATCTAGCTTTGATCAGCATCATAGCCTTGAGGGAATGGGACAACTGTTGCATCTGGTTGAGGTATCCAAGCCCTGCATGGGAAATGACTTCAGCCAGTGGCAGTGCTGAACACATCCACAGTGGGTCAAAAAGTGCTATTGACTTCATTATTTAATGCTTTCTAACCTATAAGTTCTGCATAAACCACCAGGGATCTTGGCTACATCACCCAAAGCCAATCTCTAACTTCTCCATAGCCAAAGTCAGCCAGCAGTTGTTACCTAATTTACAATCATCTCTTGTTCACCTGCACTAGATGTATGACATGGATGAAAAATTGTCAACAGATGACCTGTTCATTTTTCTTTCTTTCCCACATATACCTAAACAATTAGAGAAGAACAGATAAAGTCCGTATCTTCAGGGTAAGCCTCCTATATAATAACTAGCTGTGCTTTTTTAGTATTCCCATCAAATGAGACAGAGAAGCAGATGTAGTCAAGGTCTTATTTATATTACGTTTCTTACATGCTTCTCTCCGTAGCACTCTCCCTCTAATGCCATCTAAGTTTAATATGTCTATAATTCAACTTCTTCCTCTTTACTGAATCATAATGACATCCAGCTGGCATCAAGATATCTATCTTATTATTTCAAGAAATAATTTCAAGAACTACAGAAAGAGCTTCAAGTTTTCTTCAAATTTAGGAGAATAATAGGTGCATATGACTAAGCACAGATGTCAGTGTTTAAGAAAACAGTTGCATTGAATACTGCCAAGATGAAAGTAATCACAGTGCTTAATCTGAAAAGGTTACATTTTCTTCTCAGTGTGTCATAGAAGGGGCAATTATTTGTTCTTCTTTGAGCTCACAGACATAAACAAAAAGACACAGAGGGATGGATCGCCAGCTGTCACAGCCCTACTCATTACATAAAATGGTAGTCTTGATCAGATGTGGAAAGAAGAGCAATTGAAATATTGTACCATAAAATCAGATGAAGAGCCTTACCTTTATAACTGATGAAACGTCTTCACACGCTCATGTCTTCTGTGAAAGTGAGGGAAAGGATTACATCTCTGAAATCTAGTGGATAGTCTATCACTGTATGGATATATTGGGAAGGATAGTATGGCTGCTTAGTCAATCCTTACAGCTATTATTTTTGAAATATTTATTCAACCTATGACTTCTTAACATTCTTACCACATCTTCCTCCTAGTTCTTCCCTCTATTCACTCAGAGAGCACATCTGTTTCATCTCTAATGCTTCTCATCTGTCTTGCACTCAAGTTTATCAGCCTGTTTTAGTTTCTTTCTTATCATTTCTCTTGTCTTTCGTCAGTAGGCCCATTTTATATAAAGAAAATATGGATAGAATAGCCACGTTGAACATATGAAACGGCATACCCCGTCTAGGCAAAATTCATTATTCTGTTTGTGAAACTCTCTATAGGCAAATGTTGAGGAAATAATATTAACAGAATAATAATGTTATTCCCCAGTATTCTCTTATTATAGAAATACTTTCAAGTCAAGGGATTTTTTTATGTATGATCTCTGTATGTTTCTAGTAAACCTCAGCAGGCTTTTATGTACTGTAAAACTACCATGTATTTCTTTTCTGCCACAATTTGCCATCAAGTTCTAAGGTTGCATGTGGGCAAATATCCCCTTTATTTATTTTGGTTTAGTTTAGTTTGTTTTATTTAAGCTGGCATTGTAAATTATTTGTATAGAGGAAGATTCTTGAGAGCTAGAACAGATAATGAGACATGACTGCAGCAAGCAGGATTTAGGATTTGTGAAAGAAATGTGGAAAAAAATTGTAGTTGTAACTTCTAGATTGTTTGAGAACATTGTTTGAAAATCTTTTGTAGTTTATCCACCCTATTACTGTGTTGAATCTGCTTATTGATGTATCTTTTAAACTGTTGTCTATGAGGGCATGAGGCATACAGGGGAGCCGTCTCCTTCCTGTCTTATCTGACAGAAGAAAAAATAAATATTGTAATAATTACAGTTAACCTTCTAAGCTGTATCATGTTTATTGTTCTCTTTTTATTATTTTTGTCTTTTGCTATCAGTCAGTGTATTGTGACTAATTCACATGATACAGTGCAGTAGCTGGGAAAATGATGGTGTGAATTTTAAAGAGGATTTAAAAATTATTGATAATTTGTTTTTCCTGTTCTTAAGATTCCCTAAGGCAAAATACATAGTGAACTTTAACTGGCACAATAGTTAAGACAGTTTTTTGGGGGGCACATCAAAACCTTCCTCAGAAGCCTCACTTACATGCCATTGCATTTGACACTGTAGTATAAAAGTTGGAGAGCATTGGTCAAATTCAGCCACACAAACCACAGCTGCAATGAATAAGTTTCACATTAACACCAGAGTGCACTACTGCAGTAATCTGTAAATGACAGCAATTAGTACATCATGTTATTCATACCTGTCATTAGCCTCAATGTACAACCGCTGAAAAGCAGACATTTGCATGTCACATAGGTCATCTCTTCTGAAACTAATTCCTGAAATTCACTGTAGCATGAAATTACTATGTTTAAGTGTTAACTCATGGGAATTTTAAAAACCTCATGTTGAGTTATAGTTTCTAATATAATATGTCTTGCTACCTTTTTCGTGGCAAGAGCAAGCCTGTTTCACCTCGTGAACAGCACTGCTACACACTTACATGCATGCAAGGGAAAGAGAAATTCTATATTCCAGCACTCACTGTAGTACAAATGTTCCCAATTTGCAAATGCATCTTTTTAAGTGTGAATGAGTTCAAGTTTATCTGTGTTCTGTGCATCCTAGCAGTAAAAAAAATCCTTGCCTGGAAGTAGTACTTTCTCAGCCTAAGTATGACACTCCTTTAGTTGACTTCCCTGTGTTGCATTCTGTTAATGGGAAAGTCAAATGTTGTTGGTTGTAAATCAAGTCTGAAATTGTATGAAGATTAGCTGTCCTGATCTACATTTTCAGGGGGAAATAAATGCAAACATTTTTGGATACATTTATCTTTCTTTAAATGGTTTTGCAGTGTTCTTTTTTTTTTTCTGTGTTTTAGGCAGGAAAGAAAAAGTATTTCAAGAGAGATATATCTATTTACTTAAGAGTAATTAGACTTTTTTCCTCTGGTCTTGGAATCAGCAGTAAGCGTTTCTAGCTTATTGTTGGTAAAAAATTATATAAGCTTCTCAAAACTCTCATACAAAAAATATTCAGCATCTAGTTGACCTGTGTGTTGGGAAAGACAAATAAAAGAAAATCCTTGTCGCTATTAGCTGAGTAGAACACTTCAGAATATACAAATACAGTCAGATGCATAACCATTACTTTTAGCAAGTAATGCTCATTTCTCTTGCTTTTGATTGCCATTGATGACAAACCTCTCTGTGTTATCTTTTTGACTACTCAGAAACTTATGTAGGTTGCTTATTGCTTACAATATATGAGAATTTAATGAGTCCAGTGCAAAATTTACATAGGCCAACTACTATCCTTATTATACTACTATGATTTCATTTACAACTCGAACATCATTTATTGCACCCTACCTTTTTTTAATTTTATTTCTCATATCAGAAGAAAGTTTGTCTGCTTAGATATTCATGATGAATTATATTACCTGTGTCCTCTATACTATATAATTTCATGTGAATGCCTGAAATTAAAGCTGCAGTCTTTGTATATGTCTAATAGCCATTTCCCAGATAAGGGAGGCAAACATGATCTATATTCTACTAAGGTAATACACTGCTCACAATGTCTTTGCCTACAGTACTTTCAGTAGAAGAAAGATAAGGTTTTGTTTGTTTTCCAGTCTCAGAATCACTCAGAACTGCTGAGGCTGGAAGATACCTCTAGGGATAGTCTACTCCAACCCCCCTCATTCAGACCAGGTTGCTCAGAGCAGAACCCAGTCAAGTTTTGACTGTCTCCAAGGACAGAAATTCTTCCTGAGCAACTTGCTCCTGTATTCAGCCACCAAATGAAAAAACAAAAATAAAACCAGATACAGTGTTCTGTTTGAATGTAATTGTCTGTATTTCAGTTTTTGTACAATGCTTCTTATGCTACCAGGTATTGTCATGGAAGGAAACAACTACACTGTACACTTCACTCATAGAAATAAGCAGGAGTATATTTATTGAGATAATATAGGTATAACGTAGTGATTTAGCAGCAATATAACAAGATTAGAGAGTGATGGATTACGCACTACATAGAGAGTAGGTTTAAACACACAAACAGTGGACCCATTGAGTTACAGTGTTCAGAGTGAATCCTCTTGCTTTCTAAACTCCTTGAAATATGGAGATAAGGAGTCTAGGTCCAGCAGAACCCACACTTAGGCTCTGATCGGGTCAATGGTTTTTGTCTGAAAAATTATATGTGCACAGTTAATCTAAAATATAATCTTAGTCAAGCTAACAAAGCTTAAAACAAACTACTAATCACTTAGTGAGGATTTGTATTTGCTAGGTATCTTGATAGTAAGCCATAAGGGATTCCTATACATGCATAACCTCAAGAGGATCTCTTGTCATGCAGCCTACTTCTATGCAAGACAGCTCAAGGGGCTCTTGGGCTGCTCACTATTTATGGGGTAAGATGATTGACTCAGTCATGATTTTGGTGCATGCTCAACTGGCCATCAGCTGTTGAGCCAGGTGTTTGCTATCAGTTCTTTCAGTTCCCCACTTTGAGACAAATATGTGGTCATTAATCTGTTTTAGTAAGTGTTATCAGTACTGTTACTCATTTTCTTCTAGTGCAAGGCCAGGTCAAAGGAGGAAGCTGAGAGAAAGAAAGAAGGTGGATGGGGAGCACATCACAGGTGCTTGTATGTGCTGATAAGGTTCTCCCCTGCCCTGTGCTTTCTATTCTGCAGGTTTAACAGCTACCCCAGCTGTTCCTTGCATGATAGTCCAAGACTTCCTTTGTCTTTATAGATAATCACTACTTTCTCTAGTACTTTCTTGTTCTGAGTGATCTCACAATGATTATAATGTTTAAATGAATGCACTACAAAATGCAAGATTAGCTAAGATAAAAGAATTTCTTTTAACTAATTATTTTCACTAATATTAATGAAGTATATTAAGTAAAAGTACAAGAGGATAAAAAGCTTAATTCAACTATTATGCTATTTATGTGTTATGATCTATAAGAATCTATATAGGGTTAGAAATAAAAAATGTTTTGTGATACAGTTTGAAAGTTTTTCTGTTCCCTGCATCATTTTTCTGACATTGGTATCATAATGAAACTTTACTAGTACCATTTTTTTTTCTTTCTGTCTCATCCTACTAACTTTATGGTTACTGGAGACAAGTTCAGGATGGCAAACTGGAATTTCTTGAAATAATTTGAAAGGTTAATTCTGCTTCATTAGATTCATGTTCATAGTAAAGCTAATGCTATTGTTCAAAGGAATAGCAGTAGATTTCTATGTCTTATCTAAAATAATTGAGGGGGTTTTTTGTTTGTTTTCTTACTTGTTAGATTTTTGTTTTCTCTTTACCCATAGGATATTATGTTTGTGATTGCAAATGTTATGTGAATGAAAATATTTTCTGAAAATTGATACTGACCTATGGAATACTCTCACAAAATCTGCAGTGATCATGTAGGCCATTTCAATTAAAAGTGAAAGAATTTTTTAAGTCGCTATTTAGATAATGGCTGTCATAGCTGGAATACAGGAAAAAAGGATGTTTGTCCTTCTGAAAGCATCCTCCCCACTCAGGAGACCAGCTTCCTCCTAGACAACAAATCTAGCTGTGGTCTCCGCTAGGCAGAAAGCTCTTACCAAAAAGAATGCGGCTATCCAGACCTCTTGTCCTTTTGGGGGACTTCAGCCACCTGACATCTGCTGGAAAAGTAGCAAAGCGAGCTGTAGACAATCCAGGAGGCTCCCAAAATGTATTGAGGATAATTTCCTGAGTCAGGAAATAGACATCTCACCAGGGGGGATGCAATGCTGGACCTCTTGCTCACCAAAACTACTGAACTGATAGTAGACATCAGGATTGGAGGTTGTCTGGGCTGTAGTGACCGTGCATTTACACTCCTGAGGGATATTGGTCAGGCAAAGAGTAAAATCAGGAAGCTTAATTTTAGGGAAGCCAATTTCCAGCTCTTCAGGGAGTTAGTCAACAAAAGGCCCTGGGAATCTGCCCTCAAGGAGAAGGGGGTTGAGCAGAGCTGGCAGATCTTTAAGGAAGCTTTCCTTAGGGCACAAGACTCCTCCATCCCCAGGTGGAGGAAATCATGAAAGGCAAGAGACTGGCATGGCTGAAGCAGGACCTGCTCGTCAAACTTGGAGAGGAAGAAGAAAATGCACAGGCAGTGGAAGTATGGACAGGTAACCTGGGTGGAGTATAGGGATGCTGCTAGGCTGTGTAGGGATGAGGTCAGGAAGGCCAAGGCCCAATTGGAAGTGGACTTGGCAAGGGGTGCAAAGAAAGATAAGAAAGGCTTCTACAGGTACATCAATCAGAAAAGGAAAGTCCAATAATTATTAGAAATAAATATAAATATGAATAAATATAAATTTAATTTAAAATACAGTTAATTCAGTCATATTTAATAGTATTTGAAATTTACACGTGTTGAAGTATTATAAAATATTTGAATAATGTCAATTTCATAATCATATAGTTATTCAAGACTTCATTTATCTAACTTGAGCTGACATATCCACCACTGTTCACTTAAGATCACCTGAGAATACAGACCGTGCTTTTTAATGCAGATGTTGTACAGATAACGTGTTTTAAAATCTGCCTAGAGTTTATAGGATTTCAAAATTAATTACCTGAAGCTGAAATTTTTAGATCCAAGCATCTCACTGTTTATTCGCACCTTTCATGCCATCATTAATGTAGTGTAGTACAGGATGCCAAACTGATAAATTCAACTCGTGAAGAAATATTCTCAGTATAAATGAAAAAATCTCATAGTGTCCTAATTAAAGTATTACTGTTTCAAAGATGATAAATAACACAAACACTAGCCCAAGTAAGCTTTGCAATTGCAAAGAACGTCACAAACTAATAATGAAGTAAAAATGTTCACATAGTTGTAAAACTTTTCCTTTTTCATTTTTATGTTGTAAAAATGAAACAAATGGAAGATGTATATCTAAATTTTATATTCAAGAAAATATTCAGTAGATAAAATGTTCAAAACCAGATAAAGTGGATTTTGTTTGCTTGTTAGCTCATTTGGTTGTGTTAGATTTTTTTTAACATATCTGTTGACTTCCAAATAAATAATTAAAATAAAGTTAGCAGGATGAAAACAAAGTTGGCAAGTTAAGTACAGAGCACAGCATAAATGAATTCTAGTGCTCCATTAGAGCTTTGCTGAAGTTGGTACTCAGGACAGATACACACTACCTAAACCAGCCAGATGAATGTACAATTTAAAAATACATCTTTCATTTGTTTCAACAGCTAGGTGACTGTGACTTTTCCTTTAACAGATGTACTTATTCATATTCAATATTTAATCTGCAATAGAAATGTTCCTTCCACCAGCTGCAGGATGGTGGCTGGTCCCAATGGTTTCACAGAGTGGAAATAAAAAGTAATAACAATTGAAAAAACAATATAAACTAGGATGTACAAGAACCACATGGTATTGAACAGGGAAATGATTCCACTATCACACAAACCAACCTAATAGCTGTTCATTTTCTAGGTGAGAAAGTTCAACATTAATTTTAAATTGAAATAGCTTTTTTAGCAATATGACTATGTTAGAATACTCCACCTGTGCACCTTGGCAAGTTCTTCAAAAGTAAACATAGTGGATCAATTAAGTATAAGCGATGCACTGAACCTGTCTTTTGAGGGAGCAGAATCATACTGAAAAGCAATTTCTCCAATACAATGAAAATGGAAAATTGATTTACAGTCTAAAGGTGTCAGTTATTATAAATAGAGTCATAACAAGGATCTATACAATCTCAGATCAAGGAACAGAGGACTGAATGAAGGAAGAAATAACACTTCAGTATAAATGAAGTATAATTGTTCAATCGATACATTACTTTAAGTATTTAGACAAGATTTCATTACACATCAATCAAACCACTTTTTACAGACAGCACTGAACTGCATAGTAGGGAAACATGCTCAGAAAAGAGTTAAAAGTCTTAAAAGTCACTAAAATGTACTGAAGTTGATCATCCTAATGAAGAGTATTTAACACCCAGGAAATATTATCCTTTATCTTTCCTCTTCTCTCCCCTCCCTACATTACTTCTTTGTCAGAAAAGAAAGATGCCAAGGTGGGCTGGTTGCTACGAGGTGATTTTCAATTCCAGGTGTTGCAACAGAGCAGGTACCTCATTCTAGGTATGAATCAGCTGCTGATAAGAGCAATACCTATAAAATGAATAACACAGAATTCGGCCTCAAGCACTTCATGCATATAGACATTTGACTACAGGATCATTCCCCAAGCATCGATATAATAATTTTTAACTGGTTCAAGCAGCCGTCCTCCTATACTTAGGAAGGGAATAGCAGTAACACTATGTGATTTACAGCATAATAAAAAAATGCAAATACTCAAACAAATAATGGGAACAGACATGACTGCTGTCTGTAAATACCTCAGGAGTGAGATGGACAGGAAAATGCCCAGGAGGAGAAAAGCTATTTAAGCTAAAGGACAGTGTTAGAAAAAGGCTATGAATAAATTTAGACTGGAAATTAGAAGATTTCTAACTATTAGAAGAGTTGAAGCGTGGAACAAACTCCCACAGGACTTAGAGAGAAAAATATCTGATAGTTTTTAAGAAGGATCTAAAAAAGTTTGTGAAAAGAATTAGAGAATAGCAGGAGATTGAGCTAGTTTGCCCAGATCATTTCCAGTCATATGTCATATCTTAATAAGCGCTACAAAGAGATGAACTGCTATTTACTGAGTGACACCAATCTCCCTCTCTTTCAGTTGGCTGGAAATGGTATGTTAACTAGGAAAATATGTTACATTCACTGAATAAATTTTTGCTCACAGTTTGAAACTCTGACATGAAGAATAATTTGATCTCATGGGCCTATTTCCTAGGTATGCCAATCATGTATTTCAGAAAAGGATACATAAATAAACTGAAGATTATAACTATCACTCTGGCTAGGTATTGTTATGTGAGTTCCAAAAGAAAGTACAAACTTCTGTCTAAACTTCTCACTATTCTTTTTTTTTACCCCAAATTTCCCTAAAAGATCAGCTGCAGAGCATGTATTAGAAATCGTAACGCAAAACTTAAGTCACTGCTGAAATGATCAGAGACCTGAATGGAGTTTTCATTCCACTTGGAGCTTCCTTGTGCTGTTTTTCTATTGCATATCCTCTTTCTCTAGCTATTGATGCAAGCATATGCAAACCTGATTCAACAACTGCATAGTGCTGTGCTAGACGTACTTCTCAAAAAGACAAGCCTCGGTATTTAGTTTTTATAATAGACATATTAAACAAGAATTACTAATGTGAAACTATCTACAGTAATATGTAGCAAGTAATTGTCCCCCTGTACTCAGCTCTGGTGAGGCCGCACCTTGAGTACTGTGTCCAGTTCTGGGCCCCTCACTGCAAGAAAGACATCGAGGCCCTGGAACGTGTTCAAAGAAGGGCAACAAAGCTGGTGAGGGGTCTGGAGCACAGGCCTTATGAGGAGCGGCTGAGGGAGCTGGGATTGTTCAGTCTGGAGAAGAGGAGGCTCAGGGGAGACCTTATTGCTCTCTATAACTACCTGAAGGGAGGTTGTAGTGAGCTGGGGGTCGGCCTCTTCTCTCGTGCAACTGGTGATAGGACTAGAGGGAATGGTTTCAAGCTGTGCCAGGGAAGATTCAGGCTGGATATTAGGAAATACTACTTCTCTGAAAGAGTGGTCAGGCACTGGAATGGGCTGCCCAGGGAGGTGGTGGAGTCACCGACCCTGGAGGTGTTCAAGGAACGTTTGGATGCTGTGATGAGGGATATGGTTTAGCGAGAACCATTGGTGATAGGTGGATGGTTGGACTAGATGATCTTATAGGTCCTTTCCAACCTTACTGATTCTGTGATTCTGTGATTCTGTAACAAAAAGCAAATCAGAAGTGATTCCCATTTTGAATGTTTGATAAACAGATAGAAAATGCACTGTAGCTGATGGTATTAGTACATCAGTACATGGTGCTACTCCAAAATCAACTTAAATAGAAAAGCATGAGACGAAATTTTAACAATAATAAAATTGTTAGTATGGGATTTACGAAAAAAGAAAAATACTTAAAAAGCCAGTAACTGATCTCATAGGAATCACCATGAAGACATTATGCAATAAAAAACACTGATATTTTAATTAATCATTGTCATCTTATTTTTTTAAAAAATTAAGACATACATTGGACTTTAGTAGTCATCTGAATCTCTTAGATTATTCCTCAATGACATTAAAATTTTACTACAATTTTCTATAAAATCAATAATGTTGTTATTAATATTTAATAGTGGGAGCTACCCAGGGATGAAAACACCTGGACCCAATTGTTCTACATGTAGTACAGACATCTAACTGCCCAAAGAGAGTTTTGGACATGGGGAAAAAATGCAGACAGCATTTCCCAGAGTCAAGCAGATAATCATAATCTGAAGCAGACAAAAGGCCCTTCTTTCCTCTGTTTGACTTCCTGCAGTTTTGTATGTATTGCAGTCTTCTAAGTATTTTATCTTGTTTCTTGAAGTTTTTATTAAAAACACAATTTCTTCTTATTCTGTAAAAGGTGGAAGCAGAGATGGTTCTCAAATTACTGTTTCTAGAAGTCACTTCCCCTTGTTCAAGTCAGGCAATCTAACTGTTTCTTATATCCTTCAAAATCTCTGAATCATATCTCATATCTGGAAAATAAACTACAACAGCTGCATAAAGTGTACTTACAAAAGTACTCTGTTTGGTACTTATGAAAAAAATGGCAAACCTAACCAAGGACTAAGAAAAAGGAAAGAAATCCTCATTCTATTGCAAAGTGAAAAACTCCATTCAGACACTTAAAGAGAACCTTTAGGCTGAGAATATCAGGGCTAAGCGCTGCTGTTATGAAAGAAAAGTTGATGAAGGGAAACAAAAAAATTGTCTTGATTTGTAAAATAGGATATATGCCCATCATGCACAGTAAAGAAACGCTTATCAGAATCTAGGTTTCTCCTTTCTTTATAGTTAGAAAGAAGCGCGTGGCTGTGCTTTTTTTTTTTTTTTTTTCTTCACCCTATTTCCCGTCCTTTTTTTATTGTTGTTATTTTGTTTTGTTTTCTACTGGATTGTAATAATGTATCAAGTGGAGAAGAGAACAGCAGAACCTGGGGCAGTCAAGATAATGTGGACAAAGGCTTTGCCCTGGGCAATGAAAACAATTCACTTTTAGAATACTATTAAGAACCAGTCTTTCTCCTTGGTGAGAATTTAACCTACAGATGGTAATTTAAAAAACAGGTTGAGATGATAACTTAAACCTACTTCAATGTGTTGTCTGTTTGCTTCTTGACTGTTTTGTTCTGGTTGGTTGTTTTCTCTGATTTGTTTTGTTTTGCTTTGTTTTCTATGACAGCAGCATAGCTCTGCTATGTGAGAGGTTCAGTTCTGCACATTACATTTCAATCCCTTACAGGGCTAAGTTAGAGGAACACTGCATTTCTCTGAACTTAACAAAAGTAAAACATTTCTAGGGTTCTGGGGATGTGCAATTAAAGATGTACTTTAACTTCTAGTCTTGAGTTTTCAAGTCAAAGAGAGCTTTACTTAACCTAGTTTGTAGCAGCAAGCCAGTTGGAGAGTACAGCAAACTGGGATTTTGGCGCTTAACTTGTTTTTGTTTTATTGGGTACATCTTTGAACTTGGCATTCAAAACCTCATTTAGATGAGAACACAGTTCTTACCTTCCTCTTACAGTTTAATATTTCAGGTCACCTTGTTTTGCACTTTCTCAGTGCCAAACTAAACAAGCAAAGTAGGAAGCACAGCCAAAGGGTTTTACATGGCACTGGAGCTAGCAGTACCATTACTTCCTTAAAAGCATTGTGGATTTGGTGAACCTCACAATGAGTTATTGCACATAGGCTCATACATCCAACAGATGTCACTGGAATAGTTTCTTAATTGGAAAGGTACACTTGTTTAAACTCCAGGAAAGGACTGAGAGCTTATTTCTCACAACACTGTTAAAAGTTTACTTCCAAAATTGCTGGAAGGTGTTAGATGCTGTCTGTTCCATCTTCACCATTTCATGGTATCTTGACTATTAGATGCTACTGAAAGGATCGTTCCTTACTAACCTGCTGAGTAGCTGGAGAAATCTGTTAGTCAGAAAAAGTAAATATCAAAGTATTGCTTCTGCAGAGGAACTACAATGCCCATTTCATATGTCTGAGACTTCTCTGTGTTTAGGTGAGCCCTGAGAAATGGATAGCAGGAATTTTCCTTTGTTCAACAATGACCACCTGGTTACCTGGTTGCCTTAAAAGGAGTCCTTAGAGTTAATTAAATGGTGTCGTAAAAATGATGCAAGGTATTTACTGGACATACTGTGAAGTGATTATTCCAAACACGTGGGTGAATTCTCCATAAATGAAGAATTGTTAAGAATTTGTAAGGAAAATAAAGTCTGGTTGTTTTTTGTAATTAAACTACACTGTGGATATGCAAAAATAAGCTACAACATTCAGCAACTAAAGAAAAGAATGATTTTGGTTTTGACATAAGACATTACTAGGATAAACATCTGTGTATCTAATTTACTGTAATGAGCAATTAATGACTAAAACATAAAACATTCAATAATAAAAAAAAATTGGGGGATCAGAAGTGTTTGGTTTCCAAGTTACGTAAGTCACTCTGTAATGTTTATTCTCCCTCAGGTCTGATTACAAAGATGGAATATATTGCTGCTGAGCCATAATCAGTTTAACATTTTTATTTTTAATAACAGTTTGGGTATTCATTTCAGTTTGTGGTAACGATCCCAGCACATTATAATAATTTACATCTCACTTCCAAACGAGAAATGATTTTACTTGCATAGTTAATTTCTCAGCAATCCCTCTTTTTCAAGATAAATTTGTTTTTCAAATTTGTCCAATTATTGAAGAAAATAAACAAACAAACAACCCCCCTAGTATCCCTTAATGCTCCTAAGACCTCTCTAACAATCCATTTTCAATTAATTGCCTCAAAGTGTAAACTCCACGGGTAAGTTGTTAAACACTGACAGATTGCACAGAGGCTGCAGAGTTTCTGTCCTTGGGGTTATTCAAAACTTGGCTGTACACAGTCCTGGGCAACCCACTCCAGCAATGGAGCCATCTCTGCTTTGAACCTAGAGATGAATTCAGCAGGATCATAGAATCTTAGAATGGTTTATGTTGGAAAGGACCTTTAAGATCATCTAGTTCAAGCTCCCCTTGTCACGGGCAGGGACACCTCCCACTGCACAAGTTCCCCACTTGTTCAAAGCCTCATCCAAACTGACCTTGAACTCTTCCAGGGAAGGGGGAATGGACCACTTCTCCAGGCAACCTAATCCATTGCCTCACCACTCTAATAGTAAAGAATTTCTTCCTAATATCTAATCTAAATCTTACCTCTCATAGTTTAAAGTCATTACACTTTATCTTATGACTACACTCCTTTGTCAGGATCCCTCTCTAGCTTTCTTGCAGGACCTCTTCATGGAAGGCTGCAATGAGGTCTCTCTAGAGACTTCTTTTTTCTAAGCTGAGCATTTTGTCTTCAGAGGAGAATCTTCCAGACCCCTGATTATCCTCATGGACCTCTTTTGGATTTGTTCTAACAGGTCCACATCCTTCTTATGCTGGGGGCCACAGAGCTGAATACAGTACTGCAGGAGGTATCTCATGAGGGCAGAGTAGAGGGGGAGAATCACCGCATCTGTTTGAGTGCATCCATACAGCCAATTCCTTATCCACCAAGTAGTCCATTTGTTAAATCCACAACTGTCCAATTTAGAGACAGTGTCAAGACCTTCCACTCAAATTGAATTTTTCCACAAGTCTGTGAAAACAACCATTAATCATATTACATAATGGCACCATTTAACACTGCATTATACAGGGAAGCAACTTTTACATTTTAGTTAAACATTTTAATAAGTATTTTAAAATATCTACATTGAATGGAAGCTTTATTTTTATATTATGAGTTTGTGTATATATGTTTGCATAAGCTTGTATATATGCATGTGGACACATTATATAAATGTGAGAATATAATTTTTTGTACATCAGACTTTGTTATTTAATGTGCTGAGAATTTTGAGGTGTTCTTGAGTATTTATATTCTACTTCTACTTCCTTCTAATTACATTTCAGTGTGCTTTAATTAATCTAAACTTAATAACCCAAAATCTAAAAGGAACTGTTGCCACAGGTAAGATGGAAACTGGAGTTAGTCTACAGACAATTAGCTTTGAGTAAGAATTCTACTCTACATAATAAGGATAATATGCTATATCTTTAGAAAAACACTCAGTGGATCTGATTAACTTTCTCTTGTTTTTGACTTCTTAGAGATTCTACATAAAATTGTCAGGGAATTTCTGCTTCCAGTGATTTCATTATAAATAGAAAATAAATCTAAGATGTATATTGAGTTACAGCTGCTAAAGTATTTAATTCAGAACTGAATATGACTCATTTGTATAGCTAATTATATTGAAAATAATTATGTTTTTGCAGTGAATTTCATGCTATCACCAGCTGCTACATATTTCAAAACAGGTTTTTAATCCAGAAGGTGATTTTACTAGGAATGATGATAAATCAATTTAAATCTTTATTAGAGGATCTATTAATTGCTTTGCTGCCTTAATACATTAGAATACCATATAATGTCCAGTTTTTCATTCTTGCTTACATAAAATTCATACTAACTTCAAGTTTTTTACAACCTAAATGACTCTGGAAGCTGCAGCTGGCACATATCATATGGTATCCTGGAGTTTGAATGCACAATCTGTTCCTAATATATGTAACATGAAATATTTCCTAAAAGATATTTTCGAACTACAAAAACAGATATCATGTGATACAAGAAACTAACAGTATGCCTCCATTCTCAACTGTTTAAAGTCTCAAAAATATTTTGATTTAAAAGTTTTCTTTCTTACTGTTCCTTGCAGTCTATGGCCTTGTTTCAGATGATTGTTATTTTTATGGATATAAAGATACTGATGCTCTATCAGGTTGCTTATGGCTCACCAAGTAATGTTGTCTGTAGTCCATCTGTTGTCCAGGCAGTATCACTGGCATTCTTTTTCCTCTGGTCTTCCTGCCTCTTTTATTCAGGAAACCACTGTCCGCAAATACGTTTATCATCATAGCCTAACACATATCTTTTCAGTTTCTTGAAACCGCTGAAAAGTTTCATGAGCTTAAGAAAAAGTTTATATGTTCACAGTGCTATATAAAAGTACCATACAAGATGGAAAATTTCTCTGGAAATTTTCTCATACCAGGAATTTTAAACCCGGGCTTATAAAAAATGTTTATATACAAAGAATTATTTTTAGATATTTGATCAAAAGCATAAAATTTACCTTTTGGATAAATTCTGTGCATGTAAAACACATTTATACCTTTTATTTGGAAATGTAAAGCTAGAAGGTTGTTGTGTGACCTTTTTTCCTCAAAATTAATGTTAATATTTTCACGTAACTGTTTATAAAAACAAAAACTTTTATTATCGGTTAAAAGAGGCTGGGTCACATAGCTGGGATTAGAGACACAAGAGCCCAAGCTAAAGACAAGCAAAACCTTTGAGCACCCTCATGGAAGAGACAAGAAAGCGCCACATAAAAGATGTGTTTGCTATTTAGGATAACAGTAGCTAGGAGAAATCAGCATATGCCTCACTCTCCTGTGTAACTTCAATACTACTTCATTATCCCAGAATTCTGGGACCAGCTTTGTCTACTCCCTGAGTCTGCAAGCCTTCCCTGCTTCAAGCTGACGGAGACCCTGCAATTCTCATGAAGACAAGCAGGAGCAGGGCAGAGATACAACAAGGCCAGAGCTGCCTTGTACAGGTAATTTCCAGCTCTAGGCCTTTTGGGAGGAGTTTTGCAGGAATGCAGATTATTTTAAGTATTAGGGATAATTACACTCATGTTGGCTTGTGAAACCATTTGCTTAGAAAAAAAAGTTCTGAGAGTCTCTTAATTTAAGAGAAGAGGTAATCCTGCTTGGGAATGATAAGGACCAAAGTCTTAATCAGCTCCGCCGTGATAGAGAGCTCTGGGACAGAAAGGATTAACTCACCTGCTTCATTTCAAGCCGACTAAGCTGGCAAAAAAGCCCTCCAGAGAGCCTGCTCACATAATTGAAGGTCTAGCATCATTTAAGTGCTGGACTTATGTCAGCTGTGTCACATCTGTCAGGTACCCACAGCTTAAGTTCAGGCAGGACAGACAGCTAAGTGTGCAGATTGCACTTCTTCACATTCTGCTCTCAGCATCTGCCTAGGGTTTCAGGTACACTGATTCTCTCTAAAAAACAAGGTATTTCTTCTCACTGAAGACAACTGTAAGGAAATACATCAGTTCTTGTATACACATCACTACAAATAGGGAAAACTCTCCTATCTCTCTTCGTATAGTCCATGTCAAAACACACGTAAGCTGAAGAATGTCATGTAGGATTCAAAACACTATTTTGTATTAAAGCTTCATAAAAAATTACAAAATGGGATCAAACTTATGCATCATATGGCTGTTAATATTTCACATTCTGTGTCTGAATCATGCAAACATTGCTACTGAAGAGAATATATCCTCTTCAGGAGATTGCAAGTGAAAATATAAGCCGCTCATGAGTAGTTTTATGGGAAAGATATATCTAATAGCCTCTAAAAAGTCCTGCTCAAACCTTATTTCCATATCTTCAAAATTTTGCAGGTACCTGAGGTTATTTCTCTGTATGTACGAGTGAAATAATTTATCCATGTGGCCCAAAGCAAACATCCAAAATATATGCCTATAATTGAATAGTTTTTCATCAGTTTTCATTAAGATTGTAATTGAACATGTATTTTGTTTATCTTATTGCTTGTACTTATATATTTTTTTGTTGTTTAAAAGGGTTAAGCACAACATTTAATGAGCACTAACACTGGAACTCACCATACAACTTTGTAGGCAGCCATGTAAAGCACACTAAACTAAGCAGGTTTCAGAAGGCTTCTCTGTATTCCTGTCTATATTCAATACTCTGAAAGCATTTCTCAAACCTCGTAGCTGGGGCAAGTTCATTATTAAGATAGAATGTACTATGTGAGAAGGAAATAATAGCAGTGAGGGTTTGTTTTCAGAATATCAAGTAATTTCTTAAGTACAAGCAGCTGAATACTCCTAATAAACAGACCAACATGCTAGAAGAGAAAAGCAGAAATTCACAGTGATTCGTTTGCCTCTGGCTTGAGACAAAATGCTTTTTTTTTTTTAAACTTAGACACAAGAATCTGGTTTTTGATCAGCGAAATGCTACATATTCATGGTACAATAGATATACACTCACTTTCCTCTGGGAAATATCAACGTATTGAATGTTTAGAATTTCTCATTACAAGCTTTAATTTCTACTTCCAAGACTTTACTATTCTGCTATATAATCACTCAAAAAATTCGGTAAGCGCCCATTTGAAAAAACAACAAAAAACCCCCACTATCCACAAATAAATAAATAAATAAATAAATAAATAAATAAATACGGACATTCAAAATACAAAGGGATTACAAAAAAATATTAAAATCATAAAAATCATTTAAAACATACAGAAGTCTAAAATTTGAATGCTGAACCAGGCAATTAGTATAAATCAATATTATTTATAAAAATAACTGAGTAAAATACATTAATATAAATAAGTTGATGGATAAATCAAGCACTGTGTTCTTTTTATGAATCAATATTGTTTTCCGAAGGAGGTGTTTCTTATTGAAGTAAAGGATTTGGACTCATGCTTTATATGTGAGAGACACACAGTCAATATTATTAAAATCTAGGAAGGAAAAAACTGCAGAAAGGAATGGTTTTTTTAATGCAGCAAATAGGAATCTACACGAAGTTCATAACACTTTGTGTTCTCCTCTACAATCAGATTGATTCCTATGAAAACTCTCTTAAGTTCTAAGTATTTTCTTATCTTTTAAAGACTTTTTATCCCTTATTTCATTGCTACTTCTTTTTCTCTTGGGCATTCCACTTGGTTCAGCAAGAAGTGAGCAAAAAAAAAATTAACTTTATGTATATTGTTTTTATATTAATAACCCATAATTTTTTTTCTGAAGCGTTTATTTTTTCCTTTCTTCTTGCTGATTAGTTCCACATTAAACTAAATCATTTTTATCATGTTATACCCTTTCCAAGAACTAGATAAACAAACATGAAACAAGCAGTAAGTAGTATCATACACTCAGACCTTTACAACCGAATTCCCTGCTAATCAGATGGAGGATGAATACAGCTCACTTCAATATTCATGAATAGTCCAAAGCAATTCCATATTTGTCACAGTTGACATTTAACATTTAGTTTCTGAAACTTCCCATTATATGAGGGCTGATCCGAAAGTAATACCTCCTATTGTATTACGGGCACACAACATCAGGGGCGGATGTTGCTGGTATAGCCATAGAAGTTGAACAAATATTCCATTACATTTTGCTCCTGTGTGACAGATGGCAGCAAAGAGGCAGTTTGACAAAATAGCATCTGATATGGAAGTGCATATGAAGCAAAGGTGTGGAACTGAATTCCTACATGTGAAAAAATCACACTGATAGACATTCATTACTGAATGTTTATGGAGACCAAATGCTGGATGGTAGAACAGTGAGGCAGAGGATGGTGCATTTCAACAGTGACATGAAAGACAAGCCACATACTGAGCGGCCATACACAACTCTCACACCATGAAATGAAGAGCATCTCAATCCCCTCATCCAAGTGAATTGGTGGATTATGACCAGGGAACTGTGTATAGAGCTGAATATTGACTTCAATGTGTAGGAAATGATGGTAGCAAGGTTGGAATATTGCAAAGTTTACATCAGGTAGCATATTATATTGAATGTCTTTCAGAGATATTAAATTTAAAGGCTAAGAGGAACTTTTCCAGTCTTGACAATATTTTTTATCTTTAGCATTCTAAGCTATAAACACATAACAAATTCACTTCTCCTCTCACATACCTTTTTGCAATCTTCAACTGAAAAGTTTAACTAAGCAGATTACTGCTTGTCTACATATGCATCTGAGAATGCACTTATTGTCATAAAGATTAGGCAATACATCTTCTACAGCATAAATGGAATGTGAAAATGAGAATAGACATGAATGTAATGAATTACTAATGGACCACAAAGCTTAACTGATGAAAGACAGTATTTATGTGAATACCTAAATACATCATGTGATGAGTCCAGTTTGCATTTGTCATCTCTATTACTAAAAATGTTCACCAAAATATTACAAGCTCTGGTTCTATCAGTATTATTTCACTGTTCTTTATATTGTAATGAAAAATGTTGTTACACTTTTTTTCCTCCTGCCTGTTCAAAACTTCTATTTCAACAGAAAATTATTGAAATTATGCCTTTTGAGATCACTTTTGGAGAAAAAAAAAAAATATATATATATATATATATATGCACTGTAAGCATCCAATTTCTCCACGAGATGGAGCTCATTTACTATATTACAATATTACAAGTAACATCTTGGAAAATGGTTGGCCCTTTGACATTCTCTTGTCAAGTAACAGTCAAAGCTAAGAATGGTAAAACAGTGCTATTCTTATGGATTACAGAAATGTCTGCAGAAAACTCCACTTGTATCCTACAGTGGTTAATCCAAAACCAGTGTGCAAGTTCTAAATTTTAGATTTAAGCCTCAGACATTATTTTATAGAGGTAACAAGGTTTTATTAATATTTCATATTTAGATCTGGAATCCAGTACTTACATAATAGAAGAACACAATGCTTTGCCATTCAGGGAGAATTCTGTGCTGTGCAAATATAGTGTTCGTATCTTTGACCATTTAGAAATGGAGCTTGGCTGTTTATATAAAACCAAAGTCCAGCATCAGAATTACATCCTTAAAAACATGAAACACTTAGAATTTTCCTCTCAGTACTGCATTTCATTAATAGTAAAAGCAAGGGTTGCTGGGTTTTCCCATAATAATTCTTTGACTGTCCTTCTATTGGTAAGTGTCTACACTGGCTCAGCTCTCTCCGAACAGGTAGATCACAGAATAAGTGCAATCTTCCATAAAAGTACCTGAGAGTCGTAGAATCACAAGTTGGCTGGAAATAGCCTCTGGAGGCCTTATAGGACATCCTCCTATACACAATCAGAGCAAGGACAACTTCATGTAGGACTCGTTAATAGTACACTCAGCTTTCTGAAAGACAATGAGTGTACAGTCTTGGTCAGTTAAAAATACAGGCTATGTACTTTTGGTATTTGAATATAATGTTTAGTGGAAACATCTATTTTTCAGCTATAGAGCAGAGTCTTGACATTCACCTATTATGTGAAATACCAAGCAAATGTAAAATCTGTGGAAGTAGGCCAAAGTGAGATGAAAAGATCTGAAGTTTCAATAAAAAAATCATCCGAAAGCCCACCCAGTTATGTAAGCTGCTTTGGTACATCTTCCATGGAAGGAATATCATAGACAACAAGATTTTTTATCATGACAACTGTGTCAGTTATAGGAAGTTTAGGATCCAGAAACCAGGTATAACTAAGGAAACCTCATTCAGCATCATAACAAAATTTAAAATGGCTGAATACATCATGACTTAAGTGAAGCATCATACATTTTCAGTTGTTGGATTACAGTTTGCCTCTGTGAGCACAGTGGGTGAGATCTGGTGTAATCTGATTCCAGAAGCATGAGCAAGCTCAGTCATCCCTTTTTTCCTTCTTTGAAATTTTTGCTGGCTCACAAATGTTGCAGAGCTTTCTATCAGCTAGCACCTGAAGAAATAATTTTAAAAAAAGTAAATAAGACACATTTTCACAACGTTGCTTCTCTTCTGTGTTCTTTACCAGCCCTATTTCACTGAAAATTTATAGGTCTGTCACCTAGGCCTTATACATATATAAGAATATATTCATTCTTATTTTGAAGGAATATTGTGAAAGACAAAACTGTTTTTCTCTTTTGTCTCGAAGCTTGTTTCGTGAGGCCTTTCTGGTGATAAGACTCTAACTGACAACTGCAAATTATCTAGGGGGGCGAGTGGTAGGTGTCACCGTGCCACAGTACCTCTGCTCATGATTGTAAAAATAAGCAGAAGCGGGACAAGCAGTCTTTTTCGAGGGTGCGGCTTGAAGGAGCTGACCACTGAAAAAGGCGATAATGCTTGTGCATGGCAACAGAGGAACCACCCCCTGCTGGCTTATCTGTTGGGCCAGGTATGTCACACTAACAGAAAAACGAAGGAAAAAAAAAGAACAGAGAAATGGGGGATAAAAAGGCCCTCACTGAACTAAGGACTTTGGAGAAGAACTCCCAAAGAAACCTTTGACGGAGAATTCCCTGAGGAGAAAACCTCTTTGGAAGAACCCGCCACCGGGGCCTGCTTGCTGCGAAGCTTCCTGGCTTCCTCCCATCCCCCGCAGTGACCAGACGAGTTCTGAGAACAATCGACCTGCTACGAACCTCGCTGGACCCACGGTGGTGACTATCTCGCTTTTTATGAAGACTCCTTGCTTTTTATTTCCTATCTCTTTTCTATCGCCCATCTTCCCTTCCCCATATTCCTAAGCAACTAGGATTTGTAATAAACTTGGTTGGGCTAACATTTGACCCATTGTGTCTTAATCTCGCCATCGGGTATACATATATCAAAAAGAACCTCTTCTCCCTCCTATAAATTGGAGCAGGACAAACATCTATAAACTTCTCACATTTTACTTTTAGATCTGTAGCCCTTGCATCTCTACAGGCTCATTGTTCTTCCCTTTCTCTTTTCTTCCCTTTGTTTTTCTCCTTCCTTTCAAACAAATGCAAGTCACAGTCCAACCGCCTTAGTTTTGTAATCACGTCTCTGGTATTTTATTCCTTTACTATTTCTATCCTGCTTGCTGATTAAAACCATCTCACTTTTCTGCACTGTACTGCTTGTGCATTGACCCTGTAATTTCTATGTCTGTATCCACTGTTTTACTTTTCCTTTCTTTGAACGTTTCCTCCAGTGAACAAAACATAATGGAATAAAATCAATGCTATTTGCTGTTCTTTTGCTACCACCGAATTTCCAGTTTACAGAGCCCTGGATCCTTTCATCTGATCCTTGCATCTTTGCACTGTAGACCAGATCAGGTTGTTGGTGTTGAAACACTCTGGTCATTTCCTTTAAACTCTCTCAGTTCTTTCATTTTTACCAGTTGCAGGAAGTCTCCTATTTTCTCCAACTGCTGTCATATCCTACCACTGCAAATCATCTCACGACCTTCTTTTCAGATTTCAGGTTCCATCTCCCTCTTCTTCTCTCAGCCTCTTTGGCTTCTTTGTTAATGATCCAGTTAGTTCCCTTTCACTGTTCTGTTGTCATTTGCTCTGTTGCTTTTCTCTGACTCTCTGACTTGCCAATATGTCTGTCCTTTATATTTCATGCTTTCATTAAGCTTCACTTTTTTTTCTGATTTCTCTCTTGCTCACTTTTCCTTGTTCCAGCTATCAGCTAATCTCTTTCATCACTGATCATTCAGGTACACCTTCTTCACTTGTGATGTCGCAGAGCAATTCCTTTTGACAGCACTGATAAGTGCCTTATGATTACACCGTTTTGGAATTTTTTTCATTTCCTGAGATGGAGCTGATAGGTATTTTTTGAATACGCATATCTATATAGGCTTTACAAAATGGTTTCTCTCTCAATTACATAGTTCAGTGATGAGAGTGTTCCTGTAGTATACATGAAACCAGTAGATTTTCTGCTTCTACTTTTGATGCAGATCACTCTGTTTCCACTGCCTTAGCTATCCGATTCTGGAAAAGGAGGTATTTTTCAGCCCAAACACGAAGAATTTTACAGATAGCTGTTTAGGGCAAGGAGCAAAGATATCAGTCTCTGCCCTTGATGTATGCATTATACAATAAAGAAAAGGTCAGAGCACATAAATATTCTCGTTTACTCTCAGGTTAGTGTTCCATTACACCATTTTTTTCCTCCTATCCTCTACTTCTCACATCTACAGTGGGGTATTTAATTGGCTAATGCTAGAGAGAACAGCTTTAAAGGGTAGATGTAGATATCTTTATAAATAAAATTTAGCACATCATAGAATGCCTTACTATGTGTTATATCAAAGAATAACTCATGAGATCAATAGCACTTTCTCACAGAAAACAGGAAGTCTGGGTAAGAGTAAACTAAAAATAGAAAATAAATTAATTGAAGAAGAACTCTATTGGCTATGGGATAAAGGGGAGCCCTGATCTGTATATTGTCTTTAGATACCTAATTCTTAGTGAACATTACAGAGAAAACTAAACTAAATTCCACTAGTTGCACTGGGCATGTGCCCAAAAGTTAGGAAGCTCAATGCTTAATTCTGATTTGAGGGTTCACTTTTTAAGTTTTGTCTGAAGTTATTCAACAGACATAATTGAATATGTTATACAGTTAATTCCACGTGCAGTCAATGAAAGATAAAGTTATATTACAGGAACTGAAGAGTAAGAACAGATATATATATGTATGTATGGCCTTCTATGATGGAGTGATGGCTTCGGTGGATGGGGGAAGGGCGATGGATGTCATTTACCTGGACTTCTGCAAGGCCTTTGACATGGTCCCTCACCACATCCTTCTCTCTAAATTGGAGAGGTGTGGATTTGAAGGATGGACTGTTTGATGGATTAGGAATTGGCTGTCTGGCAGTAGCCAAAGGGTTGTGATCAATGGTTCTGTGTCCGGGTGGAGGCAGGTCACAAGCAGTGTCCCTCAGGGGTCGGTTCTGGGACCGATGCTCTTCAACATCTTCATCAATGACATAGACGATGGCATCGAGTGCACCCTCAGCAAGTTTGCAGATGACACCAAATTGAGCAGTGTGGTCAATACACTGAAAGGAAGGGAAGCCATCCAGAGGGACCTAGACAGGCGGGAGAAGTGGGCCCATGATGAGGTTCAATAAGGCCAAGTGCAGGGTGCTGCACTTGGGTCAGGGCAATCCCAGGTATTTATACAAACTTGAGGAAGATCTCCTTGAGAGCAGCCCTGCGGAGAAGGACTTGGGGGTCCTGGGGGATGAGAAGGTGGACATGAGCCAGCAGTGCACGCTTGCAGCCTGGAAGGCCAACTGTGTTCAGGGTTGCATTAAAAAAGGGGTGGCCAGCAGGGAGAGGGAGGTGATTGTCCCCCTCTACTCGGTTCTTGTGAGGCCCCATCTGGAGTACTGCATCCAGGCCTGGGGCCCCCAGTACAGAAAGGATCTGGAGCTCTTGGAACAGAGGAGGTCCACTAAGATGGTCAGAGGGCTGGAGCACCGCTCCTATGAGGAAAGGTTGAGGGAACTGGGATTGTTCAGGTTGGAGAAGAGAAGGCTCTGGGGCGACCTCATTGTGGCCTTCCAGTACTTGAAGGGAGTATATAAACAGGAAGGGGAATGGCTATTTACGAGGCTGGATAGTGATAGGACAAGGGGGAATGGTCTGAAGCTGAGACAGGGGAGGTTTAGGTTAGATATTAGGAGGAAGATTTTCACTCAGAGGGTGGTGACGCATTGGAACTGGTTGCCCAAGGACACTGTGGATGCCCCCATCCCTGGAGGCCTTCGAGGCCAGGCTGGATGTGGCTCTGGGAAGCCTGGTCTGGTGGGCGGCAACCCTGCACACAGCAGGGGGTTTGAAACTAGATGATCATTGTGGTCCCTTTCAACCGAGGCCATTCTATGATTCTTTGATTCTATGATATATGCTCTTTTAAAGACCAAAGACCATCTCATAAAGTTTTGGAACAGACTCAAGCCTCTAAGTTGTCTAGTTAACAAGGATCGCAGTAGATACTGCTGTTTCATTTCATGCATAAATATCATTTAACAGTGGTCAGAAGATATTAATTAGCTCATTAATATCATTAAATAGCTCATTAATTAGGTAGTGCATTTGGTTCATATGGGGAGCCACATGTAAATAAAGAAGAAGATAAATATTTTTTTAAAAGCTTAAAAAAAACCCACACATAATAAATTATATCTATTTTTAAAATTAAATGTATTCAACAGAACAAGTGAACACAATTTTAGATTAGCTTATTAAACCTACAGTTGTCCACATGCTACTGTTCAATTTACTGTAGCAACACTCATATGTTGTATGACTCCACACTGTCATCTGGACAAGTTACAACTGTAAGAAAAATAAGTTATGGTTTCAAATAGTGTCAGTGTGGAAAATCACTTTATTTTTTTACCATTTCTCTATCTTCAATTTCTTGTCTTTTCCATGTCTTTCCTCAAAAAAACCAGAAGAATCAGAGAAGAAAGGAATTGGAAATCAAATAAAAATAAACTTTGAGCACGGCAAGACAGTGACCTTGAACTCCATCTGAGGAACAGAATGTTTTTGACTCCCTGACAAAGTTTTAGTCATGAGTGGGATTAAGCAACTGTTTAATGGAAGATCAAACACTTCATTGCAGGTGGGTAAGTACCATCTAGGTTCACGTCTTACACTGCAGAAAGCCTGTGTCACATGTCTTAATTCCATTTCATATTCACCAAAACGAAAAAACAAAAAAATCAAGAAGACAACAACAAATGAAATCAAAACAAAAATGCCTTTGACAGTGCATTTTAACTCCATAATACCAGACAGAGCAGTGTAAAGCTCCTTAGTGTTAGAATAGGAACGAACAGATGCAATTTCCTATTTTTTCTCATCATCATACATAGATTTTGTTGCCAAAAGTCTTGGTTGCATCTGTTACTCCAGACTTGTAGAACTCAGACTTTGATGGAAAGAGGCTGCAGGAGGGGAAAGGTATAGGAAAGGAAGATGGAGAGTCACAGGGTAGTCCTTATGGTAGGATCCTCAGCTGTGCTCTGACACACAGCGTGATACCCCATTGTTCATGATTTTCGGCAGCATGGAAATTCTCCAGCATTTTGCATTGAGTCAGCTGGTCTCTCTGTATTAACTTGATTAACAAGCACCCACTTAGACCCTGCTAGAGCTGGAACTCCCCAAAGCGGCGGGGAGAGCTTGCTCTGCTCATTAGATTCATAATGCTTTGAGATGTATACTTCGCAGCAGGCCTCCAATTGCTTTTGCTAAAAGTGCATGAATAAAAATAATCAGAAATCACACTGACCTTCCATTTGGTCATTGTTTATAATGATTTTATATGCTTAAAAAATTTCAAAATCATTTGTTTGGATCACAGAACAGCAAATGGCAAGGAGTGGAAAACAGAAAACCCTTTTGTAACTGTGGTGGTTTCACCATGAGGGGCAGTTAAACTCCATCAGAACCATTCTGTCACCTCCTCTCCTCAAATAAACATGAGGAGAAAATGCAAGGAAAAAAAAAAAAAGAAAAAAAAAAGGCTTCACAGTTAGAGATGAGGACAGGGGACCACTCACCAATTGAACAGAAAAGGGAAAAACAGAACCACTCCTTCATAGTCGTTATCTGCTCCTACTCCACTGTGGGGTCCCACCCTTGTGATGCCATCCTTTCCACACTCCCCACAGGCTGCAGCTCCAGCCCAGGGTGCTCCTGCAGGGGTATCCATTCCTCCTTCAGGACTCATCCCTGCTGTGCTGTGGGCTCCTCCGTGGCTGCATGGGGAGATCTGCTCCTCTGTGGGCCACTCCTGGGCTGCAGGGAGTTGCTGCTGAGTGCCTGGAGCTCCTCCTGCCCTCCTTCTGCACTGACCTTGGTGCCCGCAGGGCTGTTCTCTCATATCCCTCAACCCTCTCTCCCAGCTGCTGTTCTATGGCATTATTTCATTTCCTTATATCTGCTCTTCCAGAGTACACCCAGCATTGCTCACAACTCAGATCTGGCAGCAGTGGGTCCCTGCTGGAGCAGCTGGAGCTCTGATCTGACATGGGGCAGAGCTGGGCTTTGCTCACAGAGGCTGCCCTGCAGCACCCCCAGTATCAAAGCCTTGTCACCTAAGCCCAATACAGTTATTTAGTTGTTCTTCCCTTTTGATGTGAATTGAACTCGTTGTTCACAATAAGACAAATTCACATCAGTAATGCTCATAATTAAAAAATTATAATCGAATGTTCTGAAAGAAAAATTAGGTGAAAGTCTCCTAGTAAAATGCGCCATGAACTCCAAGAATGCAGCAGGGAATTCCAAGGATGTAATAGTATTTGGAGAGTTTATATACTTCTTTCCTCAGTATAGTAACAGCAGACACTACTGGCTATGGTTAGGTATGTTTCAAATGTAAGAGCAGTCTTCAAATGATCAAAAAGCTGAAAATACAAGGCCTTTCTACTGCCTGATTTTATCAGCACGATAACTTTTTCCACTGTTATTTCATTCTTGGCTTGTCCGTGTTCAATACTACCTACTACACAGACAGAGCAGTCTTCCCTCCTAGAATAAGTCTTAAAAAATCATTCAGAAAGTCGCTGATTTACAGAATTATTTACTGTTTTCTCTACTTTAACTGTTGCCATTTGGGGTTTTGCTAGAAAATTTTGCTTTGAATTGAACACTCTGAATAGATGTGTCCCCTTCAGCCATGTGGAAAAAGATAAATAGAAATATATGTAAATGAATGACTACTGAAATAAATAACAATATATCTGATTGTTTCCATGATATGAAAAAATATTTTTAAAAATGATGTTATTTAGTGTATGAAATAGGAAAATCCTTCTTGTTTTTATGGTCAGATTATATGAAAAAGATTGTTACTTGAGAGCTCAGTGTATGGAGTGACCACAAAATAAGTACATAGCGTTCAGCAGCAGTGCTTCTATAGATGTATGAGTGCTGCTCTGGAACAAATGGCTCCTGTTTTATGATGCTGGCCCATGATATCAGAGGCAGATGTTAGCAGCATGGCAGTAGAGACTGAACCTTCCTGACATTATACCATTACATTTTGTTGCTGTGTGACCAATAGCAGCAGAGGGGCAGTCTGACAGAATGGTGTCTGACACAGAAGTGTGTATGAAGCAAGGGTGTGGAATTAAATACCTCCATGCAGAAAAAAATGGCACCTGTTGATATTCATCAACACTTGCTGAATGTTTATTGGGACCTTACAGTGGATGTGAGCACAGTGAGGTGCTGGGTGGTGCATTTCAGCAGTGGTGACAGCAGCAGTGTGTCACTTCTGCTGGTGCAGATAGCTGTGAGTGCAGCATGCAGGCTCCTGTTCATCGCTGGAGAAAATGTATAGCTAATAGTGGTGACTCTGCTGAAAAAAAGTATTTTGTAACTGAGATTTTGCTCTATCTAACAGTGTTATTGTGCTCTTTGTATCTGTTGTAATTTCCTTGGACATAAACATGAGGCATTACTTTTGGAGAGATCTATGTAGCTCAAACATGTCTTGGGAGAAATCCCCTTCTTCTGGATGGCACCTCAAAGAGAATAAATAAAGCATTTCTTCTGCATAGAGGGTCCTAAGTTACGTGTTGCAAATTTCCCATAAAAAAGCAGCTGATTTTTATTTAATTATCCTGGTTATCATCATAACTCCTGACTTTGTTTACTGTTATTGTGGTTCTACTTCCAACTGGAAAAAATCGTAGCTGGAGTAATATGAGGAAAGGAAGAAACTGGGGCCTGAAGGTTTGATGTAAATAACCGTCAACAATCAGATTCAAAGAGATAGCATTTTATCCCAACATTCTTAAACATAATTTTCTCAAAATATGTAGCAGAAAAATGTATTCAACTGTACGTTGAATTTTTTCCCCCTTTTGGTTTTTCTTCATTATTCAAAATTTGAGTGCACTTTTTTTTTTTTAATTAAATTTTCTGTAGCATTTTTTACCTTTCTTTTAGCTACTAATACAGAGCAGGGGCAGCAGATAGTATGAGGGATGGAAATTAAACTGGAGTCTTACAGATAATGAACAAATAATAGTTATTGTAAAATGTTTTGTTATTCAAATTCTATCAATTTAATTATTTTAATGGAAGTCAAATACCAAAATACTTTCAGAAATCTGTCCAAGAAATACTATGTTGTATAATCAGGTACAGCTGACAGGAATGAATTAGCGTATTTGCTTGAATAGATTTCAAGTTATTGTTGCACTGTGTATTTCTGCCGTCAGATGCTTTTAATGAACCTGAGATCTATAATAGAAAGAAGATACATAAATGAAAACAACCTTACATGTTAGAGGAGAAAAATAAAAATAAAAAAAATAAAAAAAATAAAAAAGGAAGTTGATAACACATAAAATGACTACAGAGCCTGATTTAAAGTATGACCTATCTCCCAAGCTTCCGGTCCACCCACGGGCCTCACAGGCAACACTACAACACCAGACCGTTGGGGTGGATAACCCAGCACAGCAGTCAGCCTGCACAAGGTGTGGGAAAATACTGGATGTAACCCAACCAGAGCTGGTTTTGTTTAGACGCTTAATTGTCTTAGTTTTAATTAAAGAGGTGGGGGGGGGAGGGGTGGGGGCTAGTTGTAGCACTAAGCGTTATGACTGTAACCTATCTTCTTCAATAAAAGTGTCTTCAGGTTACCTCGGGAAATAAATCATCTTGTTCATAACCACATCCAGCTAACGGATGTTTTCCCTTCCTTCTAGTTACTATAGAATCATAGAATGGCTGGGGTTGAAAGGGACCTCAAAGATCATCTAGCTTCAACTGCTCTGCCACGGAAAGAGTTGCCAACCACTAAATCAGTCACTAGATCAGTCTGCCCAGGGCCTCACCCGACTTGACCTTGAATATCTCCAGGCATGGGGAAATCACTTATCTGGGTATACTTTTCCAGCAACTCACCATCCTCTCAGTGAAAAATTTCCCTGACATCTGATCTAAGCCTCTCCCTCTTGTCCTATCAGCCTCTACCATGTAAACATTTGATTCTCCTCCTTCTTTTTCTTTCTTTGAGACCAATTTAGAGAGAAAATAAGCATGGGGCTGGTAAGTGATAAAGTGGACATATATAGTTAATATTATTTTTACTCTAAACATTGCTATAACATAAGGGATGTAGACAATTCAGGGTGGTATCTTAGGAAACCAGTAGGAATCCTAAAAACACCCAATGGAGTCTGAAGGTACTGCTTGAATGAGTGGAACCTGGCCTTTTCTAGATAACCTTTGGTCTTGCAGCTATTTTATCTCTTACAGCTCTTCCTATTTTCATATTACAGAATCTTACAAATTACTTCAATGGAGTAGTACTTACTAAAGCAGTGCCAACAGAGAATTTAATTTCTTCTTGATTTTAATGGGAGATGTCCATCTGCATGTTTTTAAACTCCTCACAGTTATTTATGTATATATATATACACGTGCATTTTTTTCTTTATTTGCTATGCAAAGTTTTCTGGGGCAGAAATGCAGACATTTTACCAGTGCACTACTTAAATAAGAATTCACAGTATTGCAAATTTAGACATTAATCAATATTCTTGTCAGTTTATCTGTAATAGGTAATTTAACGTTTATGATGCAAGCCATTAGTAATAATTCCTCACTCTTGGGAAGGGGCCAGTTTAACCACTGCCAATGTCTGCTTGTTTCAATAACTATTAAAAAGAAAAATAAGGATCCTTTTTCATACACTTGGTGATTCATAATAGGAATTCATGTCATTGTTAAAAAAATATTGAATGCCTAAATACTAAAATGCAGCAATATATTTAAATATATCCCTAACACAATGTATTTAAATATATACCTAATACTGAGCTATTTTAGATTAGACAGGAGAGTCCATAAAGTTAACAGCATTAGTGTCAAGAAACAAAAAATGCTAATACACTTCATAACAATTACATTTTCAGAGTGATTCAAATTAGATTCAAGAATGATGAAAATAGCTATTTTGAAAAGTAAGCCTGCACATGGAAGGCCACAGTAGCCAGCTGACAGAAATTACCTGTATGCATTCTATCATTTGGCACAAAAGAGTAGATTCTCGGAAGATACTGGAAGCAGTGAACATCAAAACAGTATTAAAAAGTCAAGTAAATAAAATTTCATCGTAAAATAATCGAGGCAATGGTTTACAAGCATTTTTGGTTCAAAAGATCAAAATGCTGGAAAGGAAAGATGGGATAAATCACATTATATAGTGATGTACTTCCAACACTACCTAGGTTTTCTGAAAACAGCCAGCCAACCAACAACAACAACAAAACAACAACAACAAAACCACACCCAAACCTCTACTTTTTCATCCGTTAAGTTTCCTTGGAGGTACATGCTTTGGAACTACAAGCAGGAAAGGTAACAATAACACGTTGCAGGCAAAAAAAAAAACTTTTTTGGAGCCACAAGTAGACATATGCACATAATTAGGATGATCATTATTAGATGTTTGCACTGAGAGAAATTTTATGAAGGAGGTACTGAATCTTTGGCTTATGCCTTATCTGCTGGCACGGTGGTGACCTTTAGAGAGGTTTTAAAGTCTGTGTATATATGATCAGTAGTCTTTGATCTTTTTACGAGGGTCTTTTAAGATGGTTCAAAGAGACAGAAGAAGGCAACACAAAGTAACCAAGGCTACAGCTATACCTCAAGGTAATACTAAATATATCTGAAATACTTTTGATCTGTTTATATGGGTGGGCAAAGAAGACTGAAAAATAGAATGAAGTCATTGGTTTGATTTTCAGACTTTTACTAGTGATTCAATTACTTGAAAAGGCTCTTGGAAGCCTGAACATGCTAGTTTGGATTAGCTTGGTGACCTATCCAAGCTTTACTGAAACTCCAGGTATATCAGACAACCAGTCTGGTGTAGGAATCTGCACTTCTGAACTACGGGCTCCTTAATGTATTATGAAAGTATGGGTAAATGCTGGGATACGGTACTCACCAGTGTGAGTGGAAAGTACCTAACATCTATAAGATTCCAGGGTAGGGAGAGTTCAAAAAGCCAGTACGTTGATTTTATCTTCCAATGTCTTCCTTCGCTTCCTGTAATAAGAACAATTGTTCTTATTTAACTTAAGTCTTTCACGTTCTTCCTTTATCCTGCTTTGCTGACTTTACATCTTTTTTCTGCCCTACAATTATGACTTAAAAACATTCATTCTTCAACAGTTATTCATCATCCAAAGTGAAAATTCAAATTTTGCTACCAAGATCAGTTAAGAAATAGACAGGCAAGTTAGCATAAAACAGAGAATACAATGCACTTTATTTTTAGCCTTTATATATGCTAGTAATAATTTGCCACAAAATCAGCATTTAAGCTTACAACATGATCTAAGTTTTTGATGTCATCATAACATTGGCACAAATATTTAGATATTACCCACCAACTTCATTTTGCAGCATAAATATGTTTAAGCATAAGACTGTAAATATTCTCTCCTGTTTGGGGGGGTGGCAGAAATGCACAATCTTTGTGAGAACATGCTTGGTGGTTTGACAATAATGATCTTAGATAAAGTATGGAAAGTGGAGCCATGTTCAAAAATATGCAAAGCAACAATTCATTTATCTCTGGGCATTGTCAGATTAGGTTGTGTGCTCAGCAAGAATTGAAGGCTCTTCCAACATACTTATTTAGAATAATTCATAGATAACAATGTACAAAAATATTAATTTGAAAAACAGCTTGTAACTATACAGTAGGAAAAATAACAGTTATAGTAAATGGAGTACTCAACTAAATGAGTAAACATTTTTTTAAATTACATGGTCTTGATTTTCTCTTACCACTATATTTCATGTTTGGGAAGCATACATTTCTTTGGCCAGTAACTTCACACTGACTTCTAACTCTAAAATTTTGATTTATCCCACGAAGTGAAAGCCTCTAAATTGTTTTTCCATCTGCCATCTGAAGAAAGTCTTGTTACATATCAGATGGAGCAATCCAAAATCACTATTATTTTCTTCAAAAATCATCCTTCCATTTAGAAAGATACACACTAAAATCTTCAGGATCTCTTTCTGGGGGCATGAATTCTACTGATAAAATGTAAGGGAAATTAAATGTCAATGCAACTTATGCAGGTATCTGAAGATTAACAGAATCATATGACAGTGAAACAGTCCCATTTCAGAAAGAAATATGTCATTTCAGTTATTCATGAGGAAGCCATAAATTGATACAAATATATATCTGAAGACACTGTGATCTTCCAGTGTGTATAATAGGACGAGTATGAATCTAAACTTGAGAAAATGAAATATGAGCTATGAATTCACACCTGTCCAGTGGAAATTAACTGTTGCTTTTCAGGTACTTGACAATGTCTCTATGCCATGCATTCTATCACAGTTATTTTGTTGGAATTTGACAGGACACATCCCACAAATGGGAGTCTTCTTTGCTTTGTTAACAGCAATTTAAGGGCCTGAGAGTATATATAAAAGAAGAAAATACTACCTTTTCTTCATCGTTTCTCAGGATTGTATCCTCTAATATTTCTGGAACAGCTGTTGATACTAGCAATGCACTAGTGTGATGGCTATGAGACAGAGAAAGGGCCTGGCTCCTGGCATTGTATTTTCTGTAGTTATTGTTGAAAATGGTTCTATAAATTAATGCTTGGTCTGACCCAATAAAACACATCTTTTCTTCAGATGTTCTCTTGCACAGTTGCTGCTTATATTTTTCTCTTATCTCTGGGCTCCATTTTCTGTTGTTGCTGTTATAATAGGTTACAGTAGCAACTTCAAAAAGACTTCTCTCATCAAGCAGCATTTTTATGAAATGTAGCTTCCTAGAATGAATGTAGCTTCCTTCATAGAATGATACCACGTTTGATAGGCAAAGTAATTATTGCTAGATAGACAGAAATATCATCAGATATGATATAGCATCCAAAATAATAGAAAGTGATCTGTTAATTTCAGCATTATTCTGATCAAGTTTTCTTGACCAAAGCTGTAGTTCCTTCAGTAAAAAATACTTTGATTTCAATTACTGTACTGGAGAAAATCAGATAAAATTCAAATGCCTCACAAAACAACCAACCAAACAAAAAAAACAACTGAACAAAAAAACACCAACAACAATCCACAGTGCGAATATGTATGTACTCTGCGTAACTCACATACATTTGCTGCTCATTCTTTATGTTCATCATTAGGGTTCCTATTTTTTTTTATTTTCTAAAATTAAATAATCATTAACATTATTCTCCCATCAGTGTTGGAAATAGTTTGATGGTAATTGTTTGCCACAGTTTTAACGTGAATCTAGTCTGGAACAGTATGTTATCTGGAAGAGGTAATAAATTTACCATAGATCTTGGGGAAGCAAGGGGTGGAAACCAACATAAAAAAACTACAGCAATACACAGTGAGTTTCATTAATTTCACCTTACTTAGATATACCTAATAAAAGCCCAATTAATTACTGCCTAAGTAGGTATCTAGTTTTCCTATGAAGTCCATGAAAGAAACCAGGTTATCTATACTATGACCTGACTTAATGCTCTGGATTAATGTTCTTCTCTGGATGTTATCAAGACCTTTCTGGATGTATTTGTTAGAACAGCCTAGATGTTCGGATATATCCAGGTACTTTTATTATAAATGTGAAAAGTCATAAGATTTGATTTCTATCAGATTGCTAACTAAAGTTAAATGAAGAGCAAATACCTAGTATGGTGAACTAATGGTTACTTTTAAAATAGGCAAGTAAACAAGCAAAATGAGATAGGAATTATAATACTGAACTTTTAGAATAATTCTTAACATATTTCTAACACATGAGAAGTAAAGAGACAGTCGTCTCCTGGACAATTTTTGGCAATCTGTCTACTGAGAGTGTGGATCACTCCCAGTACAGCTGTTTGGATGAAACTACATTTTTACAGAGATAAGAGAGCTTTATATTATGGTTGTAGTTCCTCCTTGCCAGCTGGGCTCTTTCTAAAGAGATAGCCCCAAACATATTTAAGGTATGGTAGCTAACAGTTCTTGCAAAGAGCTTAGTCGATATGCTGGAATCCACTGGAGAATGTCTGTGACTGAATGCTAGCTTTTAGATAACTCATGTAGGTGATTTTGAGGGTAAGTGATCACTGAAAGATTGATCTTCATAAGATGGTCAGAACAGCAGAAAATAAGAATGATGAAGGGTAGGCTGTTGGAAAGAGCAACTCAGTCAATCAATAAGAAAAAAAGAAAAGAAATCATCCTTTCAAGTAAAAAGAAGCTGCTGGGCTCTCTTCATACATTATTAGTTACAGTTAAAAGATATTAATTTTTAATAAAAGCAAAAAAAAATAACAACAACTATCCACTCCTTAGGGCTAAATTAACTGATTATTCCATAATCAGTTGTTGAGAAAAGGTACACAAGTGCCAGTGAACTCTATTACTTTGTTTGCCTTCAACTTGTTACCTTTACAGAATATCTCAGAATTTGTTTTCCAATTTATAACAGCACTGCATTGCTACATAGTTCGCTGATAACTTACTTCTCTGTAAAACAGTGGTCACATGAAACTAAAACTCATTCTGATATGGCAATCCCTATATAGTACTTTGAGAAACAGAAGGATAGATTTTAATGTATTACCTTATTTTCTGGTTAGAGGTGCATACTGGTTTTCCAATTTTCTATGCCTGCAATCCAAGTGGAAATTCTCAATTATTATTGCTTAACAAAAATGTGCTTCTGTAGTAAAGCCTTACACTAACAGCCATTAATCCAGTAATATTTAATGTCTCAAAAGGATTACAATACACTGGAGGATCAGAATTAAGAGAGGATTTCTCACTTAATTATCCAACTCTGGATAATTCAGAAGGTGAAAACTATCATTCTACTCTCTTTAGTGATTCCATTAATATTCAGACAATACTTATCCATGTCATACAATTAAAGCTATATCAGGTCCATCTTTGTTTACCTCATCTTCCTACCTTCCTCCACTTCCCACTTCTAGGCTACTGCATTTCTTGCTGATATAAAGAAAGCATTGTAAAACTGTCATCTGATACCTGGTAAATTGTTGCCCAAGTACAAATACAAATAAACTGTGAGGAATATAAAATTGGTGCCTTTTACTTTTTAAATAATGCCTAAGAAACAACAGGCAAAGATTATAACTATTATAAAAGTAATTATACCACAGAGAAGCACAACTGAACTCAATCCATTATGTATTTAGTTCCAAATGGCCTATAGAGAATTACCCACTTTCTTGACAGCTGAAAGTTATTAGTTTTGTTACTGATTATACCAGTTTATAGTATTAGTACAGCATAGGCATGGCAGTACTCCCACATACACACAACGTACATGAAACCTTTATTTTAAATCTGCTGACTGAATGCTAAATTTCTATTTTAGAAATTTATTTCACATTTTAGGTGTGTTCAAATATTATTTCTTATTGCTTTATTAAGATTAAAAATATTAATTGTTCAAAAGTGGCTCAAGAGTGGAAAGTATGCTGCCTAGGCACATCTGAAATTCCACACTAGCAAAGGCAAAATCTTAAAAAAAAAATATTACCGTAGCCCATATTATCCGTTTCTCACAAAAAAAAAAAAAAAAAAATGAATATAAACTGGTTTTGAACAAAAAACTGATGGGAGAACTGATGCATAGTCTTCCTTGATAGGCCTCATTTCAGAGGTAGGTGGTGGAATTTACCTGTACCGGGTGTGGCTGTGGTGGAACTTATTGTCTTCCTCACTGCCCGTGTGGTGCTGTGTTTTTGACTGGTGACAGCACTGATAGCACACTTTGCTTATGGCTGCTTTAGGTATTGCTGAGCATCAAGGCTCAATCTGTGCTCCAGCAAGTAGGGCTAGCGGGAGAGTACGAGAGTGACCTGAGCTGACCAAAGGGATATTCCATAGAACAGTAAAACATCAGGTTCAGCAATAAAATTAGGGAGGGGAGTTTTTATAAAGTTGTAATTGTTCAGAGACTAGGTGTGTGTGGTCCACTGCTCTTGAGTGATTGCTTTAGCATTTTTCTTTTCTTCCCTTCCCTTTTTCTTATTTAACCCTCTTGATCCACACGCTTCTTTTTTCACTTTTATCTTTCTGATGCTCTAACCTATATTGCTGGGGAGGACTGTGTGAGCAGCTGAATAGGGACTTCACCACCAGGTGGGTTCAAACCAACCACATTAACTCAAGACAAGCACAGAAAACAGCTATCCCTTTCACAGTCGTACAAGTCAAACTGGTGACATTCACAAAGAATTGTCATTCATATCACTATATTTTGGCCTAAGTGAAATGTGAAGCAGAAGTAAAGATGCAACTCTAACATGAGATCCAAAAAAAATGTCTACCCAGAGATTTTTGTTCATCTGTATCAGTTTCTATAACATCCATGTTTCTGTCTCCTAGAATCCTTAATATTTTTCAGATATCCCCAGAAACAATTTTTATGTGGTGATTTTACTGCTAATGTAACGCTGCCTATTATATTAACTATGAAGATGAATTTTCATAGATATATAGGTCACCTATATATATATTTTTCCATTTTCCATGGAAAATACAACAGATATAAAAAACACAATAACACTATTTGATAGAGCAAATTCTCAGCTATGCATTTTCACCAGCAATGAACAAAAGCCTGCATGCCACCCTCATAAAAATTTGAACCAGCAGAGGTGACCTCACTGTGCTCACATCCACTGTTTGGTCTCCATAAATGTTCAGCAAGAATTGATGAATATCGGTGGGTGACATTTTTTCCACATGGAGGAATTCAGTGACACACCTTTGCTTCATACACACTTCCATGTCAGATGCAGTCTTGTCAGACTGCCCCTCAGCGGCCATCTGTCACATAGCAACAACATATAATGGAATATTGATAGGAAGGTTCAGCCTCTACTGCCATACATCCACTCCTGACATTGTGGGCAACGTAATAATTTTATCTATAAGTAATAAGGACAAGTTAGTTTTATTCCTTTATTCTGATTTGACTCCTTTTGGCTTACCTCATAGTAAAACTGAAATGCTTCATTTGGCATAAAAGACTCACACTCAGTTATAAAAACAAAGATCCAGACCTTAATATTAGATACATTAGTTATATGAGATACATAAATATTTTCAGCTGTGAAGAAGTAATAGCTGTTCTCTGAAAGGGACACATGTTTATTTTTTCCTCAAAATTCCAAATTAAATTTCCCCCTTTCTTATTTTAAGATAAGAAATCTCTGTTCACCATTAAAGCAGGTCCCTAAACCCAGTATGATTTACAGAGTAATAAATATTTCTACCATACCAGAAGCATATCTGGGTCTTGGAAATGAGATTCCTGCTCAATGAAGGTGAGATCAGGAAATTGAACTTGTAAAATTGTATGTTCATGCAGAACAGAAAGACGACAGATATTGCCAGACCACTTTCTTTTTTTCTTTTCTTTTCTTTTCTTTTCTTTTCTTTTCTTTTCTTTTCTTTTCTTTTCTTTTCTTTTCTTTTCTTTTCTTTTCTTTT
>JACDJE010000607.1:180301-224887 GCA_016647715.1 Pavo muticus
AAAAAAAAAAAAAAAAAAAAAAAATCCATGAAAAACAATGTGGCATTGGTAACATGCTTGTTTGCCTGGATTAGAGACACTCAAATGAAGGTTAGACTCCAGGACAGTGAAACCACAGCTGGGCAGGAATGCCAGCATCCCTATCACTTCTGTGGATACGTGATGATTTCATTGGGTGAGGAAATTCTTGCAAAATTATATAAACCCATGCTTCCAAAAGTAGTATCTTCACAGACAGATATTTTATGCTTTGAGGCTCCAAAAGCTCTTGGATCTGCTCCTAATGTGTAAAGCAGGATGCAGGATTCTTGGGTGAGAAGGAACTTAGGGATTTGCCCTGTTCTAGTGCAGAATGAAAGGTCTGCCGCCACCTGCCCCACTGTCACAGAGTAGGTGCTGTTTGTGCCCTCCACCATAAGTGATGAGGGAAGTTAATGCCAGCATGTACTACCCTTCTGTGCTGACTGCTCCCAGCTGTGTGCATTACTTTCCTCTGTTTCAGTCTCTAGCTTTGTATTGAGTCTAAGTGGCAAGACTGTGGCTTCTGAGTGAGGTGAGGCCGGGGCTCAGTGCACAGCTGGGCCCAGCAGCCAGGTGGGGGCACCCCAGGGAGAGCCTGGGGCAGAAAGGGCAAAATGCTGGGGAAATAATAGTGTATGAAACAGTCCTGCAGGCAGCAAGGTCAAAGAAGGAGTGGAAGCAGGTACTGGAGCAGAGACTGCCCCGCAGCCCACAGAGAAGACCATTGTGGAATGGATACCCGCACCAGAACAGATTTATTCTGTAGGTCTGGATGCTGTGGGAAAGACTGGAAGAGACTAACCACAGTCCCCAGGAGATAGAGGAGTCAGGAATGAAGGAGTGAAGTTGAGTCTGGGAAAATAAAAGAGTGGGTGTGCAGTTTAATTTTTGTCTTTGTTTCCCACCATTCAAATCCACTTTAACTGATTGAAAAAAAATACATTTCTCCCGAAGTCTGTTTTGCCTATGATAGTGAGTCTCTGACCCAACCCATGAGATTTTTCATCTTGTTTTCTCCTCCTGTCCTGCTGAGGAGCAGGAGGGAGAAAGCAGCTGAGTGTTTGACCCTCAGCAACTCTCAACCCACCACCAACAAGAATTCACAGCAGTTCCTTAAGTCTCTACCAGAGCAAAGGAGGGCACACAACGTTGGGCTGACGTCTATGCTGGCAGTTGCCCAGCTCAGCTTAGCTGAGACTGGTGCAAGCTGCAAGCCACTTTTCCACCTCTATTCCATCTCCTAATGAGAGTGGTTAATGGAAACCCTTGGATTTATTCTATGCTATTGGACTTTAACCCTAGAAAAACAGCAGAACATCACACCATCTGCACAAGAGGCTACACTGAAGCAATTGCCAGCTAAAAGACAAATGTGGTGTCTGTTGCCTTATTACTGAGTTGTGGCTGTGTGCTCATAAGGGCTTGGGCAGCATGCCACTGGCCAGAGAGTAGACTTCAGACTTAGATAACAAATGTAGTGCATGTAATATATGTAATTCTGTTCACAAACACAATTTTGTGCATGGATAAATTGCTTGGCAGTGTTTTCTGTTGAAGATTTTCCAAATAATCTTATACGTGTTCTTGGGATCATAACTGCAGAGTAACAAGGACAGTTTTTTACTGCAGCTAAATTCAGACAGCGACTGAAAGCTCCCGTTTACCAACTACACACTCCTACCTTTTCACTTACAAGCTTGAGCCCACAAGATGAGTCGGCTGATTCACTCATCTGATAGAAAATTAATCCACTCTTCCCACCCACATGCTGAGAACTGTAGTTTCTGTCATCAGTGAGCTGAACAAACTCATCCCCTAGGGAAGCTGCATCAAGACAGATGATGCAGGGGAAGCGGAGGGAAAAAGAGACTGGGCAGCATCTCAAAAATATATTGGATTAGGTTTGACAGGAAACTATACCTCGGTAAATTCCTGAATAAATGCCTGGTGATCTTAAGGGTGAATGCTTGCAAATTTTACCTGTAGTATCTTCAAAATTAGTATTGACTGGATATTGTTCTTTTCACATGCCTTTGGGATAGAGATATATCTGTAGGCGATATAGGCGATACAAAAAACATCAATTGTTCCTCAGCGCAAGTAGTGAAGCCATATTTTTCTGCTCCTGCAATTATATTTAGAAACACTTTTCTTCTTTACACATCTTTCAGAGCAATCATTACAATAAATGCACATACAGGGTTTTAAATATCCAAGGGGATATATTGGTGTATGGCTGTGACAGGTTGTACGTGTGAGCAAACACCCCATGGAATCCACTTGTGCTGTTAAATATGTGTATTTGCATCACTGGCTCCAGATTCCCTGCTACTACTAAACAGTAAATGCTAAATAACATGTACAGTTACAGTTCTTATTGGAAACCTGACTATTAAACTTCTGGAGAACTTTTCTTCCAAAATACCACTTTAAAAGTGGATTCTACAGTTAAGAAATCTTTAGGTTCTTTTATTTTTATTTTTATTTTTTTTTACCAGATTTTTTTTGAAAGCAGTTCCTGAATCAAAAGCAGTTTAATCTTGGCAAGATTTCATTGATAACTCCATCAAGAAGATAACTAAGAAATACATTTAATATATATATATATTTCCAGTTCCCAGAAGCTACTGAAATACCTCTTATCTGTTAGAAACATTGATGTAGACACTTTTGTATGACATTAAAGAGTGAAGATGATTGCTTCTTCCTAAAAAAAAAAAAAAAAGCTGATTTGCCTTTTCCCCGATGAGTGTTCATGAGGATTAATATTGATTTGATAAGGTAAAGTCAAGAGAATGGGAAAAATTGACCTTAGAAATAAGAATTATTATGAACAAAACAGCTTTCTTTGTCTATGAAACCATCACAGATAGTGTTTTATCATTGTTCAGGAAATTTCAATGGTCTGAAATTGTGACAAATGTTGAATTGAAGGGGAAACACCTATACTGTAGAGCAGCAGATTTTTGTGCTATATGTATATAAGGGGAAGCAATTACTTAGCAAAATATATCAGAAAAAAAGTCATATGTCGCACTATAATATGTGAGATTAGGTACTTCTGTCAGTATTGCACTGATTTATGACAAGATTAGGAGTGCATTAGTGGTGTGTGCCAAACAGTATCATTTTTGTAATCAGGAGTTTTTTCTAAAATAAATCTGCAGCAAACTGCAGTAATAAATTACCCATCATTTTTTTTCCCATTTTTTCTCCCATATACTTTGCTTTAAAAAAAAAGATATTTAGGAAGATTAGATTAATAAAACTACTCAGTCTCACTCACTGAACAGATTTCTAAATGTACTCTTTGCAGAATACTGCAGCACCTATATAAATCATTCGAATAAATCATAACTGCAACAGTACATTATTATCACTGTTATTACATTTATTTAATTATTTTCTTCTTTTGTTGGGGGGTGGGCGGCCTGGGGGTGGAATTCTCAATTTCTTTTATCAGATACTTCTATTCGCAGTCACAGACTGATGATATGCTGGCATTTCCTGGAGTAGTTCCAGAAACCTCATTTTATTTTGAAAAGTACACTTTTTAACCTTTGTATCATCCTGTTAGCCTTTGACAGATTGCTTTTAAAAACAGATAGAAAAAAAAAAAAGTAGATTTCATGTTTTTCAAGATGTTTCCAGAATGTGCCTCCTCCATTTCTCTCTCTTCTGTCTTTCAGTAATATTAGCCAGTATCAGAAGTTATTTAATTTGTGAAATAGCCCATTACTTCTGAAAGGTAGTGAATAACATAAATAAATAAAAGACTTTGCATTCTAATCCTGAATTAATTAGTCAAGTTTAATTCTCATTAAAATAAAGATATCCAAGACAGACAGTTAAACTTATGTTGAAATTAATGTACTTGACAATTACTACACATGTATTTTGATATTTTAATTCTGCCAACTGTAAATAAAGGCAAATATCATTCGTTAGCAGGAATGAAGAGACAATCTCTATAGAAAACATGAACAAGACAGGGGAGGTTTAGGTTAGATATTAGGAGGCAGTTTCTCACACAGAGAGTGGTGACGCACTGGAACGGGTTGCCCAAGGAGGTTGTGGATGCCCCATCCCTGAAGGCATTCAAGGCCAGGCTGGATGTGGCTCTGGGCAGCCTGGTCTAGTGGTTGGCTACCCCGTCCTTGGCAGGGGGTTTGAAACTAGATGATCATTGTGGTCCTTTTCAACCCAGACCATTCTATGATTCTATGATTCATTCTAAGACAATTTGCAAGTGTTCAAAATGTCACTACATATACACACTTCAGCATTTTTTAATATCTTTTCAAGGTAGTTTATCTGTTTATTTTTCACTGAAGATACTATCCTAAACGTTAAAATCAGGGAGCCTGGAGAAGACTGAGAAGAGATCTCATCTCTGCTTATAAAAATCTAAGTTCCACACAAACATAGGGAAGAACTCCATTACTTTGAATGTGGCAGAGCACTGGAACAGGCTGCTGAGAGAGACTGTGGAGTCTCCTTCTCTGGAGATATTCAGTATGCACATGGATGCTTTCCTGTGCAACCTGCTGTAGGAAACCTACTTTAGCAAGGGCGTTGAACTCATTCTCTGGAGGTCCCTCCTAACCCCTACAATTCTGTGATTCACAAATCTATGGCTTTAGGGGAACGAGCCCGGTTACCTG
Organism: Pavo muticus; assembly: GCA_016647715.1. NCBI lineage: Eukaryota > Metazoa > Chordata > Aves > Galliformes > Phasianidae > Pavo > Pavo muticus. The sequence goes on from JACDJE010000607.1 coordinate 184,987, forward strand.
AGAAGATAACAATTTTTTTTGTCACATAACTAGGATTGTCATCTAATACCTTTACGTCATCTAGTCACCGCATTATCTAATACCATCTCCTTATTTCTGCATGAGATAATAAAAAACAGCCTAGGGTAGAGGAAACATAGTCTCAGATTCTGAAATGGAGAAGAAGCAGATGAAAGCTGGAACTCACACATCATACACATATGCTGTACCACTTGCTCTTTTGTGCAAAAGAGAAATAAGATGAGCACCAACTTCTATGGGAAATTACCTTTTGTGGTTTCTTTATAAATATCCAGCAAGAGCAGTGGAACATGTTGCGCCAAAGCAAATAGTTGCCAAAGCAAATAGTTGCCATTGCTTCCCTTCTCACTCCCCAATTCTGCATCTGATTGGAATATCTGAATATGGATTTTGTGTCTTGCATAGTGTGGCCTTGCTCCCTCTCCGCACTACACCATTGCTATTCCTGTGCTTTGCTACCTAATCTTGCTGATCCTTGCCTTATAACTTTCAGATTGGGACCTACTTTGTCACTGCAGACTTGATTGGCCACCATGATCTGTTGCCCAAACCTGGCTTCTGTCACTGGTCCCATTCCTCTGGTCCAGGTACTGACGGACTGCACAGTGGCTGGTCAGGACATTGGTTCTTTGTCCTTTGGTGGCTCTGGCATATGATTTTCCTCATATAGAAGTAAGGGAGCAGCAAGGTTGGGCTGCTGTTTGTTGTGGGTTTTTGTTGTTGCTTGCTTTGCTTTTTTTCTTATTGGTATTTCATTGTTTATAATTACTATTCAGCTCCTAGCATCTCCACTCAATCTAAAAGGTCAGTTTATGGAGATTGGGTTCCTATTATTCCCAGTTCAGCAACTTAGTTAAAAACTTATTAGATACTTAGTGAAGAAAGTATTGCTCATTGGGATAGTGATCTGCATTTAGTCTCTTATTAAAGATCAGCGTAAGGGAAGGCTGGCAGAACACGAAGGACTTGTAATTTAACCACAGAAAAGCAGAACTTAGGAACATTTACATTTTTCAATAGTTCTGGCAAAATCTTCAAGGTCTGGCAGATGTAGAAAGAGACACAAGGTGAAAGAAAAAAGTCCTCTAAAACTCAAATGCACATACTATTACTCAGGCATGAACCTGCTTCCTTATTGAAAATTTTCTGTCTTAGGGTGGAAAAAGAACTGTCACAATAGCTGGATAAAAGGATAAAATATGCTGAGGGAGCTGGGCTTGTTCAGCCTGGAGAAAAGAAGGCTGCGGGGTGACCTAATTGCAGCCTTTCAGTACCTAAAGGGAGCCTATAAACAGGAGGGAAGTCAACTCTTTGAAAGGGTAGATAACAGCAGGACAAGGAGAAATGGTTTTAAGTTGAAGGAGGAAAGATTTAGTTTGGATGTCAGGGAGAAGTTCTTTACTATGAGAGTGGTGAGGTACTGGAACAGGCTGCCCAGAGAGGTTGTGGATGCCCCATCCTTGGAGGTGTTCAAGGCCAGGTTGGATGGGGCCCTGGGCAGCCTGGTCTAGTATTAAATGGGGAGGATGGTGATCCTGCCTGTGGCAGAGGGTTGGAGACTCATGATCCTTGAGGTCCCTTCCAACCTAGGCCATCTGTGAAAATGTCTTCACTCCCAAAGCACAAATATTCTGCAGAAAAATAGTTTATATTCACAAAGCATGAGATGAACTGAATCTCACATTTTTCTCTAAATATTCTCAGAAAAGGCATAACCACAACAGGTTGAAATATCGGTTCCTCAACAAGAGTTACCACGCCTAATCAGTGCTGTTAAAGACTTGCAGGGGCTTCTCCTAGCCTTGTTAGAACAACACAAAGACAAACCTAACCTTCTAATGATGCTCTTTTTCTTTCCCTCCCTCCAGTTTTTTTCTGTAAAGAAATGCAAGGTGAGGATTGTGATTTTGGAACTGAGCTTCTGGATGAAGCAGATGTTGGCCAGCTCTTGTGCCTGTTTTGCACCCACAGTTTGAGAAGGAAACAGTTCAGAATACCTCTTCTGCTGGAAATAACGATCACTGAATGTTGCCTGTCTGTACTAGAGATATGAGAAAAACTTTTAAAAGCAGTTCATGCTTTAGGGGTTAAATGCTTGCAAGCTGACTGAATAGTCCACATGACATGTTTTCATGACAACACACAGGACAAAACAGATGAGGCTGATGGGGCACTTAAAACATGCTGCTGCAGCTCAGAGTACTCAGGCTAGCTAACATAGCTTTCAAATGCATAAAATATGCCATTTAGGCATTATAAGACTTAAATTATAGGAGTATTCCAAACCACAAGTAGTTTGCTCAGCTTCTTGGTTAACGCACTTTTACAGTTCTGACTGACACTTTGGAATACATATCACAAAGAAATACATAATCAGAGATAGACACTAGGTGGCGGGGAAGAGCTAGTTAGCAGGAAAATCCATTTGTGCAGTTCTTAGATGGACTAATGTCCTTTTGCCGCAGCTCATGTTGCAGTAAAAGTTGTTCATAATAATACATCTGGTTCTCTAGATTTGATCAGATACAAATGTGAAAACTAAATCAAAGTAAGTGCTTACTGAGGTGATCTTCTCAATTGTTCTTTTTTCTTCCTTTTCTGAAGTTACAAATATCTTCCCATAAGCAAAAAGACTATTTTCACTCCCCCCCNTTAGAATATCAGTACTTCTTCCCCACACGAGACGCAAAAGTGAATAGTACTTTGTTTGCTAATACTGAGCTGACAGTCACAATATACAGCACCCAGACTAACCTCAAAAAAGAATTCTGTCCCCATCCAATACTATAAATAATATAGACATAATCCTATAAAAATATTAAATATAAGAGAAAAAGAAATCATGTGTATATGCCTTGTCACATGAAACTATTTTAACTATGGTAAATATACAGATAGTTTCCAAGATATTAAAAATGCATGTCAAGTCAAAATTAAATATAAAATAGTTTATTCAGCTCTATGTTTTTTAAAAATTAGTATGCCCACAAGATACACAGTTGTTGAAAAAATGACAGTGAAAATAAGGTTTCAAAAACTGGCTTTGTATATATTATATATATACTTATATGTATTACTTACTGTCTTCAGTTTTAATCTAAAAATGATACATAACCACATTTACAGTAAACAGCTATTATACTACGTAATAGGTACGCAAAAGAAGAAAGAAGAGAATGCTTAGCTATTCTAGATTTCTATGCCAATGACATTTTCTTTGTTTATCTGAGGGTAAAATTGACTTCAGGGTTTTCTCCTCATTCTGAGAGTAACTTGTCATTAGTGGGTTGTCTCAAATTTAGGAGGTTAATTTCAGCGAACTGAAACATATATATATATTTTTCTTCTATAATCTATAAATCCACAACAAAAAAATATTACAGAATCATGCTTTCCTGAGATATCAAGACACCAGATTTCCAGCTGCAATGAGCTTGGGTGACTTAATGAACGGAAATCTGTGGCTTGGTGAGACAGATGGGTTTAAGTTCCCAAAGGATTAAAAAATTATACAATACTTTCAGGTATCTCTGTTTTCTTTAAGGAATCCATGCTTGTTAAAAAGAGAGTTGGGGTGATCCCTAATTTACATCTATCTCATAATGAGGACGGTTTTAAAATTATCAATGTCTTCTGCATATGCTGAGAATCACAGACACCACTGCTGAAAAATGTCATTATTTTCACAAGGAGAACTGGGACTTGGCCCAAGAACAGAATTTTTAACATAGACCATAGACCTCTGTGAAGCTGCAGCAACCAGCAGTGCGTCCTGTTAAATGAAGCCCATCGATGGCATCAGAGTTATCAGAGTACTGCCACAGGCAGTGACGCTAAGATGAAAGGTAAGTAGAAAGTTAGAAGTGATAGAATGAAAGCAAGGGTAGCAAGTATTGCATTAAGCAAATAAGTGAATAAATATCCTTCTCTCACCAAACCACAAAATATATATGGCAAACCACAACCATATGATTACTGAAAACTATTTTATTTGACGATGCATACTTACTCCCTTTGATGTATTTATAGCTCTTTAATTCCTTCCATCTCTTAATAACATAGTTGTTAATATGCAAGGGTATATACCACAGTACTTTGTGGTAATTGGCTAATCAATCAAAAGAATTTTCATTTCTACACACACTGGTGATCTAGGGAGGTCATTTTAATATTCGGTAAATATTTTTAAGAGAACCCCAGGGAGAGATTAGGTAGAAAGTGCTACAAACAATTGCTTTTCTATAGCCATGTGCAGAATTTATACTCTGCTGTTAAATACTGTAGGTTGATTTTGTTGAGCTTTTTGAGCTTAATGAGCATAAATCTTCCGTATACTGCCATATGGTTTCTACATATGGACAGGCTGCAATTAATGCTGGAGTCTATAATTTGTATGTTATTTATGTCATTTATCTGTAGGATGAAAAGTTAACCCATTTGTACTAAAGATCTGCATACATACATGACCATATGCATAACTACCTCTGTGGTTAACTACTGTTTGTGCAAAATAAAGTCTATATGTAATATACGATCAATAGCAGAATACATAATGTCAGAAATATTTTTGTAAACTTACTTTGCTATAAAACTCTTATTGTTTTCTTGGTCTTGGTCTGTACAGTGGGAAACTACCAGGAAAACATACTATTCTTTTTACAAGTAAGTTATGATTAAAGTATAATGTATTTTCATGTGTGTAGCACATTTAAGACAGTGGACTAAAGCCAGTTCATATTTTTTTTAATTGAATGTTATGCTCTGCTTTCATTCATTATGTGCTTTGAAAAGCTCCTGCTCTGGCAGGGGGGTTGGACTTGATGATCTCTGGAGGTCCCTTCCAACCCCTACGATTCTGTGATTCTGTGATTCTGTAAAGACAGAGATCGAAGTTTTAGCAAGATCTGCAAAATTAAGCTACCAATAATATTTGTAATCTAAGAGTGGATGTCTTTCAAGAGAATTCTAGGGCATCAGAACTGGCAGTTTTTCCGAGTCATATTGAGATACATACACAATGAAGTACTTCTATTTGATTTTAATTTGGACCACAGCTAGAGAGCAGTACTGCAAATGAGTTAGCACTTCTATCCCCTTTTATCAATTAAAGCCATCCAGAAATTCAGTAAAACAGAACTTGAGATCATTTCATGATGAACTTCTGTTTTCTTAACACATACAGGACCCAAATCTTATTTTATCATCTTGTTCATGGAGCTCTCCTCATATAACATACTATAAAAATCATTCTGGTCTATATAAAAATATCAAATAACGAAATGGTAGGCAGCCAACATTTCTTTCAGTCCTTTGCTTGAAACAAAGTTGAAAACAGTATTTCACACTTAACAGTAATACTCAAATGTATTAATACATAAACAGATCTATGTAAGAAAATTTTCATGTGCTAAATTATAATCTGTAAATATCTTATGTTCTAAACGTTTGTGCTTGCTTAGGCTGATACTTAGCACGCACTGATGCCTTTATATGTCATGAAGGTTTCACATTACATTAGTGAAATATCTGATTTTCAGCAGACTAATTTGTATGTGAAATCTTCCACTTTTCCTGTAAAAAATGTACAGAACTGCAAGTGAAAGGCAGTATAACTGCACATCTATGGGCCTGACAGTTATTTATATGTGCAGTCTTAATAGTGATGAAAACTCAACACTATAGAATGCTTTCTTGCTGACAATATTTGAGGTTAGGATTAACTGTTCTTACATTTAATAATTTTGTTTTTCGTATTATTTATAGTATTCAATAATGAGGTATGATAAAAGTTTCCATCAAAGATGCAAGTATAAAATCTTGGCCTTGAGGAAGATTCTATAAAACCCTGATGATTTGAAAATGCTGTGCTAAAAGCCACAATGTTTTAAAGAATTTTCCTTAAGACAGTGAAATACAGGTGTCCTTTAAATAAAGTTAAAGAAGCTTGTATCAAAAGCACACATTTACTTGTGAAGTGTGCACACCTGCCAAAGTTAGGAGGACTGCTATTAACTGGAAAAAAAAAAAAAAAAAAAAAAAAGATAAAGAAAAACAGATGGAAAAAAAGACTAATGTATTGAAATTCACCCTCAACATAACTGGGGGTAGTGAAGTTATGCCAGCAGGAAAGAAAATAGTGGGGGAAAAAAAAAAGGAATGAAAAAGAGAAAAAAAAGAAATATTCATGCTGGCATAACTTCACTGTCATCTGTGGAGAATTATGTTTGTGTTTTTATAGGATTACTTTTTTAAAAAGAACAGTAGATTGTGGTGCAGCAGATTGTGCGTTATCTGAATGGCAGCCAGGATAAACCCACTGGAAAGAATAACTAAGTATTCTCTCTTATGTGCCTGCCTTTCTCCCACAATTGGACTTTGTTCAACTTAAAGACAAAAGTTTGACTGTCAGTATGCTTCATGTGGCCCCTTTTATTCAAGTTCTCCATCTAGCAAAGACTGACACTTAACATACCCACACGTCCTCCTTTACAATTCTTCCTTCATCTCCTGAGTATACATGGATATGCTGGAGATAAATTTTCTCAGAAAGCCTGAAGTTCATGTCTGAATACCTTTTTAATAGTTTAAGAGTTGCAGTATTATATGGTGTTTGTAGGTACAAACTATCTGTTTCATAATCACTATTAATTTCATCATACTTATTTTCAGTCACAAAACTGCAATCAGCTTTCATCCTTTTTGGTTTGTTTCGTCTGTGTATTCTACCTGCAAACTGCAGAACATAGACAACACTCTTTGAATAAAGTAATAAAACCAAGTACCATATCAGTGAAGGTCTATATCAATAGCTTGAGCAATAAAAAAGCACATATATTTCTTACAGTACATTCACCCTCTTTAAAACCAAATGTGTCTCATTCAAATGTAGTAGCTTACTTGTAGCATCCATTTTGTCTGATGGCTAAGAAAATTATGTGTAACTCTAAAATGAAATGCTGGGGCTGATTAGCTTCCTGACAATTATTCTGGCAGGGAGATAAGCAGGTGATTAGCACTGACAATAGTTTTAAACAAACTCGGTTATAGTCTCCCTTTTAAAATTGGAGTAATAGGTAAGCAACTAGAAGCCTAGATCTATACTCCCAGCATTGCACAGCAATTACATCACTTTTTTTTTCTATGGAAAACCTGATGAAACATGATGCAGTAATTGCTGAAGCAGGGCACCTGGAGCAGGGCCTTTGGGAATGCTTGTATAACTCTCAAGGCAACTAAGTACTCTTATAAAGGTCTTCACCTCTGGGCCTGCTTAGGGATCAATGGCCAGATCACATCTTTCCCTTTCTAAATATATCTCTGTACTAACAAACTAGTTTGTTAGCATCATTCCCCTGACAGCCCTTCTGTAGCAACAAGAAGAAAATAGGTGAAACTTTGCTGGGTGCCTCATAAGAGAGCAGGCACTGCTGCTTAGAGGTTGTCATCTGTACTACACCATAAGGAGAGACCTGGCTGTTCCAGCAAGAACTGCAAGGCCAGCTTAGCACGTGACTGAATGTGATATTTGTTACTCTACATTTCTCAAATCAGGATGGAAAACAGAGTTAAAACAGACTGAAGCAAGGGACTACTCACAATGGCTTCCATGTTAAAAAAAAAAACAATAACAACAACAAAGCAACTTCATTCTGCCTAGAGTGTGAGGTAAAATGCATGTCTTTTGAGCACAGAAGCTGATTCTTTTTAGTAACTGACATGTAAGGAAATCTCACAAATTACTTCCAGAGGTAGATACAATTTTAATAAAAGGAGAATAAACCTGGACACCAGTGGGAAAACACTGGGCTACAGAATGTCTTCATTGCTTCTTTCAGTTTAATTGTGGTCAATTTCCTACAAATAAACACATACATCTGCTTTCTATGGTAAATAAAACTTCCAGTAGAAATCTACCTGGAATCGGGAAATCCCTGTGTATTGGACGAAGAGGTAAGAAATTGCCTCTGACCAGTTTTAGGAAGAGCTGTGAAAGGTATTAATCACAAGGCAAAGGAATAGCTTACCCTGTCTTGATGGTGAGAGCTCACAGGGGAAAAAAATCCTTGAAGGATACAATGTCTGAGTAGAGATATCTCTCTCCTACCTACAAGCCCTTAAATGAGGTTTAGGAGTGATGGATCTTGGGATCTACTGCTTTCACCTGTGCTTCCAGAGCTGGTTTGAAGACTTCTGGCCCAGAGAAGATGTTAAATGAATGGGAGTTGTTTTACTTTCTTCATACTGCACTCAGAATAATGAGTATAAATGAAGGTGAGAAGAAATGTGAGAAGTAAAAGCACTGTTTACCCTATCAATTTTGTTGGGGGTATTGGGAGCTCTGTTAATTTCAGATGTAAACTTCACCATAACACTAATCAGCTGACTTAGAACATTCTAAATATTCTACTTCAACAAGTAACTACAGAATAAGTTAACTTTAGTTTTCATGGCTGACTGCTTTTGAGTATGAATGTTAAGTTTAACTTGGTAAAACTCTATTTTTATAATCTCTTTTTAGTCAGGAATAGGCGTCTTCTAAGGGTTCATACGCAAGAACTGTAAATGCATAATAAGCAGCGCCCTATTCTCATATTACTTCAGCTTCTGGGAGCAGCTCATTTCAGGCTTTGATGTCTTCCCTTCTGCAGTGGAGTAAGTCTATTTCTAACAAGTTCCTTGTACTTGATGATTTTATCTTGGATAACTATAAACGTACCACGTGCTTCACAGAGGTGTCTGACATCTTCTGCAACCTTTATATATGATGCTTCTCTTTCTTAGCCAGTTTCAGTCATTGTTATATCCCAAAGCTGAATGTGGCAATGGTGTGACTTTTTCTTGCTGCTGCCAATTAATCTGCCATCTGTTTTTTGCCTTCAGGTATTGTGTTTCCCAATGAGGTTACTATATGTATCTTGACACATAAGGTTGTTTACAGATTGCTGGTCATTACCTGCAGAAACTCAATGCCTACTCTCTTTTTAGATCTCATTCAAAACTAATTTATTTCTCTCTGATTATAAAGATTGCAGATAATTTTTTTCAGCTTCTGTTTCGTAAACATATAACTGTGCCATAATTTAGATGTATTTTCCTTTTTTCCTTTTTTTTTTTTTTTAAGAGCCATTTAATGCATTGCTTGCAATAAAGGGAAAAAAAAGAATCCTAAAATTCCCTTTATAAATCTTGTACACAGCAACAGTTCTCCAGCTTTTCAATCAAATATTTTGAGATGTCTATACCCAAGGCTACTGTACAGAAGTACAATGAGATGCCAACTTATAAGTCAATAAGTCAATATTCATGCACTTGGCACAGCGCTTGCAAAGTAGGGAAGGATACAGTGTAACAATTAAAAAGGTATAAAATTTGAAAAAATAAATCAAACCTAATGAATTTGTTTGTTTGTTTATACAAATGCCAGAATCAATCTATTGTAAGAGAGATTTCCTGCTACACAAGAAAAACACAACTTTAATCTTTTAATTAAACAAAGTCAACAGCAAACTTTTCAAGAGGTAGTTAATAGAAGTTTACAAGCTACTGAGGAGGGCGGCAGGAGGTGAGTTAAGTGAAAAATAAAAAAAAAGGAACTTCAGATCTCATGCCTCTGCATGGAAAAGAGGGAAAGACAACAAAGCTATTAAATCAGTATTTTCTCGTATGCAGAACGTATTAAGTACAAAAACATTGACACCTACTCCATTTGTCTTCCTTCTTGTTAATCCACTAGCATTCAGAACATGAACACAAGCATATAATACTAAGCTTAAGATCACTGACAAATAAGTTAACTAACCTAAGACAATAATATTTTTCACAGGAAGGTGTGGTGGAAGCCCCATCCTTGGAGAGACACTCAAGGTCAGGCTGGATGGGGCTCTGAGCAATGTGATCTAGTTGTAGGTGTCTCTGCTCATTGCAGGAGAGTTGAACTAGATGGCCTTTAAGAGTCACTTCCAACTCAAATGATTATATGATTATACGATTCTAAGAGAACACAAAGATATATTTAAACATCAGTTTCAAATGTATAGCCATTTTTTGAACGTAATATTGTTTTCATATTGAAAATGTGCAAGGAAGAAGGGAAAGATGATTTCTCAAGCTGCCTGATCAAACCAAACTTTTTTAAAGACAAACTTAAAATATACAGACAGAGGGAGCCCATGCTTTAAGAACAGAATCTCTCTGCAAAGCAGTGCATCTGTTTGGTAGATCTTAAACAATATATGAAAACAAACAACACCAAAAAAAAACAAAAAACAAAAAAAACCCTCCACAAAACACAGGGATAATAGACAGCTTTTATATATTAGCTGCAAGAAATGTAGCTTGTGTTAGAAATACAATTTCTGAAAAGAAATCTCATGCCCATTCAAAACTATTCTAGTCATTTTCTGGACAGTATTGTGACTTCAGACTTGTGGATTTTTTAGCCTGACTTCTTCATTTTCATCCTGGCTACTTGGCAGTATTTTAAATATTCCTTAAGCTACCATCTTTCACAGTTTGGAGTTAATTATGTAATGCTTTATGTGCCTCCACTTAGTGTTATCACTCTGAACTAAACTTTCCATGCATTCTGTTTCTTGATGACGTATAAATTCATCGCATCAGTAATTATTAATTTATCTTCAGCTGGTAATCGTCTCTTTGGTCTCATTCTTGGGAGTCACAATGTGATTTCATTACCACTCTCTACAAATGGTCCCCATCACCAATTTGTTTTATCAGCAGAAGACATCTGATTCCAGAGTGTGAACAAGACAATACCTTACCTTTGTTTTTAATATGAAATAATGAATTTTAAAATGTTATTATTAACATTGTTTCACTTACAAAATAAGGTGTTGTATTCCTTTTATACCAGGCATATATATAAAATTTAAGTATCTTGATCAAAATTAATTGTAACGTTGAAATGCATACAAGACATTCGGTGATAGGAAGCTGCAGTAAACACCAATTCTAATGGTATTACGATAGCATACTGGTTGTTTGAAGGCAATTTATATAAAGAACATAGGTATTTTCTGTGCTTATGAATACTGCATTTGTTTTAACCAAAAAAAAAAAAAAAAAGCCAAAACACTTATTTTTGTAGTTATTAAGTTATATGTATTACGTAATTAAATTATACCTGTAAACAAATACATTCTTGAATTCTGAAGACTATATTATATAGATTATTTGGTGATGTTAAACCTTAGCTTCCACATTTAGAATATGAGTAAATGGCAGAAATGCTACTGTGAGGAATACATGCAGTATTTGATCTTTTAATTTATTTTCTTTATTAAAAAAAAAAAAATTACAAATCACGATATAAATATTTTTTATAAAGTCAAAATATCCATGTTTCAATACACTATTAAGATAAATTTTGGAAGGAATGTTTTTAAAATAAGTAGAATAAAAATAAATTATTTTTAATCAAAAAGTGAACACTTTTTAAATATTATTTCACCTTTTTTTTTTTTTTTTAACTATAAAAATAATAGGAGTAATAAAGGCCATATTATTCAGCTAAAGCAAACTCATACTGCTCTTATATAGTTACTTTAGCATAATATTCTCTCACAGTATTTCCAAGGGAAAGAGAATAATTTTTATCCAAATCTGTAATGATCCTTTTGTCTCGGACAACACTCAACATAATAGTTTTAGTGGTGTAATATTTCTAGGGTGGAAATCCAATAATAGAGAAACCAAGCTAGGCAGTTATGAAAGCTGTCTATCTGGAGACTTGCTATTAAACAGTGCTTGAGCTTTCTGTTTACTTTGGAGGTATTTATATTTATGGCTATACATTTGTGGCTTGCTCTTGCTAAATATTTCTCAAATGCAGTTTCTATAATAGACAACACAAATCATCTTAGCTTCAGTGGTATTCTTTTCCTAAGAAAGAAACAGGAGAGGCAATGAAGGGCTTCTGTTGCTGCTCTTTGTTTCCACATCTTATTCTTCAGTGTCTTGTTGCTTTATAAATAATGCATTTATGTTAGTTTTTATAAAGGTATATGTACTGTCTCCATAATTACAGTATCTGAACGTGAATGCTTTTGTGCTCATAGATTCCTTTGAGATGGAAAATAAACATAATCCTTCTCCAGTGCTGTGGGGCCTAGTGGTGGGAGTCTACTATTTTGTTACAAGCAGACATACAGTTAACCTCAAAACTATCCTGTCCAGCTTTCTGTATTGTAAAAAAGCAAATAAATTAAAGAACTTGTTAAAGTGCCTTCCATACCATGTAAAAATCTATGTTTATGCAGTAATGTAGGCAACAAGCAGGGCAGCCAAGCAACATAATTCTTGAAGAAGACAACATTGCCATTGCAGTCATTCATAAAAGTATAGCTATAACAAGGTAGATCAGCTGACAGAGATCACCAGGGATGGGTGGCAGGCCAGGGAAATAATTTCAGACCTCCCTAACAAAGTCTGACATTGAGCCATTCTTTCTCTTCCTATCTCTTTTAGGCTGCCAATAGCTATGTATACAGAGCGCTTGTAGAATTCAAGTTTCTTAAGATTTTACTTAAGACACTCAACACTACTGTATTTTTAGTAAGATTCAAATAATAGAAATATCTGCACATAAAAATCATCCAAGGCTTGGAACAGTCTTGTTCAAAAATGCAGTCTTAAAATTCATCAGTCTCCTTTTGCCTCTGAGACTACCAAATTATAACCATAGACTACAAACTTACTTATCCAAATGAGAGATAATCACTAAGACACCTCTAACCCTTAATTTGTTACTATTATAACTTCCTGTTTGCAAGCACAAACTTCAAGGCAAATGACCCTATCGGAAAGCTCTTATTTCAGATGAGTAAAATAAGATAAAAGTGGGTTACAACTACAGAGAGCTTAGAAGACAACACAAAATTATATGTTGTATCACATTTCACTGCTGCCCACCACTGAATACCAGCAAAGAATTGAAAAAGAATTCCAGAGCTGATCTTTGATAAAAATTATCTTCACTTTGAAATTCCAAGACCTGCAGTTTTCTGCAGATGCCCAACGGCTGTTCAGTTCCATAAACAAATGGCTAAAAAATGGAAGTCAAGAAGCTCAGAAAATTTTCTGGCCCAGGAGTCAAGATGCTTCAATCTAAATTTAAACAAAGAATTTAGTGTACCCAAACACTCAGGAAGATAAGTTCCTCATTTTTCCCCAAGAGTACCCTCCGTAACAGCTTTCAACATAGAGTGATACCTCGTAAGGACAAGATCTAACTCCCTCTGCCTGGCCACATCCAGGAAAGAAGAGAAAGAAGTCTGATATCCACTCTCAAACTTAGCTGAACCCAAATTTACAACATTGTTCTCTAAATATTAAAATAATATGGTAAAACATGAACTCTGCAAAGTTTTTTTTTTCTCTTTTATATTGATACGATGAAAAATTTAAATGGCACACTTTATCTATTTAGAGAAATTATCCCCTTAAAATAAAAAAGTATTACTAAATAGCTGATTGTTTTTACTCTCTGAAGTCTCAATAAATTAATCTTAGATCAAGTATGCCTTCTGTAAACAGTTGATAATATTATGATCAAATTAAAACAACTTATCTCAGAAACACCTGAGCACAAGTGGCAGGGAAAATAAGCATTGATCATAATTGTAAAAATGAAAAATCCTCTGAGGTTCCTTCTACCTTCTAGGTATAAAGCTAGTTCATTGCAAATCAATTGAGGGTCAGAGGAGGGCAGGTAGGAGGTCTACTCGAAAACTAGAGTGTGCTCTGGTATCTCGCATTGAAATTAATTACTTTGATGTTCCATATTAACATTAGGGTGAGTCCCCTGGGTTGACAGCACATTCCTCCATTATCACATCCTCCGATCTGGGAAAGATCCTGACTCTGCATGCTGACAGATTGGCATGGCACTCAAAAAGTGATTAAAATCCAGATCGGATCCAGTTTGGGACCAGTCTTCATATACTCCAGATAGGATTTCCAGCTGGGAGAGGATGATGGTGATTTTTTTTTTTCTGTTTTGTTTTGTTTGGTGGTTTTTGTTGTTGTGGTGGTGGTGGTTTTTTTTCTTTTTTCTTTTCTGGCTTAGGGCTGTAAATTGGAGCAAGGGGAGGGGAGCGCTGATGCCTTCAGCTAGTGTGCTGCTGCTCACCTTTCTGCTACTCCCAGGGAGCTGACTGGGGTTGCCTGGCCTCCCAGGTCAAGACAAAAGGCCAATGCCATCATGTAGGTGGAGAGCAGCCCAGTGGGATTTTTGGGAATAGGCCAGCAGTAGTGGAAGAACTGCATGTGTTTATTTACCTTAAGCTTTTGATTCTCAAAGTGATGAGCATCAAGGGAATACTATGCAAATAATCAAAAGTATTTTCATGTAAAAGTGCTTAATGAGAAAGTTCAATCTTTGTTCTCCATCAGAAAGCTCAGCTTCCCATTATGCTAAGAAATTAATCTGTCATCCTTAAAATATTTACTTATGTACCTCTATAATAACCTTAAATAATTAAATATCTTATTTTTATTATAATTATTTTAATTCAGTTACATTCTTAACAAGTTCTTATTCCATTTTAATAATGATATAAGTGGAAATGTAAACTCTACTTATTAGAAACTGCATGGGCTCAGGTGTAAATTTTTAAATTCAATATATTATTTTAAACCAGTATGTGTTACAGCCTATGGGCTCAAGCTTTGCATTGAGCCTGCCTGCAGAATATTGGGAAGAACTTGTGCAAAAGACCCCTCTCAAATGGCGGAAGCTTTCTTCCTGCTTTTCTGCTGACAGGCCAGATATCTTTTCTAGACTACATTACTTCTTCTTTTCTTCAGGAGTTACACCTAGCTTATGATTTTATGATCTTATGACTGTTTCAAACTTCTGCACATTTTGTGATATAAAAACAGCATACAAGTACATAGGTTAGCCACCAAACCTTATATTTCTTCCCAAATCTCTGCTAGAGATAACAGGATCCTTGAGGGTTAATGGCAGGTAAATCACCGAAAATTGACTCTGTACTGTCCACGTGTGGAATCGGACTTCAAACAAGATGTCCTCTGTACATCACTCCCTGTTTTTTACTCTTAACTCTAGAGCAAATGTCATTTTTTTCCTCTCATCTTCTATAACAATGTGCTAAGATCTTATCCTGCTGCCACTCATCACCTAGAGGATTTGAGCTAGATTAAAGGAAACTGAGAAGGCATAGTCCTGAAAGAAAGGCTTGTTCTGCATTCTGATCCAAAATGGTAAAGATCCTTTATACACTACAATGGCTTGGCAACCAAAGCATACCTGCCAACTGGAAACCTCAAGTAATAAGAACTTTAGATACTCCAGGCTCCAAACTTCCATTTTAGCTAACTTTACTTTTCTGTTTATTGGTTATTCATAACTATATGTGCACAAAGAAATATATCTGGGAGGTGTGATTCCAAATATACTTTTCATTTCATTACCTCACAGTCCTTCATGTTTCTCTTGTATTTTATTTTTTTGTTCGGTCTTGTTAGTGGCTGACATTCAGTTTGCTCCTTACACAGTGATATCAGTGGAGTCTTGCTCACCAACTTTTGTGCAGATTAAACAGAAGGAGGATTTAAATCTCATTTAAGTGTCAATTAAATGCTGAAACAGTGGGCAGCCACCATACACAGCAAGGTGCCACTTGGAAAGGCTAGTCAGAAGCTCAGCTGTGAGAGCAGAAATACTGAAGGAAAAAGCCAAGGCAAACATGGGATCCCCACGGCTTAAAAAGCTGCAGCTGCAGAGGGAAGCAGCAGGCCACAGGCAGGTGGTGGGAGGTGTCTGCAGCGTGGACCTGGGAGAAAACCAAACAGCACATTTTCCTTTGGCCAAGATAGTTTTGCAAAAGGCAAATCTAGGAACCTTAACATGTAAGCTGCCCCTCTCTGCTTATTCCTAACATACTTGGAGAAAGATGAGATGATTACATAAACAAACTTATTCCCATGAATCATGCAGTAAACAATTTTTCTTCCGGCAATCAACTGAAAAGGCTCCATGCACTGACTAATTGCTCAGGCTGGAAGGGCTGGTGCTTTATATTTTAGTGCCACTTACAGTAAGGTCCGTGGAGCAGCAGTGAAATTTATTACTTCACTTTTTGTTTTTGGAGAGTTGACAAAATGCCTCTGAGGGTCTTTTTAATAGAATAGGTTGGATTTTATCCTAAAATATTTCAAAATCGAAATATATTGAAAATATCTGATTGTTGCAGTGATTTTCAGTATTGTTAACGAACTGAGAAATTAGAACAATACCTTTAAATGTATATTTGCATTTAATTTTGCTCATATATTTATAATGATGTAATTTATAAAGAGTTTCTCATATAGTCGCATAATTTTTATGCACATTTCATTTAAGTCCTGGAATATTTTCTGAATCCACCAGCAACTAATGTCTGCCAGACCTAATGTACCATTGTTGTGAGAATGTGAGAGTTGACTTACATCAAATTCCGCTTACCGTCCGAAGTCCTCATTCACTCACTTTAACAGATAATTTTGGGAAGCTGATATGTTCTGCTCTTTACTTGCTTCTTTCTATTTTAAGTTGTCTAACTAACTAACTAACTCCAAAAGTAAATCCTGCCCGATGAGCCTAAAATTAGTTCTTTGTGAATGTGATCATATACCCAGTTTGAGGAGTGAGTCCATTTGCCAAATACCTTGCTGATATACTGTGGGGAGTTTGTTAACAAGGTAGAAATTGTTTTTGAGCTGACCAGAGAATTATTCTCCACAATAGGTGCAGGTAGTTTGTTAATTTCCCTGAACTATTCTGGTCTGGAGATCTATCTGTCCAAAGCTGATTCATGTTTTTCTGTGATGTTATCAGATGTTCATTATTTGAATTAATTGAGCTTTTCAATTCTTTACCTTTCATGAAATTATGTGCACACACTATTACCTTGAAAGGTTCATTAGGAATTAAGTTTTCATTACCCTTAGAAGTATTTACATATAAAGAAAGAAGATGAGAAAATGTAGGGAATGAATGAAAAAATGATGATAAAATGTAGATTCAGGATACTGAATCTACTCTGGTGTCCTTTGTATATGTATTTAGATTTTGATGCCAAAAATAGTGAAAAATGAGTGTGCTAGCTTGCAAATCCTTTCTTTTTTCAACAGCAACAACAACAAAGTAAATGAAAACCTATCTTTTTCTTCCAAAAAAACCCCAACAAAACCAAACAACATTAAAGTGTTTGTTACAGAGACTATATTTCCACCATATTTTTTTTTCTATAACTCCTTTGGTAAACCTGGTGGTGACTGGTTTATTCATATATCCTTACTGCTGCAGTGAAGTGGTTTTGATGCGTAATATCATAAGTTATTCATGTTGTCACAGAGTCTTTCCATAGGAGCAAAGGTGTGTTTGAAAAGCTTGCATGCAATCAGTTATTCCTACATATTTTCACAGAAATCTTCAGACCTAAATCAAAACTGCTTTCGTCTTTTAGAAGGAATGTCCACTAACAGACTTCCCAGTTCTTTATTTATCCCTCCAAGAGCTAGTACTTCCAAGCAGATCAGCATGAGATAAAGGTTAAATAAATTTCGGTGAGGCGAAGTCACAAGCACAATGTCAAGACCGGCTCAAATGAAATACAACAGCACCAGTAACTTGTCTCTCTTATTCAGCCCCAAGTTCCTGTTCTTTTTCTGTTATTCTGTCGAAAGCCTTAACCACTTATCCCTCTAGCAGTTGACTATAACCATATTTTTCCTTCTCTTTTCTGAAGGGCAAGGAGTGCTAAGTCGAAAGGCAAGTAAAAATACTACAGACCTCCTGCAGAGCATGCTTAGCTACCACTTCTTGGTATGGTACAGGTCAAGTACCTCTGCTCATCTCACACATAGCAAGCCACAGAGAAAGTACACAAACTCACAGGGAAGCCCTGAAGCAACATGTTATTCCCCCATGGAAGGATAATTCTTTTCAATGTATCTTTGCTTAGCATAAAGGTTTTGTGGTAAATATTTAGGCCTTTCCAAAATATTAAGGCAGACTAGTTCTCAACTTTTTTCAGGGAGTCCTAAGCTTATGCCATTCACTCTTCGAGCTGTTTCAGTGTAAAGCAGTCCTGAAATGGAAATTTTAGGTGGCAAAGTGGAGGGTACAGTACAAGAAATGCTCCTTTCTTTAGCAAGACATGGCTTGTGTGCAGTGATGTGTAAATACAAGCGTGCTAAGACAACTAGGCTTATATAACCAGATTTGAGTTTAAGTACCATGCCAGATATTCATCTATATTTTAAATAATTTAAATTTTTATTTTGTTATTGGAAAAGGGATGCAGAGATAGATATGTAGGAAAATAAATAAAAAAATATAAATCCAGAATGAATTCAAAGTTTCAGGATACATATTCATAGTTCAATTAACTTGTTTATTTAAAGTATATATATTACTTTATGGTGTAGGCATCCTCCAAATTGCTGTGACAGTATTCATAGAAAAACATAACCTAAAGTTTAAAGGTCGAAATACATATTAAAAAAAACATATTCCATGTTTATTCATAACTCTGAGACTATTTCTATAAAATAATGATGTACTTTTTTTTTACTATATCACTATACTTATTATTCATATCAAAATAATTTAAGTTAGAAAAAAAGTATTCACAATTTTGATGCACTTCATATAAAGAAGATCAGAATTATTTTCCCAAAGTATGTACAGACTGGAAAAAGATTCACAAATTTCTTATAAATTTTGTGCAAACAGTCTTGAACAATAGTTCATACTTCTGGCTTTGAAAACATTACAATTAGATTTCAAAGAAATTAATATATGTACGTTAATCTGGCTCAATTTCATCTTGTTTATGCATTCCAAGTGCAAGAATAAAATTAAAAATTAGTAAGAGCGGGAGACTGTGCGTTAAATTTATTCCAGTACAACTCAGTCCATGCAGTAATTGCATTTGTGTAATTACCTGTTCACTCTGATATAAACACTAGGCTATTTCAGACTACTTTTCCATGACCTCCAAGCACTGATCTCAGTCCCTCTGTGTGCTCCATGCATCCTCAGAAAGTGATGAGCTGTCCTGTTCTTACACATTCATTCAGGGGTTACCTTGGCAACCACTTGATAAGATGGTGCCATAATGTCTGTCCAGCTTCTTTCGCTATAGCATGAGTTTATAGACTAGACGATTTCAAAAGATGGTTTTCCCCCCTAGGGCCTGTAGAATCAGTATAGATTTCTTCCTATCTTAATGGCAGATGAGCTACTTTCCCTGCCAATAATCCAGTGTTTTTTATGGTGCTACTTTATGATGCAAGCATGCGAAGACTCAGCTGCCCTGTGTTCTACCGAATGTATTGTATTTTACTAAATACTTATTTTAAACTAGGTTTCTCAAATTTCTGTGACCATGCTTTCTATGGGCATGTTTTTCTCTGTTCATCATTCTAAATTCTGCTTGCCCTTAATGTTTCACCATGTGAAAATTTCAACTGTATTTTAAAATAGGGGTGTAAAAGGTATTATATTATATTAACTTGGTATAATATAATTATGAAATAATAATTACATAGCTCTACATTACGTCGGTATAACATTGTGAAATAATAATTTCGTATTAATTTGGCGTACTGATGTACAGAAGACATTTCAAAAGTACTATTTTTTTACACAATTTCTGCAACTAGGCAGCTGAAGGGAGGACAGAGACTTATTGCTTATTGCTGCTGGTCGCTCTGTGAGCTCAAACACAAATATATGTAAGAAGGAGAAAGGTCATGGATTTTGGAACACCCAGAAACTTAATTGGACATGGTACTGTTAGTCACCAGATACTGCTTTTAGAGATTTTTCTTTCTGTGATTGCTGATGAAGGTCCAGGTCACACTGCAGCTGTAGCAGTACAGAAGTCCATTGTTGGACACAGGGGAGAAATTCACTGAAAAACTTCTCCCAGTGATGGTGTTTCTGTTTTTACATCATATTTATGGTTTCATATGCTTCAACACAAACAGAGGTTAAAACACAATGGTTTAAGAGCTAAGCCGCCCATCCAAAATCTGCCTGATCCACCAGGCACAGCCAGCAGCACTCACACACTGACCAAGACTAATTTTCAGTGCATACATCCAATGTCTGATTTGCTGAGACCTCACATAACTACTTATTCTCAGGGAAATTGGGATTATTCTGCTAAAGAAAACAGCAAAACAAAGCAAAACCCAGAAAAATAAAAGGTGTTTTTGTTTGTTTGTATTTGTTTTTGTTTTTGTTTCCCATAGATACTGAGATAAGTTATTTGTAGTGGCTATTTTCATGAACTTCTCACAGTAAATGTTCTGCCATATAGTTTCTATGGAAAATTATTTGATCACATTACTTAAAACTATTTCTTTTTTGTTAAAATTTCTTATGATCTGCATTAATTACTTTTTCTATTATATCTTCTCATTTTCATGTCTCACTTAAATCATTTTCTTTTCCTATCTGATAAAAAGGAAAAAAAAATGCAGTTGGTATGCTGTAAGCTGAGGACACGGTACCATTAAAAGCTCAGGTTGTTGTTTTTTGAGCTCCTAACCTTCTAACTTTGTATTAGCATACTTGATTTGTTCTCCATGTATCTTGATTCTTTTATAGTCCTTCCCACTCTAATACCAGCAATTCTCACCAGCACTGATGATTTTATTCCTAGATGTCTCCAACAGACAGCTGTATTCCTTATTTTACAGATTGATTTCTGATACAGGAAGAGAGTAATAGTCTGTTTTCCCATTCAGGTGTAAAACAAAACATACTGAACAAAATAATAGAATCTCTTTGTTCACAGGCACGTGTAACTTTGCATAGGGGAAGTCACGTGTAACTTCGGTCACAGAGCAGCTCAAATGGATATTATGTCACAAATGGCATAACTTTAATTAATACAACCCCATGTGGTAGTGATTTTAGCAAATCAGTAAAGTGTTTACTGCTCTAGTTTTTCTTTTTGGTAATTAATGTTTTTTTTCTTTTTACTAGTGACATGGATAAGCTAGTTTTTAGCTTTTTTTTAACAACAAATAAAACTTCAGCCACATATTTATTTTTTATTTTAATACCTCAGTAATCACTTGACAAGTTGTAAAGTGGGAGCTGAGAACTACTGAGGCTGCAAAATACTGTTGTAAAATTAGATGTGTAAGAAGTTACGTTATGTAGTTTGTAAAGCAATAAGGATGCTTGAGTACTTGAAATAGACTAGGTGAAGTTTCACCCACTCGTGAACATTAATGCAGAGACCTAAGGGAGTACATTCTTCTCTGTGTTGAAATAGAAACTAGCTAGTTTTGGAACAAGGACTAGGGAAACTCAAGCCTAGATTAAAGGCTTCTGTAGCCTGCACAACAGACACGTTAGAGCTTAAATGTTTTGACCTGAGGTGATACTCCAGACATTACAAAACTTTATGCCACATGCAGCATATCATGGCCTGTTTCTCTGCAGGTGCTGCACAGCTAGTACTGCTCAGGCTCAGTGTGCAGCAGGCTTTGCTCCACTGCACAGACATGTTCAGCCTTCTCTTTCTGAGATCTCCCAGGAAATCTAAAGTCAAAATAAGAATTGATTCCCAAAGTCAAGACTAGTGCTTTAAAAAAAAACAACAATAGCAACAACAACAATAATAAAGTGTTTTTGGACTATAGTTTTTCCTCCTTTCTCTAGGCATTAGTATCTTTAAGCTGTTTATTGTAAAACAGCTAGAGAAAATACGTCAGGCTCAATTTATCTAGCATTATATATGCAATTGGAATTCAAAGACGGAATCAATTTTAATTAAAATTAATATAATTGTTCAAGTAGATGGACTGGTAAACTTCTGAGGTCCTTTCCAACCATACTCTCCTATGATCCCATGAAATGGACAAAACTTGACAAATCTTATCGCCTTTGGGCTATAACAGATCAAACTGAAAACTAGATATGAAATGTTGAAGAAACTCTCTAAGAGGTTTGTTCTCAGGAAAAAAAAAGTTATTATTATCTACTGTGTGTAACAAGCACATAAATTTGTGTATCTTTGTAGAAAACCCTACATTCTTAGTGTACATACAGCCATAAATTTATTTTCCGACAAGAAGGACACTTAATGTTGTTAATTTCCTCTTGAAATATTTTACAGTAGTTGTTACCATAACAAAATGAAATACCCAGTCAAAACATTTTAATTTCCTTGTTGGGGTTTGAAAATTTATCTACGAAGGCCCACACAAACTACTGTTTTAATCGTGACAGTTTACTTCCATCACGTTGGAAATTTACCAGAGAGTATTTTAGTGAACTGTTGTTGACAAGATTGAATTGGAAAAGGAAATGAACTTTAGTTTGAAGAAGAAGATAAGAATATCTTGCTAAGAAATGGAAATGCTTTTTAAATTGCATTCATAGTTTAAGAAAGTAATAATGTAAAGAGAGACCTTATTAAAATAGGAATTATACTGAAATTTTGTTTTCTTCTAGCAAAGGCAAGAAGATATAGTAAGAAAAAACCTGGGGTTTGCTGTTAGCAAGCCTAGTGAGGTGTTCGCTGATCGGTGGCCACTTAATCCTCATTTGTATTTCTTGTACCTGAAACGTTTTCAGCACTTCTTCCCATGCAGAACTGACATGGTTTTTGTTGCGATAGAATTAATTTTCTTCATAGAGGCTCATAAATTGCTATTTTTTTTTTTATTTTTTTGAGGAAAACACTGTTGAATTTTTTATTGTTGCTAAGCAGTGCTTACACAGAGTCAAGGACTCTTCTGATCCTCGTGCTGCCCTACCAGTGAGGAGCTGAGAGGGTACAAGGAGCTGAGAGGGGGCACAGCCAGGGCCGCTGACCCAGACTGAACAAAGGCATGTCTCATACCATAAGGTGTCATGCTCAGCAATAGAAGCTAGGGTAAAAGAGGAATGGGGAGACATTTGGAGAGACGGTGTTTGTCTTCCCAAGAAACCATTATGCATAATTGGCCTTGCCTTGCTGGGAGCGGCTGACCACCTGCCTGGGGACGGGAAGTAGATGAATGGATGCATTGTTCTGCTTTCCTCATGTGCACAGTTTTTGCTCTACCTTGTAAACTGCCTTTATCTCAACCCATTGGTTCTCATACTTTCACCTTTCTGATTCTGTCCCCCATCCCATCTGGTGCGAGTGAGTGAGTGGCTGTGTGGTGCTGAGCTGCTGCTGGGGTTAAAACAGAATGAGAACTCAGAGTTCCTTCCTTAATAGAGTTTGACTGAGCAAACTTGTATGCTATTACATATGGAAAAAGAGATTTTAGAAGGCAGAATAAGACCTTTGGAAAGATCATTGCTTATCCACCAAACTGACAGTTAAAATTTGAGAGGGGAAGAATGACTCTCCATGGTTCACTGTATTTACTCCAGAGTTCTCATATAATCAAAATTATTTTTCACCTTTTTTGTAAAGACACAGATTTATTCTGCATAATTTCCAAGACAGCTTTCTTCCTTGACTAAGCAGGGCAGAGTTTAGAGAGATTCTCCTTGCTCATGGAAGAAAATTGTAACATTCTGAAATTTCCAAACTGCTTTTAGTATAATTTAAATTGTCTTTCCTCACTCATGTTATTTTCAACAATCCTAGAGAATCTATAGTGTATTTGTAAATCTCTTGGTCACAAAGCTCTCAATCTGGCCAAAAACTCAATTAAATAGATGAAAATTGAGATGCTTCATCACCCCATCTGTGCCACTAAGGTGGTAGAAAATCAAGGATTCTTCAGATTTCTGTGAAGTCAGAACTGGCAAAACACTGTCATATAAAATACATATAAAATACATTCAGTTTGCTAAACTGCAAATTCTAAAATAACCTTCTCAATCATTTATTTGCTTTTACTTTTTATCCTTCCATGTTGAAGTTCATCTAGTTAAATAAAGCTCTAGCTAAGTCAAATGCATTGCTACTGATGCTGTTATGGCTATACAGATGATTAAGGAGGAATTTAGATTTATCTTCTCTACACTTATCTTTCTATATGGGATTTTCCAAAATTTGCATGCAGATGCAAAATTATGGAAAGGGAAGGCAGAGGCTGTATGCATAAAATTTGTCTCTTCAGGCCTGAGGAGTAGGAGATTGTTAACTAATCAGTATCTGGTACTAGAGTTCTCATATCCTTCAGTGAACTAATACATTTCAATTTGTGAAGGGGTGAAAGTCAGCAACACACTCTCAATATGACAGAAGTTAAAATTTCAAGGATGGGTCATGAGACAGCTAAGAACATATGATCCAAGAGTAACTTTTAGCATCATGCTACCAAAAAGAGTATCAATACAATATAGTAAAACAAAAATTGTATTTGGTATATGAAAACAGAATGATTTCAAATAAATTGATGTAAATTAAATCTAAGACTCGGATGATATTGCTTACTTAAACATTAGGAAACCAGTGCCCTTAGATGAAATTAAATAATAGCATCACGAGGTTACAGCAGATTTTCCTTTGCTACTCTATGTCAATATAAGTGGGGAAAAAAAAAAAAACAACCCTAAGTGTTATGGTTTTTTCTATCCTGTATATATTTTCAATGTCCATAATTTCTAGTAAAAGCTATACAAATAGCAAGGTACAGCTACCTGGTAGTTGGTCCACTTGTGGTTATTACTTAGAATCAAGTACATCCCCCTCTGTTCTGTCCTTGCCCTTTCGCTTCATCTAGCATCTTTATTTACCTCTTATGCTTTTTATTTTTCAAGCTTTAGCAAAAAGTTATGGAGTGTATTCTATTGTTGTACTTTTGTCAAGCAGTACCCAGTATTTTAGCCTTTCAGAGGTGACTTTTTGATGAAAGGGAAACTAGTGACATAGAGCTCTATTCAGCTTGTTTATTCATAGAGTGTATGCCCTTGAGTGGCTTCACAGCAGGTCACAAAGACAAAGGAAATCCCCTTCCCTCAGAAATCTCAGCTCAAACTTCAAGAAACTGCACAGCTCTGAAAATAAACCCTAATTAAAACTTCATGGAAGGGAGCAATTGCTTCCTCCTTGTGCCACAGTGCACACCAAGAAACCACATCACTCACATTTCTTTAGCCATCGTACACAGCTCACATTTTTTTTCCCTCACAACAGAGCCTTACTTTACAGTGTCAACAGACCTCAACTAAATAACATTGCAATTGAACATTGCATTGAATGAAAATTCAGAAAGAGCCATAATCAGAATCCTGGTACTCAATCTCATCACTGATATGCAACGAGATACTCAACAGTTTGACTAAAGAACTGAAATCTTATTTTACTAAGGATGTACATGAGAACTTTTTCTACTGCTTTGAAGTAGCCCTAGTCTTGTGCTATTATTGGCAATTACATGGCGACTTCCAGACCTCTCAGCCTTTGCTATAAGACTGTATTTACTTCCTTCACTCAGAAATACTTTGTAGACGATAAAACTTTCCATATTAACATACAAACATACACAAAAAATTTCCTTCTCCATTTACTCTAATGCTTTCCTTAATCTCTTAATATTTCTCCACCTAAATACTTTTGCCAATGTAAAGGATTCTCTACGCACCCATAACGGCAAAATGTTTAGTCAGGCTGTAGTTTTTCATCTTATCACAAATTCCACATTTCATATGGCCTCTTTTTTCACTCCTTTTCGAGTACTGGAGGGAGAAGATAAAGCAACCCAGGCAAGCTCATGGCAAGCTCACCAGTTCCATTCGTTGTGCTATAAAAGGTGATATCAAGTGCATGGATGTACAATCATTGCAACCCACTAAGTCTGACTCAGTCACACCCACTTTGGCAATGCCATGCTCAACTACAATGATTTAATGATAAGAAGAAAGATTAGGAAAAATAGGGATTCTTACTACCCCTTACTTCTTCCTCACGTATGTTATGTCATCTCTACTAACTTCAGAATAGGAGCAATGTTATTTATGGAAAGAAAAAAAATGAACAAAAATTCCCAAACCAGAACACCTCTCCTGTCTTCTGTTAAATGAAAATATGATCTTCTAAACTGGCTAAAATCTCTTCATGGCTGAAGAATTACTTATTCATCTAACTGTCCTGAAAACGTAGGCCTTCTCTCTAGCCCACTGAGTCAGTAAAACAAATTAGATTGAGTTCAATGGATTCTGGATTTTTTTCTGAGAGCACACAATTCATCTCACTTCTCTTATTAGATTTCCAGGTTGCTATACTATTCCTGAAAATTCCCATCTGTAAATAAAGAACACTAACCTTTAACACACTGCAAAACAATTAATTTAGAAACTACTTAGGGTTTTTTAATTCAATTTTTTTTTGTATACAAGATTTTTTGTACTGAATTGATTGTTTTCTTTCACACAATCACTGAATGTTCAAAACTGCAAGACTTTAACTTATTTCCTGTGAGCACCATTGCGTGCAAGACAATGTTAATGAATTGTTTAGGGTTTAGGTCATAGACCTAAGCTCTTTGAGGAGGTAGGTTACTTCACCACACAATTATTTTAAGGAGATAATTGGACATTATATAATGATTTATTGCTAAGACATTATTTTTAAGAAAGTGAAGCATTTAAGACATCTATTTTATTCTCAGCAAAAATAATCTCTTTTTGAGCTTTTATGAGATTATTTAATGGTATAGTAGAACTGCAGCCATTCTCTGTTGGCTATTTCCCTGAAATAGAAAAATCTTTCTTCTGCCTCCTGAAAGTGAAACAGCCAAGATGCACTTCACCATCTGTCTATTTGTCATCACTTAAATGATCTCATTATCATCCTGACAAACATCTGAGAATATATGGGCTGTCTTTCTGCACAGCACTCATGCAGAGCTGGGGGCACTGCTGAGAGACATTAGAAAGCATGCCTGAGCCTCACAGCCAGTTTGGTCCCACCCAAAAGTCCTGCCAAACCTGCCACATTCTACATCAATATTTGTCTGTGCTTTTTTGAATTAGATGGTATACATTCAAACTAAGAAGAAGGGATTTTTTTTATTTGTTTGT
The DNA here is from genome assembly GCA_016647715.1 of Pavo muticus. Taxonomy (NCBI): domain Eukaryota; kingdom Metazoa; phylum Chordata; class Aves; order Galliformes; family Phasianidae; genus Pavo; species Pavo muticus. The sequence goes on from JACDJE010000607.1 coordinate 212,030, forward strand.
TTATTTTTTTATTAGAAAGGTAGGAAGCAGCACATAAGAGAGATACTTCAGGGTGCCCCATGATCAGCAAATAGGAGAAAATAAGACAATCAGAAGTGCCAGAAGTGTAAGGAAGCAACAAGTTTCAAGCTAACAGTGTTGTTCGCAGGGATAAAAAGAATGTAAATTGATAAAAATCAAATACAAATCTAGGTTCTCAGTGTTTACCTAAAATCTAGAAACTCTGTAAGTCAAACAGTTGAAGATAAGCCAGGGTCCCACATATGTTGCACCATAGCAGCCATAAAGTACAGTGCTCAAGTCCAGAAACTGATCGTATCTCCTCATGGCACACATGTTATAGAAAGAACTCTTACTGTAGAAGACCAATTTTTCTTTTCTTTTCTTTTCTTTTCTTTTCTTTTCTTTTCTTTTCTTTTCTTTTCTTTTCTTTTCTTTTCTTTTCTTTTCTTTTCTTTTCTTTTCTTTTCTTTTCTCTTCTCTTCTCTTCTCTTCTCTTCTCTTCTCTTCTCTTCTCTTCTCTTCTCTTCTCTTCTCTTCTCTTCTCTTCTCTTCTCTTCTCTTCTCTTCTCTTCTCTTCTCTTCTCTTCTCTTCTTTTCTTTTCTTTTCTTTCCTTTCCTTTCCTTTCCTTTTCTCTTCTTTTCTTTTTCAAAAAAAAAAGATTTCTTTTTTATACTGTTTCTACAGAAGGCCTCAGACCTTATGTGTACCCATTTCCAATGACTGACATTCATTTTCGCCTTTACTTGACATCCATCTGGATCTCAAGGAGTTGCATCTTTGATGTACACATACAATCACTTAACTAAGAGGAGCCTACAGCATCTTGCTAACTACAAATCAAGCTACATTCCAGATGATCTTACATAAGCAGCTCTACACACCTACATCTTTTCTCAAACTGTGTCAGTGACTGATCTTACCTTTGTGGATAAGCTCTTCCTTGTTCAAACAAGAATATATATATATATATGTATATATATTCAGAAAGAGATAACACTGAAATTGTATTTTTATATGGTTTGTATATGAAACATATGTACACTGTTGATTCTAGAACTGCATTATATGATTAAATTTTATAGGACTCCATAGGCCATTTTTTCTAAGCCTAGCTTTTGAAAAAAAAAAGAGTTTCTCCAGTAGTATTATGTATAGTCTAATAAATAGCAAAAGTAGGAGAACACAGCTGATTTCCCCTGGCTGATCTCCATCTGTTCATAGTGTAAAACAAGTGGATATGTAGTTCAATTAATGTGAAGATACTGTCTGAATCAGCTTAGTGTCAAGTCTTCAAATGAAGAAAAAGTTGTTAAAAAGATGTAACACTTTTCCACAGGGAGTCTGATTGAGAGTTTTCTTAAAATGATGTAACATTTCATAAAACAGATACATAGGAACATTAAAGGGAAAAAACTATTGCATTTGATTGCACAGAGGAGAAGAAAGCAGCTTTATCTTGCCATTTTAAAGTCTGAAATATGTAAATCCTGACAAATCTTTCTCCTACAAGTATCAATATACAGATTTAGTTCCCATAGAAGGCTTAGCCTTTGCCACTTTGCAAAACATTAATTGTTTTGCTTGCCATCTGTACCAGAAGCTTAGAAGTAAACTGTGAAATAAATGTGTTTTTTGTAAATTTCAAGCATCCTAAAAATTTCTCTTGCAGTGACATTGATGATTTTTGATCTAGAAGTACTGGAAATCACTTCCCACATAAAAGGGTCTCTCAAAATAGCATTTTTATCTATATATTTTATCCAAAACAAAAGGTTAATTCTTTCATGGGGAGACATTAACTTTTAAGAAAAAAAAACAAAAAAAAACCACAAACCTTGCTGCTTGCAAGCATAACTAAAAGAATTAAAGAGATCAGTTTTCCTTCTTTCTTTCCTTTTTTTTTTTTTTTTTTTTTTTAAGGCACAAACAAAATCAACCAAAGATGTTAAGCTACTAGACATTCTAAAGCTTTTCCTATGTGATAAGAGGGACTGCCTCTGGAGTTACACTAAACACTATACTAACACATTTTTTCATTTCCCCATGACTAATAGCTATCCTGACCTGAATAGAAAAATGTAATCAACCCCTCCATTTCATACAACCTTTACCTTACAAATACTAGGATACCTGACACTAATATATCATCATATTAATAAATCACCATATTAATGTCAGGTATGCAAGTATTAGTGTTATAATATCACCCATCCATCTGTTCATAACTCGTTAATATCACCACCACCTCATTCCTATCCACCTTTCTGGCTATCAGAATAGAAAGATGAAGATGGCTGTGGACCTCACAATCACATATTTATTCATAACAATGACCAAAAACCTCATTAAAAAATAAATTTAAAAAGCATGCGCACACACACACACAACAACAACAATAAACAAACCAACCAACTGACCAACCAACAAAAAAAAACAGTAACACAACCACCATAACTCATTTGGTCTCCTTGAGCAGAAGGAAGAATCTCTGTTCTCCTTTTTATTCAAATCACCTTAGCATTTGCTACTTAATGCTTCAGAAATTGTAATATATTTACAGATTTTCTCGGGTTTCATTATTACCTGCAAGTGGCTTCAGAACCTCTGTATTTATTCCAGTCTGAAATGTTATTTTCTATATATTAGTCTTTAAAAATAGAGGTCTAGCCCGTTTTAAGACATGTCAAACATCATTTTGAGTAAGAAAAAATCTTACTATACCTTCTATTAATAAAACTACTCATATTGTCTACAGTGTTTGCCAAAATGCCAGGGGATTATGCCTTTTTGTAATTATGTATTGACAACTTATGTTCGGATTATAAATGGCTAAATCAAGGCATTTTGATTTTGCTTAAGGCATCTGCTACCACCAAAATTATTTCTCTCCTCTTTCCAAACATGCCATCTTTTCTTACAGAAAGACAGACATGCTTGCTCTCCAGTAGTATTCATTTTCCAATTTTCCTTCTTCCCTGAATGAAATAAGAAGCAGACTTTCATTTCTTCTCCTCCTTGGCTGGAGCAACAAAAGCATGTCTCCAGTTCCCATAGGTTTTAACAACCAATCTTTTATCTCTGTTGGTGACTCAGTTTTTTTAGATGGCTAATTTATCCTAAATTAAATATCTGTGTAGCAAAGGCAGCATCCACCAGTTTTATTTGACATATAATTTTAAAAAAGCCTATAAAAACATTCATCAACCAAATTTTGGTTTGAATCTTTTGAATTGCAGACAGTTTTGACATGTAAAAATCTCTAACAATTTAAAAGCAATGTGTCTTGGCCAACTGACTGATAGAGTGACTGAGTATAAAATCCTAGTGGTTGACAGCATTTTTCATCATTATAAAGAAAAATGCTTAAGTGTGTATCTGAGTGTTTCAGATGTGCATTTTGTACAGAATTTCAGCGAATCACAGGATTATTACGGATAATGGATTTTTAGCACACATTTTTCTCACTTGTACTAACAACATCTCTTCTTTGATTCTATTCTATAAAGAAAATGGAAAAGGAAACACTCTATTCTTCCTCCATGTAAATACAATTGTAAAGCAACACAAAAACTATCTCCAATGGGCTAAATTATCAAATTTTAAAGGTTTTCCATTTTTTGCTTAATCCGTAATTCAGAATGAATTCCAAAGGTTCAAAAAGACTCTTCTATTGCTGCTTGTTATTAGGGAAGAGCTTGTACAAAAAACCAAGTACTTTCTGTTCATTATTAAATAAAACTTTCTGCCAAACTGCATGTATGTCACAAAGATTGTCTTTCTTGAGGTCTTCTCAAGGTATAACAGACTGAGGAAGGTTGAAAAGTACTTGTTATTTATACTCAAACTTCAGCTGTATGGTTCTATTCAATTCTTGAAAAGTGACTTTTTTGGAAATCTAGGATAGACAGTGAAAAATGGAAAGGTATTCTCATACATTTTTTACAACTCTGTTCCATATTTGGTATGGGTCATAGAAAATCTTTCTGCACATTCGTATAGTACATATTTATGAGTGTGAAAGGCAGAAAAAGAGGTATAGCTGCCAAGTTCAGAAGTTCAGTGCATCCTACAATGGCATTTAAATCAAGTGCTTTGAATGGTTAAAGCAAAAGACCAGAATAGGAAGCACTGGTTTCTTCATTATCTTGGCAAAGTAAGTCCTACACAAAAGTGATTACATTTTGGGCATTTTCAAATGCGCATTCTACACTTCTAAATATATAATACATTGTATATGCATACCTTTTTTATGTGCTTGTCTAATGTGAGATAAAAGATATACATATAGGATATGCATATATTACATTTATATAAAAATACTGTATATGTAATTTTATTAATAACAAAGCAATTTTCCCTCTATGTTTATATCTTTATTTTCTAAAGACAGAATATTCTTTTCTAATTTTGTTTGCTTATTCTCTGCCTATTCCTGCCTTCACTTCAAATTCTAGATAGTCTTAATAGCATTTTTTAGTGTCTCTTCATCATACCAGAGCTAATTTGAAATCACAGCTCCAAATGACACTTTTCATCTGCCATCTGTAGTCTTCTATTTTCTGGGGCAAATTCCCAGTCTTACCATGTTCCTGAAAGCCATGTCATCGTAAGCTACAGATCTTCATTCAGATCAATGCACAAATGTGTCAACAAGTGCAAGAGTTACTTTTCCTACTGGTCAAGTTCTTGATATCCCAATTGTTATTCTCCAGGATGAATTTAGTTGTTCTGATCTCTCCGCTACCTGATTATATTTATCCTGGGTAGCAATAAATTTCCTCAAATGGTACTGATCACCTACATTTAGTCACTTGAATCTAGGTTTCAGGGATACTGAAGAAAAGTAAGACATCCTTTAAACTTGAAAACACAGTATATATATAGCTCTATCTTATTCCAGAAATCTCTTTTAGTGAAGGTTATCCCACAGGAAAGTTGAGTAGGTTTCCCCAGATACCCTTACAAAAAAGATCAGTTTCTACGGAAATTGTGGAAGATTATAACAGCAGACTGATCTTGTGATTATGAATATGTAAGATTTCTTACATATTCACTTTCCCTTTTCACTTTGAACCTTTCATACATGTCTAGTTTACATCCTCTTAAGCTTCAGTCTACCAAAGCAAGTCTGGAAACCACATAGGTCATCTAAATTCAGGGTCTCTCTACGTAATAGATAATCTGAGTAATATCTTCAGACAACCTAGTATCTGAATCTTAACATAACTTTTCACTGAACACAGTACGGGGAAGCTTCAGTTTTATTGAAATTTGGGTGAGGATAGCTTACTGCTTACAGTGAAAATATCCCCGAGCTGCCCTGCTGCAGGACAACTCACAAGAGCCCTTTCAAAGAAGTTCAGGCCTTACACTCCCTGAGCCCATGTTCTGCAAGAGCAAGAGCATCAATCATGTATTTTTCCTCCCAATCAGAACAAAACCAAATTTAAACTGAAATTTGTTTATCTGCAGATCTCCCTACAATCAGTATGTATTGACTGACCTTTATCTTTCCTCTTAGGAAACCATTAAAATTCCCATTAATTATACAGACCTCAGTAGTAAAGCTTTTATTTTGTCCTATCAGTGAAGTTTTTCTTTTCTAGTTGTGGATACTTCTAGGCAGGGTCACCCAATACTACCCAGTTTCAAGGGCTTTTCATTGCTGCATGAGATAAAGACATAGCTGTGAACTAATAATATTGATTATCTTTCTATTTTTCTATTTTATTTTTCTATTTTCTATTTTATCATTCTATCTTAAAGACTTTTCTTCCTTTTCTGGTTTTTACATATACAAAGCAAAATGAAATTGTTTTAATGCACAGAGTATGTAATCAAAAAGCATGCAGTAAGAGATTGAGAAACAACAGACACATTGATATTTTTTTTTAAATTCAAATCATTCAATTTATGAAACAGATATGTTAAAAAATATTAATTATATGTGTCCTGTAATATTTTGTTAAAGTATGTGGAAATGTTTGCTGTATATGCTGCTGATACCAAACTCTACACATTTGACATATAACAGCCAAGTAAGATTAAAAGAGTTCACCAATAAGACAGCAGTGATCAATAACCCAGAGTTAAACATTACAAACTTCCCTCCTATAGGAACACAAGAGAAATAATGTTCATTTTCCCCTAACATAGGCTCAAAATTACAAAATGTCCCCCTGTGCCATCTTTTTGATCATTCTTCTCATGTGTTTCTTTTAATTTAAGTAGCTGGAGTGGGAAGAGAAACAATCACAGAATCACAGAATCACCAAGGTTGGAAAAGACCTACAAGATCATCCAGTCCAACCATCCACCCATCACCAATAGTTCTCGCTAAACCATGTCCCTCAACACAGTGTCCAAACGTTCCTTGAACACCTCCAGGGTCGGTGAGTCCACCACCTCCCTGGGCAGCCCATTCCAGTGCCTGACCACTCTTTCAGAGAAGTAGTATTTCCTAATGTCCAGCCTGAATCTCCCCTGGCGCAGCTTGAAGCCATTTCCTCTAGTCCTATCAGTAGTTACACAAGAGAAGAGGCCGACCCCCAGCTCACTACAACCTCCCTTCAGGTAGTTATAGAGAGCAGTGAGGTCTCCCCTGAGCCTCCTCTTCTCCAGACTGAACAATCCAGTTCCTTCAGCCGCTCCTCATAAGGCCTGTGCTCCAGACCCCTCACCAGCTTTGTTGCCCTTCTTTGAACACGCTCCAGGGCCTCAATGTCTTTCTTGCAGTGAGGGGCCCAAAACTGGACACAGTACTTGAGGTGCGGCCTCACCAGTGCTGAATATAGAGGTACAATTACTTCCCTGTTCCTGCTGGCAACACTGTTTCTGATGCAAGCCAGGATGCCATTGGCCTTCTTGGCCACCTGGGCACACTGCTGGCTCATGTTCAGCCGAGCATCAATCAATACCCTCAGGTCCATTTCCTCTACAGAGTCTTCCAGCCACTCTGCTCCAAGCCTGTAACGTTGCCTGGGGTTGTTGTGGCCAAACAACCTAATAAAACCAAATAAAGCCTGTGTCCAGCTAAACAAAATGCTGTCAAAGTAAGCTCAGGACATTTCAAGACAAAATGTGAAGTGGTTAAAACCAAAACTCTGGTAACATATATTTACCATTGGCTTAGTGTGATATCATGAGTAAATCACTTTCCTGTCCTTAACTTCTTTGTAATATTTCTGGAACAGAAGAACAGCCTTACTTTCACAATACTATCCAAAGCATTGGACAATGTTCTAAATGACAACAGAAAATTATTACAATCACAGCTGACAATCAAAATCAGAGAATATAGCCAACTACATGCAATGTGAATTGAAATATTAATATATCACCACATGAAAAATACATGTGCTTTTTATCTGTATTTCAAAAGTACAGATTTCCTAAGATGACAGTCATGCAGAAAAACATTTAGTGTTCAGTTCTTTAACTGGAGGAAATAATCCCATGGTGTCTGGTACAAGAATAATATTCTGTTTTGTACATATGATTAAAGTCACCACCTTCCCAGGTGGCATTCTACAAAGCTGATGAATTTATCTTCTGATAAAATCAGAGAAAGTTTTGCCCCAACTTAGTAACGATCAGAGAACATTTTCTTCTGTAGTTCATCACATCTACAAATACTGTAGAAATGTAGAGCTTCTCCATAGTAACTTTATACATGTCCTTTGATTTGCATCAGTCATTTTGATTTTGAAGGTTCTGTCAAACATTATAAAAGTAAGATTCTCCTCTCTCTGTGAAGAGAATCTCAAAAAACTCCTACAGCTTTCCTACAGCTTCGCAGAATTCAAAGCAGCAGGGCAATTTCCTTACAACCAGCAACTATCAAGAATTTTTGCTGCTGTTATTATTCATACAAGCAAAAGTATTTATTTAAACAATAGTTTTTAAGACATTTTTGGATCTGAATTAACTGGAAGGTCTTATTAGGGTATTAAATAGATAAAAATCTTGGGTGAATGTTCAAGCTTCCTAAACTACAAACGCCATTTCTTTGCCTCCCTTTTTCAAAGCCTCTTTTTCTCTTGTCATCTTTCAACCCTAGAGCTAGACAAATCAGATTGTACAAGACTTCCATGAAAGCAGCATGGAAACTTCTTTCCACTGCAGGAGTCAGAAAATTAGGTAAATAATATTGGATATTGCTGGACAGAGCTGGCACTGAGTGTTTGCTGAACACTGGGAACTTTTATTTGAACTAGTCCATTTTAAAATTTCAAGTAGCCCTGTGTTTGCAATATAGTTCAAAAGGCATTTTCAAACAAAAACAACCCCGAAAGAAAGCACAAATATATAGGCTAAATAAGAGATTAGAATACTGATGATTACATATATGTTTGCTCACCACTGCAGGTGTACATAAGGGTATATAAAGCAAATACATGTTCCAGTCCTTTGATAAACCAGTGCTCTTAAAGTAAGTTTATAAATATGTGAAAACAACACTTGGAATACAGGAACAAATACTTCAATAAAAGCAATAAGTAATACAGAAAACAGCCAATTCTGCACTGAAATGTTTATGTAAACAGCTGTGCTAAAGAGCGAAGAACAGATGAAGTGATAGCATACAAAAGCCACAACTAAATTAGTTTAGAAATATTATGATTACCTAATTTAGAATTATTTTCCCTGTTTTCTATCAGTGTATGTCCTTTGTAGCAGGGTTTGTTTTCTCAAGGTTACTAGATCGTATTTCCGAAAGGTTAACAAAAAATATTTCTGAATAGTGAATGTTTGGCTAGAATTTAATGCTCTTTTGGCATAAATTTTTCATATTGATTTAAAATGTTTGACAAATCTATACTTTGAGATTTAAAGACAAGAAAAACAAATAAAGGAAAATCACTCTGGCCCACAACCTGAACAAAATTCAGCATCTTACCTTGGAAAATGCTGTCTCTAAATCTTTCTCTACTCTGCTTCATACACCCTACTCCTCCAACTTAGATGCTAAAGTGTCAAGTGCCTCACCAAAGCCCTGTGCCCTTGCTCAAATGCTCAGAACAGACTGCAGTGGTAGTGCTACTGCCCCACCCAATGCCATCTCAAGCATCCTCAGAGTCCTTTGTTGAGAGTGTCACCATCCCCCACGCAGTCTTGAGGTCTGGCAAACTTGCTACCACAGAACAAATATTTCCTACAGAATTGCCCCTCCATTTTTACTGCCAGTTCTGGTGCTCAGAAAACTCCACAGTGATTTCTTTAATACTTCTTATCTTTTCTTCTTTCATCTTCAGTTAATCTTTCTGTTTCACGGACTACAAGTTACATATTTAGGCTTCCCTTCAGAGAAAACACCTTATCAGCTCTCTTTTCCCTAATAATATTTCCACTACTTTGGAGATGGCAAAATTCTCCTTTCCCTCCTCAGATGATCTCACTGACATATTTCTGACATGTTTGGGAGTTGGAGCTCAGTGATCTTCCAGGTCCTTCCAACCTAAGCCATTCTGTGACTCTAAATAAATGCAGTTGCTCTCATCTTGAATTTAACTTATGTCGTTTCCATTCCAGATCTGTCACAGGACTTGTGTGCCTGAAGCCTTACCTAGTTTTTCCTATTTAACATATTTCTGTTATTTCAGTTCACCTAATCTTCTCCTTAACCCTCAGCTCTGCAACCACATTCCATCTCCTTCAGAAATACAGCTGTGGTTCTTGGAGCACCTGCACTGCATGTGACTCACAGCCCGCTGCTCCTGCTGCTGGACTGAATTTTCACAGCAGCTCTAATAGAGCTGAGTTCAATACCTGGCATGGAAAGCATTAATAAAAAGCAAAACTGGCTAATTCCATCTAGTCACTAATGAAGCAAGAAGAAAGAAAAAAAAAAGAATTTCACCAAAATTTAATCAATATAAGCAATTTTCTGAAATAACATTGTTTAAACACATACTTGCACTGAAGTAACTGAAGATACAAATTTTAATTATTTTGTTTATAGCTACTGTGTAATGCAGGGCTGAGATTTATTTTTTTTTCCTGCATAGGTTATATAAGGGAAAATATTGTTCCTATAATCCAAAAGGCACTGCTACTAATATTGCTTCCAAAGTAGCAAATGTTAGTAGTGTGGAACAGAATGCTAACATAATGCTAACAAATATTCCCAATAATTTTTCAAACATCACTGCTTACAAAACAGTCTTGAAAGAACCTCTGAAATGAACATACACTTTAGAAGAATTGTTGTTTGATTGGTTGGTTTGGCTCAGTTCTGTAGGGCGGAGGGATCTGCAGATCCGTGCTTCCAGAAAGGGGAAACAGGGGACCCCGAATAATTAAAAACAGTGGCAACGATCTGAGGAGAAACAAACTAATTTACTAAATATGGTATCGGAATGCAAGATAACACACTATAATACAATATAATTAGAATTGAAGCTAATAAATCAAATATAATGAGAGAGTGTCTGAGAACTGAAGGCCTTACCATAACACTGAGGTGAGATGCGCAGTCAGGTCGAGCAGCAGGTAGGAGAGAGCCTGAAGATAGAAAAGAGAGATGCCAGGTGACCTACCAAGGCCTTATATCTGTTTCCCCCTGAGCAGAAATGATAACAGCACAGTGAACAGTTTTCTGGGGAATGTAGTTCTTCTCTTCTGGGACAGGTGCCTGGAACTGGAGCATTAACCCTTTAACTCCCAATGCACTACAAGATGTTATGATGTGGAATACCAATAACCAAAAATCATAAAACCATAACATTGGTATTTTACACCACTGTTAATATTTGTGGCATTTTAAACACATGGAAGTTACTTAGGATCAATGAAAAACAGAAAAACTACATTCGGGATAAGACAGTTTCACTCTGTGCCAAAAAAACCTNTTTTTCTTTTCTTTTCTTTTCTTTTCTTTTCTTTTCTTTTCTTTTCTTTTCTTTTCTTTTCTTTTCTTTCTCTTCTCTTCTCTTCTCTTCTCTTCTCTTCTCTTCTCTTCTCTTCTCTTCTCTTCTCTTCTCTTCTCTTCTCTTCTTTTCTTTTCTTTTCTTTCCTTTCCTTTCCTTTCCTTTTCTCTTCTTTTCTTTTTCAAAAAAAAAAGATTTCTTTTTTATACTGTTTCTACGGAAGGCCTCAGACCTTATGTGTACCCATTTCCAATGACTGACATTCATTTTCGCCTTTACTTGACATCCATCTGGATCTCAAGGAGTTGCATCTTTGATGTACACATACAATCACTTAACTAAGAGGAGCCTACAGCATCTTGCTAACTACAAATCAAGCTACATTCCAGATGATCTTACATAAGCAGCTCTACACACCTACATCTTTTCTCAAACTGTGTCAGTGACTGATCTTACCTTTGTGGATAAGCTCTTCCTTGTTCAAACAAGAATATATATATATATATGTATATATATTCAGAAAGAGATAACACTGAAATTGTATTTTTATATGGTTTGTATATGAAACATATGTACACTGTTGATTCTAGAACTGCATTATATGATTAAATTTTATAGGACTCCATAGGCCATTTTTTCTAAGCCTAGCTTTTGAAAAAAAAAAGAGTTTCTCCAGTAGTATTATGTATAGTCTAATAAATAGCAAAAGTAGGAGAACACAGCTGATTTCCCCTGGCTGATCTCCATCTGTTCATAGTGTAAAACAAGTGGATATGTAGTTCAATTAATGTGAAGATACTGTCTGAATCAGCTTAGTGTCAAGTCTTCAAATGAAGAAAAAGTTGTTAAAAAGATGTAACAATTTTCCACAGGGAGTCTGATTGAGAGTTTTCTTAAAATGATGTAACATTTCATAAAACAGATACATAGGAACATTAAAGGGAAAAAACTATTGCATTTGATTGCACAGAGGAGAAGAAAGCAGCTTTATCTTGCCATTTTAAAGTCTGAAATATGTAAATCCTGACAAATCTTTCTCCTACAAGTATCAATATACAGATTTAGTTCCCATAGAAGGCTTAGCCTTTGCCACTTTGCAAAACATTAATTGTTTTGCTTGCCATCTGTACCAGAAGCTTAGAAGTAAACTGTGAAATAAATGTGTTTTTTGTAAATTTCAAGCATCCTAAAAATTTCTCTTGCAGTGACATTGATGATTTTTGATCTAGAAGTACTGGAAATCACTTCCCACATAAAAGGGTCTCTCAAAATAGCATTTTTATCTATATATTTTATCCAAAACAAAAGGTTAATTCTTTCATGGGGAGACATTAACTTTTAAGAAAAAAAAACAAAAAAAAACCACAAACCTTGCTGCTTGCAAGCATAACTAAAAGAATTAAAGAGATCAGTTTTCCTTCTTTCTTTCCTTTTTTTTTTTTTTTTTTTTTTTAAGGCACAAACAAAATCAACCAAAGATGTTAAGCTACTAGACATTCTAAAGCTTTTCCTATGTGATAAGAGGGACTGCCTCTGGAGTTACACTAAACACTATACTAACACATTTTTTCATTTCCCCATGACTAATAGCTATCCTGACCTGAATAGAAAAATGTAATCAACCCCTCCATTTCATACAACCTTTACCTTACAAATACTAGGATACCTGACACTAATATATCATCATATTAATAAATCACCATATTAATGTCAGGTATGCAAGTATTAGTGTTATAATATCACCCATCCATCTGTTCATAACTCGTTAATATCACCACCACCTCATTCCTATCCACCTTTCTGGCTATCAGAATAGAAAGATGAAGATGGCTGTGGACCTCACAATCACATATTTATTCATAACAATGACCAAAAACCTCATTAAAAAATAAATTTAAAAAGCATGCGCACACACACACACAACAACAACAATAAACAAACCAACCAACTGACCAACCAACAAAAAAAAACAGTAACACAACCACC